>WKFP01015280.1:577031-593679 GCA_011057875.1 Pterocles orientalis | reverse complement strand
CTTGCAGTTGATGGTTAAGTGTTTCAGATCTTCATGTTTAACTGGCTTTCGCAGGGAAAAGAACTTGACAGGCCATAATAATTTTTTGTTTGTTTGGAAAAACAAATATACTTTGATTCTTTTTTTAATCAGTCTTTCCCAAATGTATTTTGTGTCATGCTTGTCTACTGTTTATAGATAGATTATATTCAGTTGTTGCACTGAAGGGCTGCTAAATGCATAATGTATTTTTCTATACAAATGTAGTTTAAAATGCATCATTAACTGTTTTGAGAAAATAATGTACATAGTGTAACACTGGTTAAGAAATACTAGTTGTACTAGTCAAAACATTTTTTTTTGATAAAAATTAGGTTGTCATTATGAAATGTCTACAAACGTGTCTAATTTGATGGAAGAACCTGAAAGTATTTTCAAGGATATGTTTACAATGTTCTGTTTTGGGGGACACACACCTCCCACCTCCTGAATTTATAACTGAAACTCTGCATCTAAACTTTTTTTGAAATATAATAATTAAGGTTTTTTTTGTTTTGTTTTAAAATAATATTAAGAAAGCATTTGAAATTAGGCATTTCCAGGAGTCAATTCCATCTTCATGACAAACCCAAACCAACCAGCCAAACCCCACCCTGTATTAAAAAGCAAACCCCAAAATTTTTAACTTGACTATCACCCTTTTTGCAGAGATCCATATCTATCAGAAAATCTCATTGCATTAGAATTTATGCTTATTCCTGTCTACCTGGGAAATTATATATTGAGAGATAGTGTGTTTCATTTTTCTAACACAGCTTCTTGGAAGAATGTCTGAATACTTGGAATGTGAAGTTTTAACAATCCTTTCAAGCATACTCTAATCTTGATAGCTGTCTCCTTTTTTTTCTTTTTTAAATTTTATTGTTTTGTTGGTTTTTTTGCCACATTCTGCTTGTCTAGCCCATCTCTTTCAAGCATGTACTAATTTTTTTTAATTAGAATAAATTATTAAATAGAAGTAAAAGCAGTGTTTTAACATTCCCAAGAGCAACTTCTTTTGTTGCATTTCCTGATTAACTTTTTTTCTCTTCTCTCTCCCTTTCCCTTGTCTCCCCTCCCCCCACTTATGCAATAGCTTATATGGGCAGGGTCTACCTAACCTGACCTTCTCCATTTAGTCTTTTATACTGCATGTAATGCAGATCACGAGATGCAATTGTTCCTGCATGTTCCTGTTTGTGGTTAAGAGGAGGTAGACTGCTGTGCTGATGTAAGATTCCAATTTATTTCAAATACAGTTATGCGTGCAATCAGAGGTGTGACTGTATTAGAAACTGGGGCCCTTAATATACAAGCTTCCTAAGCGAGTATGATCTTTTCATTATGACTAAGCAGTACCCAGTACAATGATGTCATCATGCTGGCTGAGGCTCTTAAATAAATAATAGGAATAACTTGTGTTGTTATCCACTTCTAAGTTTTCCTGAAGTCACATTAAGCATCTATAAAACAAGATGATTGTAAATTGAAACTGGCATGCATGTTTTCTCTCTACTTTTAGTTCAGGTAGCTGATAATGAAATATGGTGAATACTAATTTGGGTCTTATTTTGTGATGCAACTAACTCAAGATAGTTTTATTTAAAGTCCTTTGTACTATAATAAAGTAATTAAAAATAAATAGAAATGTATAAATTGAATTTCAAATAGTTGTTTAAAGCTATATTTTTTTTAACTTATAGTAGTTCATCATTAAAGTAAACAGCTTGGTAAAGCGCTGGATCTTTTTTACATCTTCCCTGTGTGCACTATACTATTGACGTGAGTTGCATAAACATTGGTAGAAGAACTAGGAGAAAAGGCAAACTCTTCCACTGGAGTGCTTAATCAAATTTATTTAAAAACGTAAAGGTATTTTCAAGTTTTGGGAAAATATAACCATGTCTTTTCTCTGCAGGTTAATTCTGTGCTGTAATTTGGAAACTGAGTCAGAGATTAATTTTGGTGCAGTGATTGCAAACCAGAAAATAATTAGTAAAGAGATTAGTATTGCTAACCACGGATCATCTTCAGGTAAATATTTAGTATGCATTAAATTATATAAATACTTCATTTTCTTGGAAAATGTAATTTTATGCAAGTTAACAGTTCAGATATTAATGGTAGTTCTGGTATGAGTATTGTAGCTAAAGGTTCTGTAAATGGCTTATTGCTTCTGTGGGCAGTACTATGTTTTGGCTTAGGGAAGAAAAAATGAATTTAGAACTTTGCAAAATTTTAGGAGTTCTCTACTTTTGAGTTCCATCTGAAAGACATAAAAATAACAGTTGCTCATTGGCTTAGTATGGCCAATAGCAAGTCACTTCTGCTCTTGCTTTGTTGTCTTTGTGATTCTGTGGTCCCAACAGCAGTCTATTAAATGAACAACTGCAAGCTCCCTATACTTTCAGAGCTGAAGTCCTCTAGGATGGAAACTGGACCATATTTGTTACCAAAAGAAAATCAGAGGTCTTTTATCTTGCTGCCATAGCTTTTGAAATCATACAGCTTTGAGAACATGCACATCCTTCAACTTCTGTGAGGGACCCTTCTAAGTATAATAAACACGGACAACGGAGTGTAATAATGCTTCTATCATCCAAGTGACCTACTTGACTACCTTTTCCACTGGACAAAGCTGCAGGAACCTTTCTCCAGAAGTAGGGTGGCAGCTACGCTGAGTTTCAAACAACAATTTTGAGGCTGTTAATTATGTTTTTTCCTGACTTGTACAGTTGTTTATTATATCACAAGATATCTTGTATCTGCATTAGGCCCAAGTTGTGTGAATATCTGCTTCACGGATTGCCACAAGAAATATTGTGAGAACAGAAAATACATGATTATGGAAACACAGAAATGGGTTGCAATATTAATAAAAAATAGCTGTCTAGCTAGAACAGAATTTTATTTTATTTTTGTATTTTTTTTCCAAAAAAGTAAAGGACTTTTTTTTTTTCCCAGCCAACTCAACTTACAGATGTAGCATGTTTTTTTGTATAATCAGCTCTTACTCATATATACTAACTTCTTTCTTTGAGGAATGATGATTAGATAAAGAAAATGGGATAACCTATATTACATATTCATCTACATCTGCATCTGCAACTAATTTGCATGATGTGAAGTTTCTCATGTTGCATAAGAACTGTTTCTAGTTATAAACTCTCTTGCATGATGTATGCAGGCCGCATGGTAGAGTTTTGCAGGATAGGACACAGGCAAAATAAGAATGAAAGCGGTGGTTAGTGAAGAATGTATTGAGGGCAGATACAGGAAGAGCTGCTGATTAGTTTCTGCAGGCTCTGTAAATTGTAATACAGCAGGTAAACTGTATCAACAGGAAGTGCTGTATGCTGGCCTGTGATCCAAGGATTGCATTTCAGATGTCATCCCATGCACAGAATGAGTTCTTTCTTCCTGCTTCTGATCTCATGTCAGAGATTACCTATTCCTGAGGTCAAACAGTATATTTTTCATACAACGTTGGAAACAATTTCTTCCTGTCTGTGATATAATGACAGATGATTAGTGCTGATGGTTAAATACACATTTAATAATTTTTTGACATTTAAAAATATTTTTATAACCTAGAAATATTGACTGTTCTGTTCATCAATAAATTGTGTCATGTACACACCAAATAATTAAAACTATTGTTACCTGCAATGTGTATTTAACTTTCTGTCTATGGTAGCTGCCTAGAGCTATGTATAAAGTATCCTGTAACTTAGAAAAACGTTACAGCTGCTTTATGATTCTTGTTTGGAATGTGAGTACCTTTTCTGTAACAATCACAACTCACAAAGTGGCATCAGACATATGGGTGTAATATTTAAAGAAACCCTGGAAATAAATTGTTAAATAATGTTACAAATAGTTTTGAAAAAGACTAACTCCATGTTTCTTGTTTCCATAGGAAGGTGTGAATATATGCGTTATGTGTTTTGTAATTCCAAGTATGTAATAGAAGAACATAAATCTACAACTTTATGTTGCATAACATTCTGTTTGTTATTCGGTTTCTTTTAGGTACATTTAAAATATCATACGATGGCGTTGTCTTGGTTAACATAGAACCCACCAGCGGAGTGGTAGAGCCGAAATCTATACAGACGGTTAAAGTGGATATCTGCACAGATGTGCCCAGAATCATCAAAGAAGTGATAAAGTGAGTGTATGACTGAAGAAAACCAGCTCTATTAATTACATTTTTGTCTGTTATTAATTCTAGACTTTCTTATGAATGTTTAGATAAAAAAGTTGAGCTCGTTAGGTGTCAGTTGTCATCTTCCACCTTTATTAAATTAATTTTTGTCATTGTATTATCTCCACAGAACAGCGATGCATACAGTGTCTACCTGGCTGTGTTATTAAAACTCTCTCATAAGTTGCAATGATTTTGGATGTTTGCACATTCCTTAATATACAACTAACCAAGAACTTTTCTTTCACCTTTCTACATATCTTGTGTTCCTTAATTTTTTTAGCTTCTATAACTTTGCTATTTTTCTTTTGCCTCTGTCTAATGCAGGAAACAACAATGTCTCAGAAACATTTTGATGTTCCTTGTATCTTATTTTAAATGGAGAGAATGTATTTGTAAGCATTAACTCTTCAAGAACAAACTATTTTTAAATGACTACCTTGTCTCTCTTCAAATGGTAAATATAGACTTTTTAGGAAGTGCCAGAATTTGGAAGTGGATACCAGTTTGGAAAGCCTTTTTCAATCCTGTTTTTTTATAATAGTGAATATGGTGTGGTTGGTTGTGGTTAGTTTTTTTTTTTTTTTCAGGGGGTGGAAATGGCAGTGTTTACAGTTTTATTTTTAAATGAAGGTATTTGACTTAAAGTTCAGTTCTTCCTATTCTTTTTTTTTTTTTTAACCTGTTGGAAAAGGAAATTAAATTAAAGGAGAAAAATTCTATACACTGACAGGGAAGACAATATCTGTATTTTGCCTCCCAGTAACGTCCTTTATATGATATTTTATTTGGTTACTGAGTTTCAACGTTTTGGTTGCGAAGGGCCCTGCTTTCTACCTTTCCTTTGTTGTCCAGGCTACCACCACTGTTTTCTTCACCCCATCTTGGTTAAAGAGCTACTGTCTCCTGCAGTAGATAATTTATCTATTAAAGTGAAGGAACATAATACACAGAACTCAGATTTCATCCTTCACCCATTCCCTGCCTTAAATTCTACATAATTCTGTCAGTGAATTTGGCATTTTGTAGTAGTCATTGCTGTATAACTTAGACTAAATGAAATCTTAAGTTTCCTTGTCAAACCTTGCACAAATATTTAAATATATGTGTATACCTGTGTATTTAAACAAATAGGGTAATATTGAAAGTCTTGCAATGGGTATTTGACAGGAATTTGACTTGGAGAAATAGTACAGTTTTGATGAATACATCCTGGTTATTTCCATTTGCCTTGTCCTCTAAGCATTTTGCTTCTATGTGTAAACAAAAGTCTTTTCAGAGGAATCTATTCTTATATTTTGAGATATTTTTTTCTGTCTTGAAGAATCCTGTAGTCACGCTTCAGAAGTTGAGACTATATTTAAGAGAGTTTGAGATCCTCTCCCAGATCCCTTATGTGACTATTCAAAACAGAGTATTTTAAAAAATTTTTTTCAGCTCAGAGGCTATTCAAAAGGGGTGGTTGATTCTATTAGAACAATAATTTATGACTAAATTTGATTCTCTCATGCAATAAAAGCACTGTGTTCCACTAGAATTCTAATAACAAAGATTTGTACTATGTGGTCCTTTGGTGTTTTGTGATGTCATCAAAATCAAGGATTCAGGCAGCAACAACAGCATTTCTTTTATGGTTATTCAGATGAACTTCTAGCTCCAGTTGCCCAAGGGAAAATTACTAAGTATATGCCAAAATTGATATCTGGATGTAAAGATTCTCAGAAATAAGAGCAGTGTATCATCTATGGATATCTCTGATTCTTTTGATATGTCGTTCCTATTGTTTCAAACATTAAAGAAGAGGAGAAAACTCAAAAAGCTCCCCAAAACTCCACTGTGTAATGTATGCTTCTTGCTGATTTGGTAATATTCCTGTTAATTATCACATTATCAAGTACACTCTCCTTCTCCCATAGCCCTTTTTTGCCTGCATTCCCACTCAGTTTATCTATGGAAAGCCAGTGATTTAAATGCTCTGTTTTGTTTTGGTTTTGCATAGGTTCTAATATAAACCTAACTGATTATTTCTACCCCTTTTCTACATTACCTGTTACTGCTTGCTACTCATACTGATAGAGTGGAGTTGGAAGGTCATGGCTGCACTGAAGTATGGATCAAAGCTGCTGTGGTTGAACAAGTTCTTAAAGTTCTAGGAGTGTCTTGTGGAAATATATTGAAATGTGTTAACTTTGGACCAGTTTACTTTGGGTCTTCAAAGACTGAACAAATATCTTTATACAATGAAAGTCCTGAGCGTATGGACTGGGTAGCAGTACTGGAAGACAATGCCATTGGAGGAGAGATGGTAAGAAACTCTTCTGGTTTTTATTTTAGTTGAAAACTTGTTTTCATTTCTGCTTTTGCGTTTTTCACATAATCACAGAATGTTAGGGATTGGAAGGGACCTTGAAAGATCATCTAGTCCAATCCCCCTGCCAGAGCAGGAACACCTAGATCAGATCGCACAGGAAAACATTGAGGTGGGCTTTGAATGTCTCCAGAGAAGGAGACTCCGCAACCTCTCTGGGCAGCCTGTTCCAGTGCTCTGTCACCCTCACCATAAAGAAGTTTTTTCTCATATTCAAGTGGAACCTCCTATGTTCCAGCTTGAACCTATTGCCCCTTGTCCTATCACTGGATGTCACAGAGAAGAGCCTGGCTCCATCCTCAACACTCACCCTTCACATATTTATAAACATTGATTAGGTCACCCCTCAGTCTCCTCTTTTCCAAGCCTTTCCTCATAAGGGAGATGCTCCATTCCCTTAATCATCTTCATGGCTGTGCGCTGTCCTTCTTGAACTGAGGGGCCCAGAATTGGACACAATATTCCAGATGAGGTCTCACCAGGGCAGAGTAGAGGGGGAAGAGAACCTCTCTTGACCACTCCCCTTCTGATACACCCCAGGATGCCATTGGCCTTCTTGGCCACGAGGGCACAGTGCTGGCTCATGGTCATCCTGCTGTCCACCAGGACCCCCAGGTCCCTCTCCCCTACACTACTCTCCAACAGCTCAGTACCCAACTTATACTGGACCCTGGTGTTGTTCTTGCCCAGATGCAAGACTCTACACTTGCTCTTGTTAAATTGCATTAAATTTTCCCCCGCCCAAATCTCCAGCCTGTCTAGGTCTCGCTGGATGGAAGCACAGCCTTCTGGAGTGTCAGCGACTCCTCCCAGTTTCGTATCATCAGCAAACTTGCTGAGGGTGCACTCTATTCCCTCATCCAAGTTGTTGATGAATATATTGAATAGTACTGGTCCCAGTACCGAACCCTGGGGGACTCCACTAGATACAGGCCTCCAACTAGACTCCATCCCATTCACCACAACTCTCTGGCTTCTTTTCTCCAGCCAGTTCACAATCCATCTCACTACCCGATCATCCAGATCACACTTCCTCACTTTAGCTACAAGGATACTGTGGGATTGATCTTCTATTAGTTTTTTTTTACTAAGTCATAATACTTCCTTATCAATAGGCTTTCTGAAACTTCTGTCCAACCAACAAATTTTTGACTATAATTTTACCTTGGAATGAAGTTCTTCAGATATTTTTTGTCTCACTCTGTGACATCTTAATCTTAACAATGTTAAGAACGTTCCCTGGGTGTGGGGTTTTTTTGTTTTGTTAGGATTTTGGGTGGTTTTGGTCAGCCTGGATTTCTTATAATTTAGTAGAAGTTATCAAAATATATTTTGGTATTCTAAGATGTTAAGCATCTGTGGTTTCACTTGTTTTTCTCAGACAGTGAAATCATCTGAATGAGCATCATCTTTAAAAAAAAGAATTTCAAAACATTGACATGAAATTCATGTTTAAAAATTGGTTAATTAGCCATGTGATATATAATTATGTCAGTGCTATTACTTATGACTTTCTACTTGTAAAAGATATGAAAATGTATGTGTAGGGGGAAAAAAATCCAACAAAATCAAACACTAAAGAGGAAGGAGAAAAGTCTGAACTATTCCACATTTTGATTATTTTTTAGGGGACAGATCTTCAGAGGAGTACAGACGCTGTTTTACAAGACATAAGTCTCAAAACTAGAACAAGAGATGTAGATGTTTCCACCTTGATCTTGTGCATTCCGAATCAAGGAACCTTGCTACCTTATGAGAAATCTTTGGTTACATTGTGCTTTAGTCCAAAGTGAGTGAGTGGTCCAAATTAGACACAAACATAAGTTGATTGGTCTTAACTCTTTGGTAAAAAGCTGCGTTAAAGAAAATAATTTTAAGTTAATCTGTCTGCAATTTTTTTCTCACTGACTACTTATGCATTTATGAGTGTTAAAAAGAATTTGCTTGGCATGATACTACAAATGAGAAGGCAAAGTCTGAAGTGATTATCTGGGAGAAGTTTTATAGTACATTAAGGATGTATTTGAAGCAAGAATTGGTTAAGTTTATTTTGCGAGAACAAGAATTTTGTTAGATTTGCCAAAGGAACTAGTTGCAGCTCCCATTAAATATATTGAATCTGTAAAGATTGTTGAGAGAGTCCTACGGTGTCAAATTAAGTGCCATTTTAATGACTGCAGGTTTATTTAATAAAGTATATGTGGAGGATTATGAAAGAATGTATATATTTCATAACCAAGAGACTGAAACATTTTGAGCCTTTTCATTCCATTAAAAATGAACATAAAGGAACATTTCTTTTTTGGATAAGGAAAAGAAAAAGAAAATGCTCTCTTGCCATTTTCCCTTGCTTTCATTTTAAGTGATAATTATGCATGTAATATTAGTTTAGGAAACTGCTGTAGACTGGAAAATATATCAAATGCCTAGTATAATAAGTGTACAGATATTGTTGAGCTTAAATTTGTTACTGTTCCATTTCCTGAAAGGAAGCATAAAGAGAATTTGTTCAAGCTGTAACCAACAGCGGAGAAGCCAGACTGGATGACAAAAAATAAGTGGTGATCTTTTTGTGGGTTGGGGTTTGGTGTGTGTTTTTTTTTCCCCCATTTTGTAACTAGAGATTGTGACTCTTACAGAAGATTTAAGAGGAACTTTGGAGTGAATGACCCATCGCGGAAACAAGATTACGTACTGTTCCTGAGATTTGAAGCTGTTGGGAATAAAGATGGCTATCTGCAGGCCCTCAGTGATGGTGCCACACCAATCACTAGTATGTTATCAGAAATGTATAGTCACCATCAGGAATGTGTATATGTATGATAAAACTATGCATATTTTTAAAAAATTTCTTCATCTTAGCAGTTTTGTGGGAAACCTGTGTTTAGTTCATTTATGTCAATACAAATAAATTATTGTAACTTACATCTTTAATACTTTAGCACCACAAACTCTTCAAACAATGAGTAGAAAGAAGGAGAGAACCATCCATGTCCTGAATACACCTGCTGGTAGTGAACACCTAGAATTTAATTATAAATGTAAATGTTTGGAGGACATAAAAAAACACAGCCATTTGCAAGGCACCAGCACTTTGGTAATACCAGTTCTGTGCATTTTCAAGTGAATATTTGATCACGATCAACTTCCTTAATTAGGGAATACATTATCTAACAGCCATTATAATTAAGCATGTCTGTGTTAAGTTTATAGAAAATTGTATAATAAATCATATTCTATTTCAGTATTATTTTGTTATTGCAACCTTACAACTACAGTATGACTTTTCTGTTTGTCAGTTAATAGGTGTGTGAGGTTTGTTTGTTTGCTTTTTGTGTTTATCAAATGCAGTGCATCATCCTCATCGCGTGGAGTTAGCTTTGACAGGTTCTGGGCTTCCTGTCATGTTAAATTTTAATCCAGGACCAGTTATCCAATTTATGGACTGTTTCTCGGGTGAACGAACACAAGTTCTGTGCACACTCAAAAATGAATCCGAGTCCCTTCCAGTAATGTTCAGCTTCCGCAAGACTGCTCACTTTAATATTTCTCCTGAAAAAGGAAAAATTAAAAAAAAAGCTGCGAAGGTAGTTTCTTCTTTCTCTCAGATTACGTAGATATAAAGACTACTTTACTGTGATCAGTGGTGGAATTTCTTGAAAGTAAACCAGAACAACTTTATTTCAGTAGCCATGGTGTTTCATATCAGCCAAATATATATTTTTTTCTCCTTGCTCTCTTTTCTTTACTCCAGGAAGCAACAAGTGCTATTTTAAACTTTGAAAAAAATAATTGTAGTACTAAAGAAACTTTACCCAGGTTTTTCCTGGCTTTAAATTTTTTATATTTTACTGACTTGAGAAGATTGATTTATACTCGAACTTTTGCAGGATCCTTTTCATTTTTTTTTCAGTAAATCACAAATATTTGAGTAGCATAACATTTCTTTTAATGGAAGAAGCTTTGCCAAATTTAAGTCAGATATGGAGACATTTATAATTTCACAAGCCTGTAACTCGGGGCACAAGAGAGAACAGTTTGTCCCAGAAATGAGCAAGTGAGACTTTGTGGTGTTCTAATGTTCATTTTTATATTTCATTATATTGCTAACTTATGTGTGGCAGTTGGCATATCCTAAAAGTTTTAAATGCCTATCTTACAAATAAGTGTGTTGAGAAGTGGGCGAGAAGTGACTCAATCAGACAGAATTACAGAAAACTTTTCTCTTTGCTTTTCTAGCTTGTATGTCTCACAACAACTTTTATTTTCCAGGATGTGATATTTTCATTTTCTCCACATCAAATAGGAACATTTAAAGTGAAGCAAGTTGTTGATATTATTGGTACAGGACTACAGAAAAATAATTTAGAGGTTTTGAAGACAAAATCCTTTCACCAAATATATTTGACCTTTATCGGTGTGTGCAAATCTAAACGAAAAAACATTCTATTCAAAATTATTCCTGGTAAGAGGCTAAAAAAATAAGTGACAATTGATAATTTTTTTAAAAGGATGCTTTTAACATTTTAAAAGATAATTTTTTCCTATTTTTAGTTTGTTTTTTTTTTTTTTTTAAATAATAGCTTTTTGAAAGTTGAAGGAATGCTCAGTTGTATGGCATAAGAGTATAAGACAATGGCTAAAATAATGGTGCTTCCCATTGTAACAAACATTGAAGTATTAAAGCATAAATTTTCATCATAGGATTATTTAACTTCTATAAACCAGAAAATAAAGGCTTCAGTTTCTGTCAGTGATACCAATTCACAGTGCTAATATGTTTCAGAGATGGGTAAAGTGTAGAAAGAAGTTAGAAAAAATAACAGGGTATTCTTTATTGATTGAAAGTTAGTATTGCCAGATGAATTTGCCAGTTAATGTGGCCTGCTTACCTGTCCCATGTCCATTGACTCTTCTGATCCTATGAAGCTTATGCCAGCATAGAGAATCTTTCAGGATATGCAATAATTAGTCTCTAATATGTTCCTCATGTTCCTAACATGTTCTACGAACAGCAACTTTATGGTACATTTGGCTAAGCCTGTCACTGAATTTTAAAACCAGACATGGGAGAGGTAGATCTTTTTTTTTTTTTCTCACATCAAGTATGCCACTAATGAAAAACATGAAGGCAATACCCATTCTTTTCAAAAAGAACATTGTGTGGAAATGAAGTCGTCATTGGAAGGTCAGGACAAAATGCTGTTCTTTCTACAAATATCAGAGTGGTTGATAAGCCACTGGACATTCCTGCTACTTCCAGGAAGATATTTCAAGTCCATGGCAATCAAAGATTGATGAGAAACTAAAGTTTTATAATTTCTGTTTTGGTTTTTTTTTTTAAATCCATAAGTCCTGCAGTTTTCTTGCTTCAAAAGCACAATTAAAATATATTTCTGTGGATCAAAGATTTAATGTCATATTCAAGTTTTGTCAGCTTTTCTAAATGCTCTTGTCTACCATTTGCTCTATTAATATCCCCATTCTGCTCCTATTTGCAGATTTGTAAAGAAGTTTTGAGAGGTATCTGTACTCTATAGGCTACTAGTATCTGTGTTTTACTTTGAAGCTTCATTAAAATGTGGAGGGAAAATGAGGTTTTTCGGATCCTTATATAGATGGGTTATGTAAGTTCCCATTCTCTTAACCTCTGTGGGAGAAGTATGGGTACTTGTCTCTCTGTATTCGGTGGAGTAGGGGAAGAGACTGGAATGAAACTTCTTGCAAACTGTGCCTCCCTGGTCAGTGGAAGTTGTAATCACTCCTATAATTTGGAAGATGGAAAGTAGGGGTTTTTTTTGTAGACATTTTAGAGTAAAGTAAGGCTAAAGTGGGTAAAACCAATACGCTTAGAGTATAAATTTTTGTGCAGGTAAGGGAGGAAGGGACAGTTGAAGAATGAATTTACTTATTTATAGTGCCGTTTTAAACATGTGTATCTTTATGTGAGGTGAGCCTAGTTTCTGTCATAATTTTTCTGTTTAATGTATATGTGCTTTTCTAACACTAGAGTGAAAAAGATCTGAGCTCTCTTTTTAGTTGTGATAGGTTGGGAGTTCTTTGTCAAAATCATACCTCTGCAGCCCTTAAGACAAGCTTTAGGATGCTGTGGACAGTGTTGTGACAGAGGCAGTTCTGAGTGTTCAATCATGTGCATGGCAAAGTGTCACAGCTGGACCTAGCAGTAGTGGTTTGGTCTCTAGTATTTGTTTGTCTGTGATCTAGGCCAGGGAAGGTGGTTGGCTGTTATTGTGGTCTGAATGCCTTCTTCCCTCTTGTCAGAGGAAAACATAATGGGATGGGTAACTGATTGTTGCACTGCTCAGTGGACCAGGATAAATTAAGAAACATTTTTCTAATACTTCGAATTTTGTTTAGAAAGTATTAGTATAAATGTATGTAACATGTTTTATTTGAATTTTAAGGCATAACACCAATGATTTCCAATGCAACCGGACAGTTTGTAGCTGATGGCACAGGACAGGGCCCTCATACAGCACCTGTGGCAATCCTTAAATCAGCCCAAACACAAATTCATACTCACCGGATAAACAAGAACTGTGAGGGTGGTGCACTTACAGCTTTTCCTAATGACCGTGCAGCCAGCATTAGGCCTAGTGAATGGAATAAAAAATACAGGTAAAAATTATGCATATATAATATTTAAAATCATGTATTTGTATATATGTTATAGTAGATCAAGACTGGTTACTCATACATCAGTTTACTGTTTTTTTTTTTCAGGCTGGAAGTTCTTTAAAATTCATTGCATTCTACTTAACTTGCACATAAATTTATTGAGTTGCTTTTCTTATGTGAAACTACAAATGTAGCTATTACAGTTTCAAGATTTCATTTTTATGGTTGCCTTTACAAGGTCAAATATTAATAATCAACTGTGATAAAAAGAATGTTTGCAATGAAATATGCATGTAGCAAAATCTATGTATTTTCATTCTAACAAGACTCAGAATCATTTTGTACACACAGTGAAAATACAATTCTCTTTAAATATTTAGGACTATTTTCACAAAGACTGAAAGATATAATTATGTAGATCCGGAGTTTTCTTATACTGACTGTGAACGACTGTCAAAAGAAGCGCATAAGAAATACTATGCAGACTTCATTTCTAGTTTAAGACAGCGTCGTTTACAGAAAGATGCCACTAGGTAAGACTTTGTTTAAAAGATAGGTAAATACTTTAGGCTCATGTACAAAATATGTGTGTGTATTGTGTGCAGAACTAACTTAGTGCACCAATCTTATACATAAATTTGTCCCGTGCTGAAATGCTTGTGGTCTTTGGACTTTCATTTATAATGCATTCAAAACCTTTTTTGTTCAAATGTTCATTTAGACAGAGATTACTTCCTAGATAAAATGTAAGGATAGAGGCATGGAACTTGAAATTAAACTTGAAATGAACCTTAAATTAGATGCCAGTTTTTAGGAAGAGTTGTTTATTGTTAATGGGAACATAAGTTTGATTGTGTTGTGTTCTCTTTTCTTTTTATATAATAAATTGCACACATTTCCAACTAGTATGTCTAGCTCACCCAAAGTGATGGATTCAGTATGTAGATTGTGATATAGTTTGTAGAATGAAGGAGATAAGTTTAAAGGATTGTATTAGTCTTTTAGCCTTGTCTTATAGTAAATTCTCACTTCGTGTATTGGTCGGTATGCTATGGAGCAAAATAATGGAAAAGTAAAACTAACAGCTCTGCTACTTTTAAAAGTTTTATTAAAAAAAATGCCTGTAAAGCCTCTAAAGCTAGAGAAGTAATACCTTAAGAGTGTTAAGTTTGCAAGACCCATTATTTAAAAATTAACAATGCCAGTGGATTATTCCTGTACTTTCAATTTACCTTTCTCTGTGTATATACATCATGATTCAGACAAGACCTGAGAGCTGGGTTTATTTTATTTTTATGCAGGCACATGATGTATGGTTTTCTTGAAAGGAACTGGTGTTGTGTAGTGGGTGAACTGTTCTTAATATGACCATAATGCACACATTTAAGGTATATTGCATGAGGAGCAAGAACAGAAAGGAAAATTTCAGTTATCAGATGAATTTCACTGTTACTATCAAACATAGTAATAATTTTATGAATACTTGATATGAACCATCTGTGTAAGATCTCTGGAAGTTACAAACCTCTTGATGCAGGTGAAATTGATTGGAGTTGGAACTTTTACAAAGAAAAGTTAATTTCTCTGAAAATTATGCTATAAGTGGTCCAGTTCAGACATATACAATTAAAGGATCTTTTGTAATCTTGGCAGTTGCTAACTTTTAAGCACTTGACTTTACAACTCAATTGTTCTTCAAGAGGTATTTTAGGCATGATATAATATTTATATTTTTAGCCATAATGCTTGCAACCTGTTTAGCTAACAAATTACCACAGATGTGCAACAGATGTTAATCCTTGCCTAAACTGTACAATAAAAGTGTTTTCAAGGCTTTTTTTATACTTGAGTGTTTTTTTTAATAATGTAGTATTCCTCCTTAAAGTGTTATGTTTACAAATTTTAAAAACTTATAGATTTCCATATTCTTTTTTTTCCCCCTCTCCTATAGGCAGTTTTATGTGTATAATAATTCTGTGAACATAGGCCTTAAACCAGCTGAAGGGCTTATGTCACCAAAGATCTCAATCACAGATTTTCACAAGGAGAAGCCACAGCATAAACTGCTTCCCTTAGATGAGAATCGCCTATTAACTAGTCGAAAATTGGCAGCAGTTGGTCCTAAATCATCAGTCAAAGAAGTAAGTTAAATGCTTGACTAGTAATGTAAGCATGTGTTTGCCTTATTAAAAAAAGCATAAGAACTTTGATCCTGCTCTAAGATGTCTTGTGCTTATCACAGATTTGGAGTGGGTTTAGTACTATGCCATCTTCTGCCCAAGAGAAGGAAGATTGTAGTCTAGCTTTGACATCCAAGCAGCTTCACCAAATACTCATTGGTAAGATTTTTAATTTGGTTACTAAAAGCATATAGTTGTTATAAAAACATAACGATTTATGTTCATAATTGTTCATTTTAAATAGAAAATAGCTTAATTTGGTGGGAGCTTGAGATCTACAGTAGTATTTAACTAAAGCTCTGTACTCTTCAGGAAATACTGAGATATGATTAGGTATGAATGTGTGAAAGGAGAGCTTCCTTTAAAGACTGCTCATACTACAGCCTGTTATAGAGAAATCAATACAGCATAGTATGAGGGTTGCTCATACCCTTAAGCCTTGTTATTGGATAGTATCTGGACTAGCATGAATATCAGCAAGTGTCATGGGAGTGTTCAGAATGTTTCTGGGAACAGTGAACAGTGATACCACCAAAAAGTAAAACTTTTTCAGGATCTTCCTCCAGTTTCAGTGGAATGTTCTCTGATGGGGAGTAACACCTTCTAAAGTCTATGAGGAATTAATCTATTAACAACACTTGGTACTAAACTGGTCTATTTTAAGATCAGTTTTTCTTCAGTAAAATTATCAGTGGAGTAAAATTCTGAGTACTTCCTGGGCTCTTTTTATTTTCAATGACACCAGAACTTGAACAGTGTAGCTGTGTATATGGATACACTTGGGGGAAGGTAGAATAAGAGAAACATATTAATGCAAAAGGTACTTAGAGTTTTGTAAGATGTTTGATTAGTGCCATGAGTATTGAAGTTTGCAGACCAGCATAAAAAATGGTGATAGCAGTAAATAAAGTAGTAAGATAATTCTGTCACCTTCAAATTACATGTGTTGTTAAACCAAATGGTCACCCATCAGGGAGCAAATAAACAGGTTATGTATATAAACTCTCAGTGAATTGCTGGTTGTCTAACCATTTAAATATCTGATTAATAAAAAGAAGTATTTATTATTATGCCTTTAGTAATTAACATATTGCTTTTCCTATTTTAATAGCTGGCTAACACAGACAGAATTAAGAAATACATGTTGGTGCTGCCTTTTAAGTTGTACCACTGAAAACATTGACAGAACACACATGGTATTTACTTCCACATTTTAGTGTGATTATTTTTTTTTTC
>WKFP01015280.1:518386-551933 GCA_011057875.1 Pterocles orientalis | reverse complement strand
CTGGATGAGGCTTTGAGCAACCTGGTCTAGTGGAGGGTGTCCCTGCCCATGGCAGGGGGGTTGGAACTTGATGATCTTTAAGGTCCTTTCCAACCCAAACCATTCTATGATTCTATGATTTTATGATCTTGGGAGCACTGAAGGAGGCTTGGCCAATTAAAAGCATAATGTGGGCTGAAAGGAACTCCAGATGGAAGTAAATTCATATTAAACATTTCTAAATAAATTTAGTTTAAGAACACATAGAAGAAAGATAAGTGTGCAAATGTATGCGAGATTATTAGGAAGCACATCTCTAAAAAATCGTGAATCAAAGTGACAAATTTATGGTGCAGAAGTGATTTATGTAACCTGAAGAAAAAGTGAAATATTATTTCATTTTCCCTTTTTTGTGGAATAATGAATCGATACAATAAGTAAGTCTCACTAACTGGCCGTCTTATCTAAATTTTATTATAAATTTGTACTTCTGCCACACAGAATTTTTTCCAAAGTACCAGTATAGGCTAACAACAAGTAATCGTAGTATTAAAATGAATATATAATATTTTCAATTCTAAGAGATAGTTGAAGAAATAACTTGTGGTTTCTGTTTAAATTTGAGTATTGGAATTACATTCTTACTGGGAATTTTAATGGGCTGCAAGGACGGAAAGAAGTCTAAATGTCTTGACCACTCAGTATTTCACATAATTATACAGATGCAGGCAACTTAGCCAAATTATTTTTACTGTTAAAAAGGAACTTGTTAATTTTATTACATTCTCACAACTTAAAAATTGTCTGTTACTGATTTATCATTTCAGATTATAATTTTAAAAAGTAAAAATGGGTGAGATGCATCTTGCAAGTTCTAAGTTTTGATTTGAAAATATACCTGATTCTTACTACTGTGTGCGTATTTGTTTTCACCTCTTAATTTTTTTTTTTTTTCCCTGAGACAGTTTTTATGGTTGAGTGGGATTCAGATTGCACAGGACAGTACATTTGGCACTTAAATCAATAGCTTATATCTGATGTTTGTACTCAGGATTGTTCACCCTGAGAAAGGAATCACAATGATCTGGAAGTAGTCAACCCAGTCTTTTAAATTCAGTGTAGTCAATATGTTTTCAATCCATCATGAATCTTTTTTTAATTTTTTTTTTTAAGTTTGTAGACTGTTCAACACCTGGGAAGGAAAGCAGGTCTCTTAAAGGCTTGTAAGATTTTTTGCTTTAGTACTGCTTATCAGCATGTAAGAAAGCACTGAAAGAGGGGGGGAAAAAAACAAACCACAAAAAACCAAAAACCAAACCAGAAAACTCAGCTGGAAAAAACACAAGCCCTACCTCATCCGGCTACAAAGGAAGAGGACATGTTATCAGTATTATCAATGTGATGACCTCATGTGACCTGACTTTTTTTTTTTTTTAGTAATCAATCTCTCATTTTTTTTCTTGGGTAGATAATTTCCTTTCCATCCTAGTCTTTCAGTCGTGATGCATTTTCCTTATATAGGCAATTTCTATGAGAGGTGAAGGCTTCATAAGTGACATGGTTGCATATTGGTGGAAGCATTCTAGTAGATTAGGTTCCTACTTTGGAACAATATTAGTTTATAGAGTTTATATGCCTGTGCTTTGGAGAAATACTGATAGTATTGTTGTTTACGTAATGCGAGAATTTGATTAGGGAATCCTTTGGGCTTTTTAGGGGGAGACTTGATCAACGCACTTCCTCACTGAGTGTTAAATAAACTTGCAGATTTTAATAAAAGGATACTGTATACTTGCTAGGTTAATTTCCGGTGTTTAATCAAGAAGCAAAATGAGACTGTGGGAATATAGGCCTGTCCTGGGACTTTATTTTCTGAGTCCTGGCTTTAAACTTCATCCTTTGTGATGGTGTCTTTGTTTCAGCTATAAGAAATTAAAATAAATGCTGTTTTTTTTAAATAAAATCTTTCAAGTCTTTTTTCGATGATTGCCATCAAAAATGTAAATGCATTCATCTGCAATAGGAAAATCATGTGGCTCTCTGTTTATAGCATCTTTAGGAGGAGATGCTATATGTCTGGCAGATACAAAATTTAAATAATTGTAGTGTGACTAAAGGGTCATACTAAGACAAAGTTAAATTGCAGTAATTATGTATATAGTGTGGGAACAACAGAAAGAAAATACATCTTTAAAGCAAGAAGAGAAACATTTCTGCTAAACATGTGCGGTACATGATTTTATGAAGGGACTTTAAGGAAATATTTGTCAAAATAAAGCTGTAGAAGCATATTAAATTATTTTTTCCAACAGTGCTTAAGTCACCATTGGAGTTCTCCTCAATGGAACTTAAATTTGCACAACATTTAAGTGACTTACATTTCAATATTGCTGATGAAAGTCTGCATTCACAGGTATGTAATCACAAATGTTGTTGTAGTTATTCTTGGCTATTTAATTACTCAGAAATGACTGGGGAAAGAATACAGATTTGGAACTCAAAATTCAGTCATGTTCCAAATACATGGTTTAAATATTTAAAATTTTTACATCATCATTTTGTTCATTTTTTGATTTTATGTTTGTCTTTTGATCAGTAGAAATTTTTCTAAAACGCAAAATTGGGCTTGTTGTGACTTTGTGATATATGAGAAAGTATGGGCAGCGTGAGAAACTGACCATGAATTGTGTGAGAAATAGCTTGCCTGCAAATGTTTTCCGCCTCTGCCTATACTAGTAAGTTAGACAGTGACAATACAGGGATGCAATTGATGGGCCATGATGGTCCATGCAGTTAAATTTCTGTCCAGTATGTTGTACGGTACTGATCTGTGCCAACTGGCACTGTCCCAAAAAATTCCTGGTAATGATTTAGGGCTTAAAGGGAAAGAGGCACTAAACAGGATATTTGGCCACAGCCATTCCGTTTTGGAGCATAGAGAAGTTTGCTGTGTGAATGCAAAACCTACCGTAACATGAATTCTTGTTTCTAATTCCCAAAGGCTTTGTTTGGAAATTATAAAAGATTATTTTGTCAATGGTTGTGGTGGGTTAACCTTGGCTGGACACCACGTACCCACTAGGCCCCTCTGTCACTCCGCCCTTCAGCAGAATAAGGGGAAGAAAATAAGATGAAAATTCGTGGGTTAAAATAAAAGTAGTTTAATTAAACCAAAAGCCAAGGCTGTGCACAGAAACAAAGGAAAGACAAAGATTTTATTCTCTACTTCCCATCAGCAAGTGATGTCTGGCCACTTCCTGGGAGGTAGGGCTTCAATATGCATAGTGATTGCTTCATGCCCCCCTCCTCCTCCCTTCCCTTAGCTTTTATTATTCTGCTGATGTCATATGGTATGGAATATCCCCTTGGTCATTGTGGGTCAGCTGTCCTGGCTCTGTCGCCTACCAAGATCCTGCCTACCCCTTGGGCCCTGAGCCTTCTCGGGGGGGACACTGTTGGAGAGACAGCCTTGATGCTGCATGAGCACCACTAAGCAGTAGCCAAAACAGTGGTGTTGTCAACACCTTTTTAGCTGCCACTGCAACACACAGCACTATGAGAGCTGCTGTGGGGAAATTAACTCCATCTCAGACAGACCTATTACAATGGTAAAAATACTTGAAACTCTTTTTCAGGTATCTTCAGAAAAAATGGTAATACAAAGTCAAGGCCTTTTCCTAGCTATGGGTATGTTAAGAGCTGAAAGATGGTTTGATCTATTTACCTTGCATAAATGAGATTCTTCTGTTCTGGAAAGGAAGTATTGCTCTTTGTGAATGTGGTGTGTGACTGCAAAGCACCTAATCTGTGCTGATAGGCATACTAATCTTCTCACTTTACAGGTATGATAAACTGGATTCTTCATGGCTTTCTAGTGCTTTCTTGATTTCACTGATCTGATTGCAAAAAGAGAATGCTTAGGTTAGAGCAATGTCAAAAGTATTCTGGTGTTTGCTGCTTTCTCTCTTTCGTCATGTCCTTTCTTTGCAAATATTTACAGAAGCTTGACTTGAAGAATATTTCAAGGCAGCAATTGATGTGGAAATTGGATTATGGTGATGCAGTCAAAAATACAGAAGACAATATTTTTAAATTTAGTTTGCAGGATGGATTTCTTGATCCAGGACAAAAAGTCACTATTGCTGTTTTCTTCTGTGCTTGTAAGTAATTTTCTGAATTCTCCATATGATTTGGCCAATGTACCATTTTCACAGATTTGTTTAAATGGCTTTTTATGATGAATCATAACTAGCACTTGTTTTGATTGACTTCCAGTTAACTGGACTAAATAACAAACTAAAATGCCAAAAGAAAGGTTTGTTGTGGTTCTGAGAAAAGACATCTGGAGACCTAAAACAAAGCATGTAATCACTTGGTAGCATTATTTGGAAAGTCTGGTTTGCATGCATAAAGCATCAAGTTTTGCACATACAAAGCATCAAAGGTTGGGATAGCTAAATGTTTTTTAGTACTGCTCCTTCATGCGCATTTAGGTTGACTGACTTAGATACTAAAGCTTTCCAAGAGTATTTGGAATGTGTGTGAACTTTTTTTCTAAATAGCCAGAATTTAGATAAGACTGTAAATTTTGTGCCTCAGTGTGATACAAAATGACAGCTATGGTATTTTTTGAGTAGTCTGCTCAGGCAGCCAGACCCTAAGTGAAAAAACATAAAATAGATTTCTAACAAAACTTGGGAAAATGCAGGAAGATAGTAATCGACCACATACACTAGAAGAAGAATGGCAGAACATGAATACAAGGATTCTACCTTATTCCTAGTCAAATGTTTAGGGTACAGAGTTGTGTAACACTGTATTTAAGTTAACAAAGCCCATCAGTTTATGCAGCTGATGCCTACAGAATTCAGAGCTGTTTTGGCAGTTTTAAGTGGCCTACTTTTGGGGCCGCAGCATTCTCAAGGGGAAGAAAAGTTGTTCTGTTGGTTGGATCTGATCCTGAGTCACCAAGTGATATCTGTATGATAAATTGAGAAGACTGTGTTAAATTTTGCTCTATAAACGTGAATGTGCAAGAGCAGTATTGGATTGCAGGTGCAGCTTGGAATTGCTTGCTGTACTTCAAAACATTTTTCTGTTATGTTTTAAGCCTTGTTGGTAGCTTTTTGTCTTCAGTTCATCGTTGAAGAAAAATCAAATCAACTTGTGATTTTGCTTCATGGAGTAGAAAAGTAATTATTGTATAATGATTTTTTTCAGAATTATTTAGGCGGTCTTTTTTAAAAATTATTTTAATTTTTGTTTTGAGTAGCAAAATCTGACTTTTCTGAAGCAGTATTTCTATTTGTGTATAATACCTGGAAAGTTTCTGACCCGATCAGTATCTATAGCTGTAGTTTTTACACTTCTGAGCTGTCCATGAGGTGTCCTTTTAGAAATATGTGTTTAAATTACACTATTAAACTATGTATTATTACAAATTAAACTGCTAGAAGAAAGTTAAATGCCATTTAATGTTGGAAAGCTGAGCAAAAATATTTAGAGCATGATTTTGGCTTTGGTGCATCACTTCGTCTCCTTTTTTCCCTACATTTCTCCAAAGTAAATTGCAAAACTTATGGGTTTTGGCCCTGAATCACACATTTATGGAACAGCGATAAAAATGTGTTAAATGCAATAAAGATTTTTTACTAGGTAGGTTCTATTTTGTACTTCATGTAATCCTTGGTTGTGGAACCAAATGGTGTGATCTCGTTTTCATCTTTTTTATGCAGGTCCTCAATAAGTTTTTAGTGATAACTTATGTAGGTTATAAAATAAACAGAGATGAAATATTTTTGTTAAATAATTTGTTTTGGGAGCAATATGAAATAAAAAATCCAAGGATACTGGGTGAATTGAATGAAAATATTGTCCCAGGGTGTGAGAAAATGTGAGAAGATAAAAATCAGAAGGGGTTAAACAGTGGAAGCAGGATGACAAGAGGATTGGACAAACCTTGTATTTTTTTTCCTACAGTATCTCTCTGCAAGTTATCTTTTTCAGATGTTCAGTTTTACAAAGTTTTAGAAACATGGACTTGGAATCTCAGTTTATTATGAAGGATGTAGGGATCTAATCTGGAGAGTCTGGAGACTGTCTAGACAGAAGAAAGACTTTGGGTAAACTTCTGATTTTTGAGATGCAACTCAGAGGAAAAATAGGTTAAAGAAGTCAAGAAACAGAAACATATTATGACCCCAGGTCTTTGGAGTAACAGTGTAGAGGAAAGAAGAATGGAAATACAGAAGGTTGGAAAGTGAAAAACAAACACTTGTAAGCTTTTGTTGTTCCTGGAGATGCAATTAAAAAATACACATGTAGTTTATTGTTAACTCTTTTTCTTTTAAACTTTTTTTTTCTCCTTTCATAAATTTCTACGTTGCTTTCAATAGGGTATCAATTTTTTTTTCTAAAGTATTTCAGATAATAAAGCCTACAAATTAAGTGTTGTAACTTTGAGAAGGTATTCTAATACATATTTTTGCAGACTGTGCCTATGTTTAGAATAATTGTGGTTCATACTAAAATAATAACTTGTGAAGAACACATACAAAAATTTTTTTCTGCTTTGTATTTGAAAAATGTATTCTTCTAATAGGAGTTATATCAACTGCATTTTGCATTGATTAGGTTAAGTTATTTAGCTTGGAAAATAAAATTGCTCAGAGAAATATTAAACTTGAAGAAAAAAGAATAAATGTGTGTTTCCGGATATCTGGTGATTTTTAAGGCCTGGGTATGCACAGGGTCTCTTTTTCTCCTTCTGTGTATCACTCTGGCATTTAAGACACATGAAATTTAAAAAAAAATCTAATTTAAAAAATTTTAAAATTTTTAATTTAAATAAAATTTCTAATACTGTTTCATGCAGCAGCTAGAGGAGGATCATGTGATAATGAATAAGTGAAATGACCATCTGTATGATGGTTGTTCTATTTAGGTGAGAATATTATGAGAAGGTGTATTAAAATTGCTTGTATGTTGCAAAGACTATGAAGCAGAGAATAGCATAGAAATAAAAGCCAATATTTTGATTTACTGAATAAATTTTATGTGTAAATGTAGATGTATATATACATAAATATAACTGATAAATAATTGCCATTTGAAGTTATTTGTATTTTTGCTATGTTCCCATATCTTTTATTTACAGAAAATCATAAATAACTGTAAAAATTGCTTTTAATTCAATGTTCTATTTTCCCATGATTTATAGCCTATCTGTGCTATACATTCACTGAATATAATTACTCTTTTTAATAAGAGAATATTAGATACATCAAAATCCCTCAAGAGACCTGGTTAATGAGTACAGTGTGCTAATCATCTTCATAGGTTTGTACGATAAAGTTGTAGTATGTGGGGGTGAACCAACCGTAAAATGAACTTTGAGTGTGTATTAGAGTAATTTGTTTAAATATGCCACAATATTTATAATAATGAGAGTGCAAAATGCTGTAGTAAGCTACAGCGTTAAATTTAATGCAAGTTAATATAATGCATAGTAAGATGATGTTACTTTTAAAAAAAAAGTATCCTAAATTTCGTAGAGATTCTCAAGAACTGAAAGTATATTAATGTATTAGTCATTAGTATAGTAATCATTAGTATATCAATGATCCTTTTCTGCTGTACTGTAGGATAATGCATTAACAGTATGTGAAAAATTTCACTATATCTTACTGTGATATGAAAAAACTTGTCTGGAGCATCTATGCTCTGGAATCCCATGTAGAAAAATACTTACAAATGCACCAGTGAATTAACAGGATTTCAGTGCCCCGGGAAGATATCATAGTTGTGTAATGGGCACAGATGATCATAATGACCTCCATCTTCTAGTGTGTGTTTTTTTTTTCCTACGACAGTAGGATATTAAAAAACTATGCCCTTTAACAGTTTCTGTGGAGAAATTATTTGTGTACTTTTGATTATTCTTTTTTCTTATTTTTTTTGTAGGGCTTACCTTTTAATTTTTAACTACATGTGACACTTCTGCTTTGAAGTCTATATTTCAGTGTATGCAAGTTCTTCATTGGCAACCATTTATGATGAAGACGTACATATGCAATAAGGCATGAATTATCAGAAAGTCCAAGGCAACTAAACTAGAAATGTTTAATTGGGAGATAAGTGTAGGAACTGAATAACAGTCTATTATAAACTTAAAGAGGGTGAGGAGAGCAGATGGTGATTTTACCATGCTATTACACAGTTAAGATTTCTGGGGAGAAAAAATTTGAAAATTAGATTTGTGCTGATAGAGAGGAATAAGGAATACAGATGTCCTTAAACAGGTGGCCATTTAAACTAGCTTTTGCTCCTAGTTTAAATTTCAACTGAAACAGGTACAGTAGAAGATGTGAGGACTTGAAATATTTCTCCTCCAGAAGTGTGTGAGCAGCACTGGGAGAAGAACTTGAATATATGTGTAAGTGACTTTCAGCAGAAATATGTGTTTATGTTTCTATTAACAAGGAGTCTTCATAAAGGATAGCAGGATAGGATGTCCCAGGATAGCATGCTAGGGAGCTGGGCATCCTGAACTGGATGGGCTTTCTAGTGCAAATTAGATTGAAAATGAAGCAGCTAATGAATATATGCACATATGTACTTTGAGAAGTTGTGTTCTTTTACTCAGAGTTTTTTCTGAAGGTAAAGGAATTAATGCTTATTTCCCCTAATAAGTATAACTAGAAAAGACAAAGGGCAAATTTCCTATATAATTCTACAGATTTTGTTAGCCCTTGGCAAATCTGGATTGGCAGGTTTGTAAATACCATCAAATCTCCCTAAGGAAAATTTTCACATTTGCTGGACTGCTTGTTGTTTGCCCTATAGAAATTAACGGTGGTTTATCAGAATGGTAGCAGTAGCACTAGTTTTGACAGTAGTTATGAAAAGTGTGATTAATAGAATAAATTTTTCATTCCAGCTGTTAGTTCAGGACATAATTCTCATTGATTTCAAATTAATTTAGTTTACATGAAATATCCTGAAAACATGGGTCCTAGGCATTACGAACTAATGAACAAAACTTTTTTTTGTCTTTGTGTCTGTTTAAAATGAGGACAGTATTGCAACATCCTGGCATTTCTGACATAAGCAATAAATTATTGACTTAACATGTTATGTGGAATTTTGATGTTAGTAAATGTGTGGAGGCACACACAGAATGATCAGCAGTGCAGATTAAGCTCTATGTTCTGCCTTCTGAGTGAGTCTGGGATTCTATGGCAAATGAATGTTGTGATCAGGTAGTTAATGGGTTTGTTAGAATTGTTATGTATAGTATGGATGAAAAGTTTTTATAAGAAGAGCTTAACACTGTTCTTTCCGAACTTTTGAAGGTTTAACTTTAGAAGTGTTGTTAATACGCATATTTTAAAATGTGAATTAGTGAAAATTGCGTATTCTTTGGGACTGACATGTGCTCTCCTAGTTTTCTTCCTTCATGGCGATCCATCCCTATGACATTCCTTGGTTATGACCTTTTACTTTCCTTTACCATATACATATGTTATACGTGTGTATGAAGATAGGATACCAGAAATATGCTTTAGTTAGAGCACAGTTGTAGGATAGTAGACTGTCTAGCTTATATATGGGAGTAACTTGAATAGAATGTCCGTTCTTACAAGCATGTAAAAAATATCCTTTTTGTCTCTTCATACATCTGCATGACCTTTTTTGATGCTGTCTCACCTTTCCCTCATAAAAGGACTAAGTGCCAGAAAAAGGTGTGTTCCTGAGCACAAGTTTCTTAGCCTTCTCAGCTGTGTTGTCTCCTAAAGTTGTTTTCTGTTCATCAGAGAACCAGTCAAATGTTGCAAACACTGCAGCTAGTTCCCATTTCATCTAGTTTTGACTTTGCTTTCATCTAGTTTTGACTTTGCCAGTTTCATGTTTTCTGGTCTGAAATAAAGGGATCTTCAGGCCATGTTCTGAGGAGCCAACAGGCTTCTGTGAAGTTCCAATATTATCATCTCCATGAAGAAATTGGCTCTTAGGAGGAGGGAATAAGATAAAATATTTTGAAGACAATAGGTTTTCTTCTTTGTGTATGTAAACAATGTCAACTCTTTTTCAGTGTGTGAAAATAATTGCCTGAGCTAATCTCAGAAGGCTTTGTAACGTGTATTTTGTTTGCAGTGACACATACGTGCTCGTACAGACACATAGAATGCAAAATTCTTTTGCTCTCTCTTTCCTTCTTAAACATTAGGTGAGGATATTTCCATATGTACTAATCTGATGACAGAGGGGAATCAAAGAGAAAGGCGTTTTTCTCGAAAATGAAAAGATTAAACTTTTTGGGTTGTCTGACAACACCTTGTGCAGTTTGTTTCTAAATACAAGAAGTGTTCATTAGATGGCCCTCAAAATTGCTTATTTTCTAGTTCTTCATCAGATGGGAATGACTGAAAATTTGGTAAATGGCACTGCGTGGTTTGGAACACCATTTTGATAGTGTAATTCTGCTACCACGCTTCCAGTATGTTAAGCTAGATTTTGAGTAAGACAGCAATACAGGCGACTCTTAAAAAAACACAACCCAAACCTCTTACTATAACTCTTTTAGTTGCATATATTTATGGTAATATAATTTTGTGAGTGTTTTTTTTGTTTGTTTTTCTTTACCTTTTTAACAGCTTGTCCTGGGACATACACATCTGAAATGTCCATTTATCTAAATGATAATCCATCACATTACAAAATAACATTGTCTGGCACTGTGAAGTCACCAAAACTAAATTTTGATCCTCCCTTTTTAATGCTGATGCCAGTTCCTCTGGATGTGAAAACTGAAACAGCCATCAGTATTATTCCACAAGATTATTTAAGGTAAAAATATCAAACTAAACTTATTACAGAAATCCTGAATAATTCTTGGTTTTGTTCTCTTGTGAAAAAGTTAATTAATTTTTGTTTGTGAAATTTAGCATTAATTTTTTGCTCAGCAGAGGAAATAGTCTGCATAGTTAGGAGAAAATTCATGTAATAAATATTGCTTTACATTCAGCAAGCCCATGTTCTGTCCTCAAAACATTCCTGCTTCATTAAGTTACCATCTTCTGATATATTCACTCTGTCAAATGCTTTGAAAATTACTCTGAGTAGCACAAAAATTAAGAAGAGAGTACTACCAGGATTTTGTTAATTTGAGCCAGATACTAGATTGTGGTTTTACTTTTTTTTTTGCATTGTGATCAGATAAAATCTTTCTGTTGTTTTATTTTCTTCGTTCCACAGGTTATAAAGCACTGTTTTGAAATCTAGCTGTTGTTGGGGTTATGGTTTGGTTGTTTTTTCTGTTGTGGTTTTGTTGTGTTTTCGTTGTTGTTGTGTTTTTATTTCCTTCTTAAGCAAGATTTTAGTATCAAAGGGGACAGCACAAATGTTTTAATGCTGTCACTTAATATGATAAGTAATCTATATAATTTTCATTTTTTTTGTGGATCACCCACTTTATCCTGTTACTTGAATTCATAAGAGAGCCTTTTTGTAATCTTCATATTATGTAACATAACCCAGCACCACACCTGTTCCAATTTGATAGAGGTCTTAAAATTTAAATCTTACTAAACACTCTCATGTACATGTGTGTCAAAATATGCTTTTCTGGTCTCTAAGCTACAACTTTTCTGTCTGCAATTAGTGAAGAGCAGTAATATAAGTTTGATATGCTTATGTAGTTATCGTCTGAATACTAGACGAACTGGAGCAAAACTCTTCAAGTTGCCCTAAATTAATGAAATTAACTTTGCCTAGAAATAATTATCTTCTCTCGTTTGAGTTGTAATAATTTATCAAGTGATTTGTCTATTGTCAGTAACTCAGGAGTTGGAACTGAAAGGATATGGGTCTGGACTGACTGCCATTCTTATTTCAGAACTGGAACCTAAAATTACATAACTGGGGAAAGCATCTTGAGTATTTTCATGAATTTCCTCTTAATATTTCTATTTTAAAACTTGCTTTACGTTATTGTGCAATAATGCATTTTAATCAATGAAAGCTTTAAGTTTAGGAAGCGTAAAGTAAGGAAGTAATACTGATATCCTTTGTAGCAGTTAGTAGAAACTGCTCTTCATTTGGATGTTGAACTATTGTGGGTCAGCATAAGCTCAGACACACACATAGAAAACAAACTAGCATCTAAATGCTAAAGGAATTTTAAATCTTTAGTTACTTTCAGTTGATTTATACTTCAAAACAGAAGTTATTCTTCTGTATTTAACTGAGAAATGTAGTTTCATAAATGTGTGAATCTGTGGATCAACATTACTGTCATTGTCTGAGTACAAACACCATTACTATTTTTTTTAACACAGGCAATCACAAATTCAAGTTGAACTTCCAGAGGTAGAACTTGAAGATGGTGACAGGATTTACCCTTTTTCTGTGCAGTTCCCAGAAGGACAAGATATTGTTCTTTCACCAGATGGCACAAATAAGGAACTAATTTGTCGTATCAGCTTCAGATCGTCTAGGCCAGTGTCATTTTTAGGGAGTATGTTCTTCATTGATGAAGAAGAAAAAAGGTAACGTGTGCAATTCAAATTTGTTTGGGAGCAGGGTCCAAACTGACGAAGTTGAATGTAAGACACAGAATTCATAATGGTTTGGTAAAGGCATACAAGAATCATTCTGAAAAAAAAATGATACGTAGAACTGTATTTCTTTTTTAACTGAATTACAATTTGAAAACACAAAATTCAGCTTTGGTCTCTAAGGTGAGATTCATCTAAGTGGCCATCTTAAGGTCTTGTATCTCATTCATATCTACTGGTAATTCTTATGTATACTTCAGTCCTCTCAGATTGCTTTGGAGAGATTTGGTTTTCATGTTTCATTAAAGCAACTATTTTCATGCTTTAAGATGTCTGCCCTACAGCTTAAAATGGGCTTTTTTCTAAGCATGAAACTAAATTTTATATTATTTTGATGCAAAGGTTATGGACCTTTCTGTTATTCCTGCTGACATTGGATTAGTATTTTATATTTTTCTGTATAGATTGTTAGCCAAGAAACTATTTTTTATTAACTTTATTTAATTCTAAGATTTAATAATTGTGTCAGATTTGATTCAAAAATGTGTGCTAAAGCTTGCAGTAATTATTAAAAAGGATAATTTAAGCTTATCATGAGGTCTGAAATATAGCTGCTGAGAAGGCACAATATTTAGTTTTAATAGCTATTTTTATATGATGCACTAGCAACTTCTCAGACATTGTGGAGAAATAATCCTTGCTGCTGTGTAATAAACTTTTTTCTATATTTGCCATTAAAGTGAAATAAAGGATACTATCCTCAATTTAAAGGCAAACAATGTATTTTTGAAAAAAATATATGAAATAAAAGTCATCAGATTAACCTTAAAAGGCATCCCTGCTTGTGAAGGTGAAAAAATTCACCTCAGGAATGTCAAATCATATTAAAATTATTGCTGTATTTTAAAACATAATAGATAGGTATTTGTTAGAGGACAGAATTAATAATGTTGGTTTACCAATGCATATGTGGTTTCTTGTCAGGGAGTTGCATGTGTGCATGGACTCTAGGAGTAGACGATATAAAACTTGAACGCAGCTGGTGATATAATACACCATGCAAAACAAAGGGATTCTATGTCTGCTGTTGGTTAGTGTAGTAATATTTTTCATATTGGCTATTGGAATAAATTATTTTTATCATATCCAGAAAGAATTATTTCCTACAATTGGAAAAGTCTAAGTAAGTGCCTTATTCTCTAGTCCTGAGTGTAGTGTAGAATCGTAGAATTGTTTAAGTTGGGAAAGAACTTTGAGGTCATTGAGTCCAACCTAGTACTACCAAGTCCACCACTAAGCTAAGTCCCTAAGCGTGATGTTATTATTCTAATAGTCTATGATAATTTATTCAGATTTAGGTTTTGTTAATACTGTTAATATTGCTACATGCTTTGATATACCACTCTAGTAATCTGTAGCTGCAATTTCTTGTTCTCTCCATATCTACCCTCATTCTTCCCAGCCTGCCCCCACCATGGAAGACCTATGGAATACATTGAAACTTCAAACATGATTCAACTAATTATCTAAGCATTTGAGCAGTTTGTTTCAAGCTGTGTAACTAATTAATTTAAACAGCTTTGCTAATTTGAGTCTCTTAGGAAGACAAGATTTCAGGGCCTTCTAGATTTTTAATATTGAAACAATGAAACCTGTAACCTTTCATAACACCTATAAAACCTAACTGGTCTTGCATAGATTCCTGGTTTGTTTAATAGGCCTTGAAATTTCACAGTATAAGTTGCTGAAGATATATTAATTTGTCAGGTATTTTCTCTTTCCATTTTTGAAGTAATATGCATTTTTAAGTTATTTTAACTAAAACTTTGAACTTGAACTCATATTCTGTGTTTTGAGATGGCATTAAAATGAGTGAGTTAAAAAGTTATTTTCTTATGTTGGTAAAATATTGTGTTCTGTATTTAACTACTTAGAGGAACCTTAACTTCTAAGCAAAATTAATTCCAGGCATATTTCAAACTATGAGTATTGATGAGAGAAATACTCTGTTTTGGTTATTTTTTACTTAAGCTCTGCAGTGTTTTCCTTTTCTAAATTCAGGTCTAAAAACTTCAGTAGGATTGATTTGCATAGTCCGTATTAAGTCCATCTAAATAATGTTTTTTTCCTTAAATCATAGTGAATATTGGATAAAGAATAGATATTGTTGAATTTGGCTGCTTTACAGAAAATATTTGAAAGACGATAGGCAATCATGTTTTATAGCAAGGCCATGTGATCTGTAGCTGTAAAAGAAAACTGAAGAGATATCTGGTTGTCATTTATGCAAGTAATTTACTGTGTGCACATATTCCATTAAATGGATCATAAGAAAGTTATTGACTGCTTTAAATGAGAATTTGCAGTTAATTTCTAATGTTATTTTTAATCCCTGTTCTCTCTTTTTGCTCTTTTGGCTCCAAAGCAGAATATATGCCATTTCCTTGCATAAGGGTGACAGGAATACAGAAGTAAAAGATAACATAAAATCCAAGAATGTCTTGAGCAAGTACTTAATAAATGGGAAGAAATATTTAGCTGTGACATTTATTTCCTTCGACTTGAAAAATGAAACCAAAAAAAGCCTCTGTGAACATGGCATGTTTATATATTTGTTCTCTAATTGTTACTATATCTTTTAATTTGATGATTAGATAAATAATTTAGCAGGAAAGTAGGTTTTTTGCCATCCTGATTGAAATGACATTTAACTTATTCTTTCTAAAAAATAAGTAGTAAACAACAGGTACATGCTGTGTCATACAATCTAATGAAATGGTGCTCTAGGCAGCAAAATATCCAAAACCCCCCACATGTGGTGAGTAGATAAATTGTTGTGATCAATGGTGATACAAATGTGCTGAGGTTCCTGCTTTGCATGTCCGACAGTTCTTCCACAGGAAAGCTGGGGAAACTCATGCAATTTCTGATGTTAGTCATGTTATTCATGGCTGGAACTTCAGAAAGAAAGGGTGTCAGGAATCAGCCTCTGATAAAAAGATGATGCAGCTGGGACACAGTCACTAATAGGTACCCAGTTATGAATCAGTTCGAGTTGTTTCAATAGTCCATGAGATCTCAGTGTCTCACAGAAGGAAACGGTATATTCCCCTTTTGATGTTGGGAAACATGCCTAAACCACACAGCTCTTTAATAGGCAGTGCTGGCAAATGTCAAATGCATGTATTCTGCTGGCATGACTTAAAGAATAAGAGAGAATAAGAGCTGCCAATTTCTTTCAATATTATTTATATCTGGAGAGAGCAGAGAGCTAGCAAACATTGGAGTTCTTGATATTTATGTGCTTTTTTTTTTTTCTGCGTTCATCTGACCTAATAATATATTGGCATTTTACTTCAGATGGTTGGAAGCACTTCTGAAAACCAGGATGGTCCAAATCCATTAATCAGTCCTGTTCTTTTCTGTGCTTGTGGCTTTCTACCATTTTGATGGTCCCTGCCAGCTAAAGCATCTGTTATTCAATAATTAAGAAATGACCTTATTGGTGCTACTAGAAAAAACATGGCTACTTTCCCAGCTATAAGTCTTGTATATTGTGTGAAACCGTGTGACTGTCATTGTTTGCTATTGTATTATTTTGATTGCTGTGGAAGCCTGAGCTCCTGCTACGAAGGATAAGGTCTCTTCAGTGTTGGAGAACTTTCATGGGAATAGCTTTCATGGGTCATCTTTTCTTCTCCCTTCCAGTTCTGTCACCTCTGATTCTGTTCAAGGATTTCCGGGGGGAGGGAGGAGAGCAGGTCTTTATTTATTTTTAAATTACAGCTTCTTGTTTTCTATTTCTAGGTCAGTCCTTGTTCTTAAAGATCTGTAAAGTGCCTCACTCTCATGTCAAGTGTCCTTTTGGCACTAATCAGTTCTGCAAGCAGTTTGGTTTTTTTCCTAAACTAGCAGTATGGACTACTATTAAATATATTTTTTTAGTTTACCCAAGCACTATTGCTACAGAATTTTGTCAGATCCTAATGGCTTTGGTTTGTTTTTCTTTAGAAATTGTTGGTGATATTCTACAGCTGTCAATGAAAGGTTATTTAACTATGCCTATATTTCTACAGGATTTGGGGTACACTGATAGAAAATAAATCACCTATTTCTACTTAGAAAATGTCTGAAATGCTATAGACCACAGTAAGAAGGATAAATATATTTTGATTCAGGTTCTTTTGTCTTTCTCATTAAAACAAACAAACAAGTCAGAGTTAGTTTAAGAGAAGTGAATGAACTGCTTTTATGTAGAGTGTTGGATGGTATTTTATTGTCATCACAGTTGGAGCTTTAGTTTTTGGTGATCAGCAGGTTTCAAATGTTGGTAAACACAATATATTTAGTGGCCGTTCTCCTGTGTTCTTTGGAAATATGCATTAGAGAATAAACATTGAAATAGCAGTGGCAATAATGGCTTGGGTAGGTTACAAATTTTTTACTTGCTTTATTAAGCATTAGAAAACTCTATACACTGAATAATTTAACACATTTAGTAAGTTTGCATTTGCTAGCAATACAGGTACCTTTCATTCTAACAGAATAACAACGACTTTTATATTATTTAGTTAAGGTTTGCTGCAAATACAGAACAAATACGTTGCACAAGACTTATAGCTTCATAACCTCCCTTCATGAAAGGTGTTACCAATAAAGGTCAATGGTACAAGATGATTTTAAGCACGTGCAGAATGTACATGTCTTTGTAATCTATTTGGCATATTTATATGGAAATTGTCATGCTTTTCTGTCTGGTGCCCCATATCTCTGTGCTTGAAATATGTATGACAAATATTTAGCTCCTAGAACCTTTGGGTATTTTTTGCCATGCTTCTTTATGAACAGTGTGTCATACTTTGAAACTCAGATAAGTTTTTTAGCTACTGTCTCATTCTTCTTTAAGCTTTCTTTCAAATCCTCCTTTTAGGAAATACCATAAAAATATGTAACGATGATGAGTGGACAGGTGACCAATAAGTGAGTTAATATTTATTATCACAGAATGGCTGACATTGGAAAGAACCTCCAGAGATCATGTAGTGCTCTCTTCAAATCCCCTCCTCAAATTAGTGTCAACACTGCTGTCCAGTTGGTTTTTGAATATCCCCAAAAATGGAGACTCCACAGCCCTCTCTGGGCAGACTCTTCCGGTGTTCAGCCACTCTCATGATAAGTTTGTGTTTCTTTTTCTTGTGACTAGATAGAATTTCCTGTATCTCAGTTTGACTTTTGTGCTCTCACTGAGCATCGCTGAGAAGAGTTTGACTCCATCTCCTTTATTCCCTTCCATCAGATATTTATACACAGATAAAAACCCACTGAGCCTTCTCTTCTCCAGGCTGAACACTCACAACTCTGTCTCTCCCCGTATGGTAGGTCCTTCAGTCTCTTCTTTATCCTTGTGGCTCTTTGCTGGCCAAAGTCTGCTCTTTTGAATTCCAGTGTTGTGACACAGCTTTTTGCCTTGTTTCTTCATTTCAGAATCCTGAACTCCACCATCTCATGGTCACAGGAACTAAATCCTTGCTGTCAGTATCAGCTGCAGAATCAGCTGTTGACTTGCAGAATCCATCCACACATCCATCACCTTTGCCCCATTCCCTTGATCATTGCCCCTCAAAGACACACAGTCATGCCTGATATGTTCCAGGTCTCCCCATCAACTTCACTGATGCCCATGTGGAAGAGTAGCAGGGCCAAGGGCTGGACAAGCATCTTGTATCAAAAGCCCAGGCAAGCAGCAAACCTCCCTAGTTGAAGGGTCAAGTTGGCAAATGAGGTTCTCCTTCCCCTGCATCAGGGATTTACTCGCTACTATCACTTGCATTTTCCTGGTGTTGCTTCACAGCTCGTGCTCAGACAAAACAGGTGCTTCATTGTCCAAACATTTGTCATCTTATTAACACTCTGAAGCTTCTAAATTTCTTAGTTACAAACATATTTGCATTGTGTTTGCTGTTGGCTGGTTGTATTAATTTCTCTTACTATAATTACCACAGCAGCCAAGGAGCCATACCCTTGTTGGATTGTTAGCAACGTATGTCATGGAAGGAGTCAGAGTGAGTTATGCACTTCACTTGCAAGAGAAAAGCAGCATTATATTTTATTGGTATAAAAAGAGTGAGTTAACAAAATTCAAAGGTTAATGTGACTGATTTAACAGGGTTCGATGGCAGGATACAATTGATTATTTACTGCATAGAGGACAGGGTCAGACAAAACTGTAAGGGAGACCCTCCTGTTGAGTCATGAGATCCAGAAAGGACCCCCTTCCTCTCAAAAGTACTCCTTCTCAGAGAGGAGCCTAGGTGCAGCTGGATCCAATCATAGTCCCAGACTTGGTCAGCAGTTTAGGTCTAAAGGATTATATATGCGCAATCAATCCTTTATATCATTTAGCTAAATTGCATAGTTTAGCATGCTATTAATCACTGAAAATCTGTTGCGTCAAGGAATCTTGACCTCGAGGAGTAACCTTGAGAGGCATCCTTACTCAAGGGTAAATCTTGATGTGCAGCCTGCTGCTGTGCAGGAATGCTCAGTGTGCCCTGGGCTGTTCACTGTTTATGGAGTAAGATAATTGACTTATATGTGCATACTAGCTGTATTTTGGTTGGCACATGCTCAGCTAGCCCTCAGCTGTTTGAACAAGATATGCAAGATAGCCCTTGGCTATTGTGTTGTTACCTGTCTCCCCCAAATCTATTCTGAGCTGGGTGCAGCTGTCATGACCAGACACATCCATTACAGCCACCACTGGTGGTTATTGCTTGGACAGGTTTACGGGATATAAAGGTCAGATTTTGGGGGAAGGGCACACCATCACAGCATGGAACTGGGAGAAACTTCTCTTGCAGCAGCACTGTGAGATCAGAGGCATTTATTTGAACACAAATATTCTGTAGTGATGGCTGTTCTTTATATTCTAGGTTGTGCAATAGTATCTTTGCTTTGAGTAGTATCACTCATTGCATTTGGGTAACTAGTTGAAATGTACTGTAGTTGTTCTCAAGCGCACTTTTCTGTGTTTCATTACTGTGCAAATCAGAGCATGAATGAAGATTTGGCATATGCCCAAATCTCAGATCATCACTGAGGGTTGAGATGGCTGAGGTGCTCACCTCAGTCAGGGAAATCATAAAGTTGACTGAGTCCAATAATACAGGTATCTGAGTTACTTTTGTAAAAGAGTTACTTTTGTGAAAGAGGTATGTCTTTTATTAACCTTCACACAGCTTTCTTCCACCCCTGCCCTCAATTCTGTTGTCTGAAGTTAACCTAACATATGCCTGCAGAGTGTTGAGAATTGTCATTTATCACAGTAAAGTAATGAGCTGGAAGCCGGCAAAATTTATGTGTTGTAGTTATTGATCCTGTTTGTCTTTAGATGTCTTGGTAAAGGTAGAATATATATTATGCTCTGACACCTGGTTTGGGCGTGTACCAATGGGCATTTTCTACATATAGATAAATGTAGATATACTCCTTATAGCCATCAGTCCTGCTGCTGAGATTTTTGCTGAATAAAACCAGAAAGAATGAAGTTAGCTAAAAGAAATGCTATGCTAAAAGGTATAATTAGCCAAGGCCCTTGCCCCACTCCCAGCCAAGTTCCAATAGGATTGATATGTCCTAAGAACAAACCAAAACATTGCAACGCTGGATTATTAATTTAAATAACTGCTAGCTATGAAACTGTAATCCAAATGTGAATATTTACAAATAAGAGAGATGGCTATGGACTTTGTTTGGAGCCTTTCTCTATTTAATAAAGTTCCACTGAAAGTGGTATCTAAAAATATTGCGTTTGGAGAGGGAAGGATGAGAGAGGAAAGAAAAAAGCTACTTGCTGGTACTTTTAAAAGATTTCTGTTTTCCTTGATTATATTATACTATAACAAAGCAGGAGAAGCTAATTATGTCATATTACAAATTAATCTGAAAAGTCTTATGACATCTTTTAATACTAATATAAATTTACATTAAATAGAAATTTGTCCTTCAATATGTAATTTAAAGGAAATTTCTTTTATTCTGTGCAAGGTATATTTTCAATATGCATTATTCTTAATATACTGAAGCAATATGGGTATTGGCATACTGTTTGAAGTATTAAAATGTATTTTTCTTTGTATTTTTGACAGCTTAGGCAAAATAGTTAGTGTTAGTTAATATTTTAACATGGAGTACAAAAACAGCTATGTAACAATATAGGTCTAAACTCAGTTGAATTACCTGTCAGTTTCAATGACCTAAGAACATACATACAGATGGCTAACAAGGATCCATTGGTGGCAGTAATTTGCTTGTTGACTGCACCCAGAGAGGTTGAGGTGAAGTATGAAAAAAGGGTTAAAAGGTGTATTGCTACACATTAATATAGCTGCTACAGACAGTCTAGTGAACGTTGGAGCATGCACATCAATTTCTATTATATTCTAGCAATTGCAGTCAATATCTCATTTTTAAATTGAATCTATTTCTAAATATTTATTTGGGGATTTCTGTAAAGGCTTATAGAATAAACATTAAATCAAAATAGAATTTTCTTTTCCAGGAAAATTCCCCTGTTAAAAATTATAGGATATATTTAGCAAGTTAGCGAACTCCTTTAGGACACTCATAAATAACAGCTGTAATTTTAATTGTTTTTTCTTTTCAGACGACAGAGTTAATTTATTTTGTGAAAATTCTGCTAACTCTTGGACTTTCAGATTGATGATTCATGCATTCTCATAATAAAACTATGAAGTGGAAATACGATACTAAATTTCACCATTCCAACATGTACAGTCCAATCTGTGCACTCTCCTATTGAACCAGTACAGAAGAGAAGAGTTCTCTGGACACCTTGATCCTGTCTTATGTTCTTTTGCTGAAATATCTTGATAATCATGGCTAAATAGAAAACTGTCCCTTTTGTATTTTGTTTTGAACAGGTTCTCAATTCAAGTTGCTGCAACAGCAGAGAATTGCCTTCTTACTTTATACCCATACTTGGCGTTTCACCACGATGATCAACAAGTTATCTTGAGAAGCAGTAAGCAGTCAACATTCTACCTCTTAAAATTCTAGCATGTCCAGTATTATTATCAATGTTTTCAGTGTGATAACATGGATGTTATCATCAAGATGGTATTTTTCCTCATTAATTACAACAGGATACTGCAATTAAATTTTTAAAACAGGTTAATAGCTTCTGTTTTCTTGTTGAGAATGAGGAAAACTTATATGAATGATTAGGTAATGTTAATTGAAAAATATTGAACAATCCTAAATCTTACAAAATCTTTTGGTTTTAAAGTATGAGTAGTGAAAACAGCCCAAACAGTAGAGAAGAAATTAACAAATTTAAATTATATTGGTAGAGAGTGATCATCAATAATTTCTAGGACACCAGTTGAATATGTTTTGAAGAAAGCAAAAGAGAAGAAAGCCACACAATTTTATGCTTTGTAGATTTTCCTTGAGGATTGAACCAAAAATGAAGCAATGATTTTATAAAAACTGATCTCCCATTAATAATGGACTATTTCTGTCATGTATTGATGGTTTGTTTGTTTATTTACGCTATCACTCATTACTGCTAAATTCCTTGAGTCTATTTAATCTTTGTATAGACTGCTTTGGTGTGGAATGCTGTTTAATGTGACCAAACCATATCTACACAACAGAGTGGCTTTGAAGGCTCTTAAGGAAAGCTTTGCTTCCACGTATCTGACACAGTGCTCATGTGTTTGCTCCAAACCATGCAATTAATGGTGCCAGCAATACAAAATTAAAGAACATCATAGAGTTATTCCTTCTCTTACTGGTGTGTTTACTTCTCTAGAAACTGGGTACCTCTTCTAATGTTGTTCTGGAGACTGACATCAGAGACAGCTAGCAGAGGGTACTGTAATCCTATCGTAGGCCAACATGAGAATGTCAGAATATATATTCTGACAGAATAGATGGATTGATAAAGCATACTTTTGAGTTTGGTTTGTGAAATTCCTGAGGAATATTGTGTTCATGACTTCGAATTCTTGAATTGGTGGTGTTCTGATAGGTGCTTTTCAGCAAGTGTGAAGACCCATCCTGTAAAACATACAGTTAATGGGAACAAAAATGCAAGTAATTTTTTTTTGTCCTTGGTCTAATGACCAAAGTGAGGTTTTCATCATGAGTCAAATGAGAACTGTTACTGAATTAATTGAAGCACAAAATAGAAAAATATAGAAGCAGATATCTGCTTATAAACTGTTAGAGCACAGACAGTAAAATATGTTTTACTCAATTGCAGCTTGTAATCTTGTTTTATAGACAGTAAAGACTGCAGTAGCGGAGAAGTCGTTTTGCATCCATATTACACTTCACAATCACAGTCCTGTAGTAGTTCTTCAAGTTCTTTTGGTGCAACCACTGACTCAACCTATGAAGATTCTCAATCGGGTATAGTGCAGCTGTTCACTTTGAACACTTTAAGCTCTTATAACTGCCTTTCAGCTTACTGTTTTAAAGAGATATGTTTCATGTGTGTAAGTTTTGCCTGAAATGCTGCTGCATTATAATCAACTAATATTAAGGAAGCTGTCCTCTCCTGTGACACCATGGGAAACCTGGCTGAGAGTATAGAAGCAGAAAAAACTCTCCTTCCTTTTAGGAGTCTAAGTGGAAGGGAAATCAATCAAAATATTAAAAAAAAAGTAACTCAAAAATATCAAGGTCCCACTTGCAATAAACGTGCCCTTGGGGGAGTCAGCAGAAGATTAACTATTGAATAAAACTAAGGGATAGTTACTCAGAAGGCTGTTGTTTATGTAGTCAAGAACTGACCAATCATAAACACTCTAAATAAATTATATTCTGCAAAGGTCTAGTTGTATGCTCAGGTTAAACTTTGACATTTTTATTGCATTTATGAAGTACTGTATAAAAATGACCGTTGTCAATGAGCCTCTGTTAAGGTGCTGTTCTGTATGAACTAGAAGTAATAGAACTTCTGTTGGGCTGTCAGCTGACTAGAATCTGAGGCTGTTGACAGCTCTTCTTTCAGCTGCTAGTTTTCTAACTGGGAAGTTAACACAACAGAAGTTACTGCTGCTGTTTTATCACCATTAGAATTCCACTCTTGTAGATCTGATGATTTTGTGATCATTCTCTAAGATATTGCCAAGACAAATAAGGGTAGTTAAACAGATTAAATAGTAGCTCTTTACCAACGTGGCTCATTTTTAATTGAATGATGTAAAAAGAGCTCAAAAGAGCAACTCGGTTTCAGATCTGGAAAGGCAATAACATCTGGCGAAGGTAGCAGTGCAAGATGGGGAAAGTAATCTTGTCAGCTGGCATAACAGCACAATCTCAGATCTGACTGCATCATGATCTTATAAAGGATGAGTCTCTTTTCTTCATATTGTACTGTTTTTTTTCACTTAAATCCTAACAATGTTTTATTCATTGTCCAAGGTATTAGTTTAATTTTTGCATCATTTAATGAAACATTGAAACTGCAACAGTGGTATCAAAATAAACCTTCAAGGATGGAATAATCTAAGTTTTTTGTGCTATGAGGAAAATTGTTATCTTTTATGCAATAATATTGTTGTTGATGTTGCTCACAACTAGCAGTTTTTAAAATATATAATCTAAGCTAGGAGAGAAAAATGCTACCAGAAGGGAGAAAAGTCCAAAGACTTGTAGATGGGGATGTAAGCCTATACAGTACCTGATAAACTGTTTGAACACAAGTCAGTTACTGAGCCATGCTAAGGGTTTGGGATGGGGAGACAGCATTGACTAGCTAATAAAGCTATACCTATTGGAACTGTGTCTAAGACTGTTTCTTTAAGATTGCTGTTTGTGTTTTTGTAAGATATGCCTGAATTTATTTTTTATGATTGGGTAATATTTTTTTCTTTAAGTGAAATCTGATTCCAAGAATATAGTTTGTTCTATTCCCAAGATGTGTACATGTCACTTAAATTGTTTAGTCCTGAAACAAGTTGATATTTCATTGTCTGACAGTTTTTTGTTTTCTGAAAACAAATGTGTGCTAAAAAAAATCGTTTTTGTACTAGACAAAAATAGGGAAATAAGGAATCTTTCTGGATTTTTTTGTGTGTCATTCAGAATCAGATACTATTGAAAGTGAGAGTGATGAAGAGAGGAGTGAAGAGAGTGAAGCTGGCAGTCAAAGTGGTGGGAGAGAAAATGAATTTGGATCGTCTTTTTTTCCTGATGAGGACAAAAAGGAATTCATCTTCTTTCAGAAAACACTAACTGCTGTTAAGAATTGGTTCACTCTCTTTGGTTGGTCTAAGGGACAAAATCCTCTTTCAATACCATATTCACTAAGAAGGTAAATAATTTCTGCTTACAGCTAACTTATGCCTGCCTAATAATATGTTAACACTTCAGTGTGTATGATCTAAGGATTATAAACACACTCTAACACAGAGTTGTATATTAAAATTGTATCATCTATGTGCTCGTTATATGAAAATGCCATTCAGGTAGTTTTTCTTCATTTTCTAAAATACATTTCCAACTATGATTTTGTGGTGTATCATAATGCAATGTATGTTAAATATACAGTTCACACTATGTCACCCTCTTAACTAAAATTGATTCTCCTCCCAGAATGAACACAGTTCTAGTAATTGTCCCTCTTTTGATGGCATAAATAAGTGCTTTAGCAATATGCCTTTTTTTCCCCCCACATAGTCTGAAGACCAAGAAACAGATGGGAAAGCAAATTTCATAATCAACAGTCTTGCAAACACCCTGGAAATATATCAGTCCTAATGTCATAACTTAATTGATCTTTTCTAGCTTGCTACTCAATAATGAAACCAATTTCCTGGGCATTAATAAACATGATAGAAATCAAAGTTATGTTTGCAGAAAGCAGTGAGAAACAATTTATTTAGGAAATATTTCACATTTACTTATTAAATGGTCCATACAGTTCAAAATTCTTACATTATTCTGAAAGTTCTGTAAAAAGGAAAAAGTGGTATACTTTTCAAACTTGTTGCTGCTGTTTTTACTTCATGGTTTATTACATTTATCATCATGATATAGATAATGTTAGCTCATTTTGTGCATTTAAAAGAATAATATCACAAGCTTTTTCTCTCCTAGTGATGTGTGTAAAGTCCAGATGACCTCTTCTCAAGAACAGGTTTTTAGACAAGACCTTGGCAAAGATACTAAGACTGTTTATGACATGTTATTCCATCTGAGTGGACAGTTTTTGCCAGGTATTCCATCGAGCCAGTCATTGCCCCTTGATCCAGTTGAACGAATGTTACAGCTCCACAGGCAGCATTCTGCATTGCTTGCTTTCCTTAAGTAAGTACATGTATGATGAAATATGCGTCTCTTTCATTTCCACTTTTTTTGTTAGGATAGTTCAAACAAAATTCCAACTCAACAGTACGCAGTAGGTTTAGGGTTTCAGTTGTATTTTATCTTTTATGATCTAAGATTTATGTATTATAAATTTTAACTAGTTTTTACCAAGTTTATTCTCTGCAGTTTGTGCTAATTGTGGTGTCCTTTGGTGGGGTTATATCCAACACAGGAATTCCACAGGAACTCTGCTCCCTTAATTATGATAGAAGATGACTCTCAACCTCATTCCTTAGACAGACTCGGTAGACAGTTAGGTCAGGTTTGCCACTGATGATCTTACCATTCCACTGATGCTCTTTGTCCTGTAACTACTGGCTTTAGCAAAAATTTTGTAGACACTTTGTAATCTATTAGTCTTTCATATTAATAATATGCCAAGAAATGGAAGCACTACTGCTGCTGAACGGATTTTCCTATCTTGTCACATAATATGGAACAACTATCAAAGATGGTGCAAATCACAAAAGGTTAATAAATTCTTCTTCATCTTTCTTGGCTGTCACTGCAGTGAAACAGAGAAGAAAATTAACTTTGGAGAAAGTCTGATGTCATGAGAGCCTTAGAGATCATCAGAAGCCTTAAAATACAGCATCTCCGCTTCTTTTTAGCAACCTCACCTAGTGTATAAGAGGCCATAAAGCCATTTAAACCTGTCATTTACACTGTTCTGAATGTAAGCTTTTTGTCTGAGAAAAATGGACAGAGATGTAGCTGTATCTGAACTCATACATGAGACCAATGCACACTGCTCCTTGTATAACAGAAAGGCCAGTAGCTGCAGTGATATACCAGCAGACCCAACAATGTTTCAGATGTTTTAAGGTCTGAAAGTATAACGATAGTCAGTGTAGTGCCATCAACAGGTATCTTTTCATGGGTATCTAGCATTAGAACTATTCCAAAGAGAATTAAATTACAACTTTTAAAAACTTTTTGGAAACAACAAGCTGTGCTGTTTATCTACCATTATCTCAAATACCTCTTTCTGTTCCATTATGGAATTGTACTTTCAATAATTCCATCTTCATGGGCACACCGAGTCACCTCATTAAATCCCATAAGCTTTCTCAATGCACTGATGTTGCAGATGAGTGTTTATATAAAAGACTTTACAGATTTTGATGGCAAGATTCACTCTATTACTTACTACATGGAGGAAACATACAGAGGGAAAACTGTGTTAGAATGGCTTTGCTAAAGGATTATATGTGCCCACCTGATTCTTTATATTGCTTAGCTGAGATTTCAGTTTCATCATACTTATACCTAATTCACTTTCCATCTGGGTGTCTGATGTTAGTTTGCTCTGAAGTTTGAAACCTTCCAAGTGGGTGTCTGGTGTTGGTTTGCTCCAAAGTTTGAACCCTAGGTTTCCTGAAGCAGACTCTCAGGCATCAGATTTTATACAAACAAACAATTTAATAGGGAGGTACAGCAGCAGGGTCAACTCCATCTAGGTGCCTCCGGAGAGGGATGGACAACCCTGAACAAAGAAATCCCTGGGCAGCTATACCCTTACAGGCTCTTCATCTGTACCTCACATGGTTTTTCAGATGATTAAGTTGATGTTTAGTATGCGCTTGGCAATACCACATCCTGTTAGTTTCTGCCTCTTCTAGTTTGTGTGAATCCTGTCAGATTTCTTCATTGTTCCTGATTTGTGGATATGCTTTTCCTACTTGTGCATTTTAGGATCACCTAGAATATTTGCATTTCTTCACAACGTTGTGATTTAAGAGTGTTTATAGATCCTAGTGCAAAAATGTCTGATATTCGCACTGCTAGCATGACTGTATGTAATAAGACATCCAGAGTAATTCATCTGTGATCTCCTATCCCTGCATGCTCATTGTGATTTGTGGACGGTGCAAATTTCCTCCTGAAGGAAGCCCAGGAGAGCACTCTGGGAATAGAAACACGGATCTGAGCTTTCTTCTCCCAACCACAGCTTTCTGGTCAGCATGGTTCAAATAAAGCATAATTAATCTTAAAAGTTTTCTGCTTGCGAAAGCAGGTGCATGTTATTCACTGTTTCAAGCAACTTTCCAACTATCAGTTTTATTTTCCTTCCCTGGAAAGGCTTCCTTGGTGCATTGCCACGGCAGTAAAGGAAAAGTTTGGGTATTTTACAACACAAGTAATTTGTTGCAAGCTGTGTGTCTCAACGAAAATTATCTTAACTGTGAAAATACTGATCTTGGAGGACTGGCATCATGTTATATATTAACCTTAATAAGGAGGAATTTAAGACAGTATTCCTCAATAACAAAATGCAGCTAATTAGGAGAACATTCAGTTATATAAAATCCATCTTTACTATGATGATATTTAACATTGTTATATTACTTCTCTGAGGATGAAAATTGTAGATGACACCTATTCCCATATATTTACCAGGTAAAAACATGTGAAAGAAAGATAGGACACCTGAAAATGTGAATATTGTATAGCTTCCTTCTTTTACCATTTGGGAAGAACTGAAGTTTTAAAGGGATTTAATGTGTCAGAGTCTATGACTTAATAGTAAATGGGAATTCCAGATATGGTGAATTTTAGAACAAGACTACTAACTTGATGGTATTTTGGTTCCTTGCTTAAAATATGTGTTTTAAAAAACATGCTACATAATTGTATGAAACATGAAATTTCAATAATCTGAGAAGATAATGTCACTATGTAAATATGGAGACAAAAATCATGCTGCATAATAACAAATTTACCAGCATAATTTCAAACTGTGATGTATGACTCTTGATGTATGAAGTAATTTGAATTCAGACTGTATGGTACCAGAAAAGTATGATCACTTCATTTGAATAAAAGACTGGTTATATAACAAGAGAGGCTCGCTTGATTATTATTCACATTAGCTATGTTAAAAACACAGAGAGCAATGTAAATCTAGATACACTAGGATAATCTTTCTAACCTCAAAGTCAGGAAACTTTTCTGCCCCTCTGAGAAAAAGAAACTTAAGAATTCTTCATTATTTTCCCCTCTTTCCAGCAACACTTGTTTAAACTGTGTCATTTAAAATAAAGAATAGTTTTTCATCCCTTGAAGTTAGCTTTTTTTTTTTGGCATTCGATCTGGGGAAGTTGCCTTTTGTTACCGCAATTGCTTTTCCTGTTGCATATATCAGTCACTTGAGAACAGATGGCGGGTCAGTTTAATAGAGTTTTGAAATACCTGTGCTTACACCCATAAGACTTCCAATATCAGACCTGCAGACAGATAAAAGCATCATCAAGTTTTAATGCTACTAATGTAGAATTGGCTTTCACATGGAAATAGTTACTGTATGTTTTGATGCTTTGTGGTATAATAAATCCTTTATGGAGAAACAAATCTCATAAAGAAACCAGTCTGTCCAGACTTGTATGTGCTTTTAGAGTTTAGTTGTAGGCATAGGAATTGAACATGCACTTCATTAACAGAAACTATCTAAAGCAATTAATAGAACTGGGTCATTAGTCCAAAGTGTACTCAGAACTTACACATGTTGAGTAGGTTGAAAAACTTGAACTGCTTATAAAAGGATTATTTTGCCTACCTGTTAACTTTTCATGCTTTATGATTTCAGAAGCCATGGAGCATATCTTCCTCATGTTATGCCAGAATTTCTGCTGGAACCTGATGATTATAAAAAATGGATTAAAATGCAAACTGAACTGAAGGTAAGTATGGGCTTTTTTGTGTTTGTTTTGTTTCCTTTTTTTTTTTTTTTTTGGACAAAGACCACATCCTTAATGTCAGTCCTTTGAAGACTAATGGAAGTCCTCTATGGACCATGAGTATTCCTACTGCAGAGATGGGTTTATATTTCATAAATCTAAGCACATGCACAAGAGTGAACAGAAATTTAAGCTGATACTGTTCCCACCCTCTGCCTGTAGTTTTTCGTTTCTTTCAGTTCTGCTGATACCTGTGATTAATTTCCAACAGATGTATTTTCTCAAAATAGAATTAATTTTACTGGTTTCTACTGATTTTAACAATTAAAAAAAATCCTTTGTCTTGCTTCTTTGTCCTGATTATTGCTTTCTACTCCTGTCAATTCTGTATTGTCCTTCTTATGCCTGGGATAGCAGTAAACTGTAAATTATTCTAATGCTGATCACTGTTATACTATAGTAGACGTTATCGGTCATTTATGCCTTTGATTCGTTATTGTCCTCTTGTGAATTTTCTATCAAAACTGCTGAAATAAATATAGAAAATAAATCCCAATCTTTTATCTGAAGGGTCACACAGCTGAGTTGAAAAAAGGACGTGTGAAAAACTCAGACATATTTAGTGACAAGCATCTGTTCATTCTGGAGGACAGCATATTTGAGAGAATGAGCAAACGAGCTTGGACAGATGTGCTACTGCAGACATACAAGGTAAATTGTAGATACATTTACTACTTAAATTCTGAAGAACTGATGGCAAAAAACTTTGTTTTGAAAAACATCTGTGGTAGGGTCAAGTTGTTTTTTTTTCCAAACATCTTTAAAACTAAATACTCCTAAGTATTTTATCTCTTTCTAGCAGACAAGAAAAAAATGAGTAAGAACATTTTCATTTTCTCAGTTCTGAAACTTTAGCTGTGTTAATATGTTAGCAAATGCTACGTTAGAGCAGTCTGCATTTTGTAGAATTAGATGTTATAGAAATCTTTTATTACAAATTTAAAAAATCCTACCACACTTTTTTGTTACCTTGGTTAGAAATGCTTTTTGCTGGAAATACTTAGTTGACTAGACGTGTACATAACCATGATATTTATTATCTTATATTAGAATGGAATTTCTTAACAGGTAAACATTTTTTTGTATAATTCTTTCAAGATGTAATGAACTTGGTCTGTATGGACTTATCAGATTTTATTCAATTTTATTCTTACTGATTGTAGATAAAAATTTTGGATGTCTAAATCATTTTTCCCAAAGTAAATCTGATGTGCTCACCAACGATCAGTAATGTGTGTATACCTAAAAATAAATATTTATTTATTTCTATTCAAAGGGAGAGAAAATAAATTAAAAATATAGATATTTTCTGGGCTTCCCAGTACAAGACAGAAACGGACATACTGGAGTGTGACTCCAGTGAAGGATCCCAAAGATGATTTAAGAGACTGGAGCATCTGCTATACAGGGAGAGATGGAGGTAGCTGAGATTGTTCTGCCAGGAAAAGAAAAGGTTCAAGGGGGATCTTATCAATGTGTGTAAATATCTGATGGAAAGGTGGAGAGAAGACAGCAGCAGATGCTTCTCAGTACTGTCCACTGCTGTGGTGAGAGGCAGTAAGCACAAACTGAAGTACAGGAAATCCCATTTAAACATATGAAACTTTTTCACAGTGAGGGTGTTCGCACCCTGGAAAGGTTTGCCCAGAGGGGCTGTGGAGATTCCATCCTTGGCGATATCCAAAACCCAACTGAACATGATTCTGGCAACCCACTCTGGCTGATTCTGCTTTGAGCAGGAGGTTTGGACTAGACAATCTCCAGGGGTGCCTTTCGTCCTCAACTATGTATGTAAGACTGTCTCCCGTGGGTGGGACCTGATGCTGCAGCAGAGGAACATGAGGAGGAAGGAGTAGCAGAGACAACGTGTAGTCAAAGGACTGCAACCCCCATTCCCTGTCCCCTTGTGCCACTTGGTGGGGAGCAGGTAGAGAAAACTGTGAGTGAAGTTGAGATCAGGAATAAAGGAGGGGCAGGGGGAAAGGTGTTTTAAGATTGTTCTTACTTTTCATTATCCTACTCTGATTTAGATTGGCAATAAATTTAATTTCCCTAAGCTGCGTCTGTTTTCCCTGTAATAGTGATTGCTCAGTGATCTCCCTGTCCTTATCTCAACCAATGAGCCTTTTGTCCTATTTTCGCCCTGCTGTCCAGTTGAGCAGGGGGAGTGACAGAGCAGCTTGCTGGTCACCTGGCAGCTAGCCAAGTTCACCCCACCAGAGGTATATTGGGAAATATACTTTAAATATTCACATGTGTACTATCAAAAAGTTTCAGCTGTTAGAACATTTCTGCTTTTTGTTTTGATAATATATTATTGATGTCTAGGTAAAAGAGAAGTTAACTTCAGTTTTGATCAAATTATTAATAGTTGCAATTTGCCAGTTAAAACCATTTCTAGTACTTCTTACAGTAACAGTTTAAAGACATCTTCAAACCAAAAATAAAAAATGAATTTTTAATTTGATCATTTCTGTAGTGTATCATTATTTTTGTATTGTTGGAAATGGGGTCTGTTGAAATTTTGTTTAAGCCTAATAAATCAAACCAATGAAGATATTTGTTTACAACATTCAAATCTTGTGATTTATTTAGTATGATCACATAATATGAAAACATTACCTAATTAATTTAAGCAAGATATTTTCTTTGCATATTTTCTCAACTTTATCAGAGAGTGGCCACACTACTAACACAGCCAAACCCAGCTGTAATTGGTCTGCTCCTTCAAAGATAAGATCATAGGATATGAAATCAAGCAGCTGATTGTTTGATGCTCACCTGTTATTTATAAGAACAGAAAATCAGATCATTGTTGTGGAGAATATGAATGTCTTCATTGAATTTTTAGCTTAGACAAAAAAGTTTGGGTTTTGTTGGGGTTTTTTTTTTGATGTGTGGGGTTTTTTTCCTTTTGGTTTTTGTATGCATGGATCTGCAGTTGTGTGCTGTGGGGCAGCTGAATGGTTTACCCAAGATGTCTGTGGTTAGGAAGAAGATGCAGGGAGAAAGCTGAAGGTTTATAGGTTATGTTCTCATGAAGCAAACTACTTGCTTTGAAGGGCTTAAAATGTAAAATGAGGCATAAGATAGGATGTGAAAAATTATTTGAAGTTGTGCACTAAGTGCTTACTTAAATCTGTGGCTTTTTAATCTTCTAAAAATGGTGATATGATTAAATACTGGTTTTCAGGTGGCAATGGTTCAACTTGGCTGGTGCCTCAACTTTACTGTAGAAGTTTTAATTCTTTTTGCTATTTTCTTCCGTGTGTGCATTTCAAGTGAAAACTTTTTAAATAAACTTTGTAGCCTTTCCAGTGTCTGAGATCAAAGCATCATCATGAATTTACACTAATGTAGGTGTGGACTACTACTGAAAAGACATGTCTTAGAACTTGGGGAAAAAAGTTTTCCTGGCTGCATTTTTGTGCCCCTTTCCTTATGCTGGAACTACTGAAGTAGGGTGGTGGCTCAATTTAAAAAAAAAAATTAATTAAATATGGATGCTATAATTTGGGTCTCATGTACATGAATAGTTAACTAGGTTTTGTATATTAGGATATCACAAAAGGTTTTTTTCAGAAAGACTTGAAAGCAATGGATGACAGTCCTTCATGTCGTCTGGAAAAAAAAGAAGTCCAAATTTAAATATGGAAGCTGTGAAGCCACGTGGCTGTAGCTGTATCTTCCTGTATGTAAGAAACTTCACAGAATCACAGAATCACAGAATGTTAGGGATTGGAAGGGACCTCGAAAGATCATCTAGTCCAATCCCCCTGCCGGAGCAGGAACACCTAGATCAGATCGCACAGGAACGCATCCAGGCAGGCTTTGAATGTCTCCAGAGAAGGAGACTCCACAACCTCTCTGGGC
>WKFP01015280.1:498659-513954 GCA_011057875.1 Pterocles orientalis | reverse complement strand
CTTTCCTCATAAGGGAGATGCTCCATTCCCTTAATCATCCTCGTGGCTCTGCGCTGGACTCTCTCCAGCAGTTCCCTGTCCTTCCTGAACTGAGGGGCCCAGAACTGGACACAATATTCCAGATGCGGTCTCACCAGGGCAGAGTAGAGGGGGAGGAGAACCTCTCTTGACCTACTGACCAGCCCCCTTCTGATACACCCCAGGATGCCACTGGCCTTCTTGGCCACGAGGGCACAGTGCTGGCTCATGGTCATCCTGCTGTCCACCAGGACCCCCAGGTCTCTCTCCCCTACACTACACTCCAACAGGTCAGTACCCAACTTATACTGGAACCTGGTGTTGTTCTTGCCCAGATGCAAGACTCTACACTTGCTCTTGTTAAATTGCATTAAATTTTCCCCGCCCAAATCTCCAGCCTGTCTAGGTCTCACTGGATGGAAGCACAGCCTTCTGGCGTGTCAGCCACTCCTCCCATCTGCAGCAAATGGAGGACTGAGAAGTTTTAACACTTTGCCTCAAGAAACCAATGCTTTATCTAATATATCTGTTAACATCTGGTATTGGAAACTAATAAAAAGAAAAAAATATAAAGGGGTGCAAGCTGTTTTCATTTTGATTAGATGAAATTAAATAGCATTTTTCTTTATGTATATATGTATCAGGGAATTAGACATCATTGGGAGAGTTTACGGGACTGAGAAACTGTACCCAATTCACACTGCAAAGTAACATTTTACTGAATTGACATTCATTGATAATAGTCATTGTCAATTATTAATTTTTAGTCTTTTTTTTCCTTCTTTTTTCCTCCTCCAAACAGTTAAACCTTAACAAACTCATCCTGAATTATCTGTAAATATATGACACTATGGAGCTGATGCAGTATAGTTAGCACTTATGGCCATGGTCCTCAATAGTCTTAGTCACTGGTCAGGGTGGTCAGTCCTGAGACCTTTTTAATGAGGGAGGATGGAACCAGAGCTGTTGACTTCATCATCATTCTCAAAATCAAGTCCTGTATTCCTCCTTCAAATACCTTTTCCTATGCTGTAATTTCAGTTGGGAAAAAAATTGATCAAAGGTATCGTGCAGAATTTTTACTTTTAACTTCTTTGTATTTCTTATTTATGTACATATGTTTTTAAATATTTTACTAAATGTACATTAGTGCAATACTTAATCAAGAACCTCTGAGTACCATGAATTTTACTGTAGGCGTTATAACATTTATTTTTTCAGGAGAAACAGTCAGTGTAATTTGGACCTAAATGAACAACTGGGTCATGAAAGATACCATTTTAAGACTGTCTATAGATTGCACAGGAGATCAGTATAGCGGTTCAGTAATTAGTGCTTTGGATAGAATATATGTAGTAATTCTTGGAATCCATGTGGGTCCAGTGATTTCATCCAGTTCATCAAAACTTTGAAAAAAGTTGGAAACAAAAAATATTTAGAATCATAGAATTATAAAATATTTCAAGTTGGAAAGGACCCGTAAGGATCATCGAGTCCAATTCCCTGTTCCTTACAGGTCTACCTAAAATTAAACCATATTACTAAGAGCATTGTCCAGACACTTCTGGAAATCTGATAGACTTGGTGACATGACCTCTTGCCTGGGGAGCATGTTCCACTGACCAACCACCCTCTCAGTGAAGAACCTTTTGCTAATGTCCGATCTCAACTTCTCTGATGTAGCTTAATTCCATTTCCTCATGTCCTATTGCTGGTCACCAGAGAGAGGAGATCAGCATCTCCCCCTCCGCTGCCCCCCTTGAGAAAGTTGTAGACTGCACTAGGGTCACCCCTCAGCCTTCTCTTCTCCGAAATGAACAAACCAAGTGACCTCAGCTGCTCCTCCTAAGTCTTGCCCTCAAGACCTTTCACCATCTTGGTCATCCTCTGGACACACTCTAGTAGTCGGATGTCCTTCTTACTTGGAGACACCCAAAACTGCACACAGTACTTGAAGTGGGTCCACACCAGTGCAGATTGGGACAGTCATCTCCCTCGACTGGCAAGCTATGCTGTGCTTGATACACCCCAGGATGTGGTTGGCCCTTTTGGCTGCCAGGGCACACTGTTGACTCATGTTCAATTTACCATCAACCCGGACCACCAGATCTCTTTCCATGGGGTTACTCTCCAGCCTCTTATTCCACAATTTGTATGTTTTAGTAGTATTACCCTGTCCCAGGTGCAGAACATGGCACTTCCTCTTGTTCAGTTTTAAACAGTTGGTGACCGTCCAGCTCTCTAGTCTCTCCAGATCTCTGTAAGGCCTTTCTTGAGAGAGTCCACAGCTGCTCCTAGTTTAGCATCATCAGCAAACTTACTTAATGTACATTTGATTTCTGTGTCCAGATCATTTATACAAACATTAATGAGCACTAGCCCTAAATTGAGCCCTGGGTAACCCCACTGGTGACTGGATGCCAGCCTGCTGTAACCGCATTTAATGTAGCAGTTTCAGTCTGGCCTGTCAGCTAATCGTATTGACTTGTCTAGCTGTATACTGAACATTTTGTCCAAAAGGATACTGTGAGAGACAGGATCAAAAGCTTTGCTAAAATCCAAAAACCCCACATCTGCTGGCTTCCCTTGGTCAACTAGATGAGTGACCTTGTCACAAAAGGAAATTAAGTTGGTTAAGCAGGATTTTCCTCTCATGACCCCATGCTATGACCAATGACTGTGTTGTCTCTCAAGTGTTTTTTAATAACTTTTAGAATAACCTTCTCCATAATTTTACCGTGCATTGAAATGAGACTGAGAGGCCTGTATTTACCAGGATCTTCCTTCTTTCCCATCATGAAAGCTTGGGCAAAGTTTGCCAGCTTCTGCTTGACTGGGACCTCTCCAGACTCCCAAGACCATTTGGAAGCTTCAGTTTGCGTATTGTTTAAGGAAGCAAAGGAATTCCCTGAAACCTCAGCAAATCTGTTCTCTTGTGTGTTATACACTTATGCTAATGTGTAATCTCTTAAACCTTTTCTAGATTAGGAAACCTTTAGAGTTTGAAGTGGTTTTTTTATCATTCAACTTGAAATTGTTCTTTTTACAGTTTTTGCTTAAAAACCATTTTTCTAATTTCAGATCTTTGTTCTTCAACGTGTTTCTTCGCGTAATATCACTGATCTGTTCAGCTTGGAAAGTCTTCACAGCATGCCAAGAATAAAGTTAGAACCTTTATCCAGCAATATATATTCTCCATATGAACGAACCATCCTCACCTGGTTGAATAAACATTATGAGAAGAATCGAAAAATTGTGTGGAGAGATTGTCAAAAAGGTGAAATAATTTTTTCACTATGCTCTTCCTTCTAGTACTCCTTTTGTAGACTTTTAAAATTACTGAAAAGTATTTTTGGGGGCCTACCCATACATACTTCCTTTCCTTTTATTTTTCTGTTCCAATATCAGCATCTTTTGACTAGCACTGTTAATGAAGTATCTTCTGTGTTCTATGTGTTCTTATAGTTTCTAACTAGGTGTAAAGGGTGAAATGAGGTGAACCTTCTCACTTTCTTTCTGTTAATGATCTCAGTAAGGAAATGCTAACAGTAATAATTTTCTCTTCGTTTTCCTGTCTATAGTCAGGTGCAGTTGTTAGTATTTGTGCCTATAGTCATGTGTTTGAAAGCTGGCTTTTCAGAATTTTTTAGGATAATTTTTATATTGCCTTTATTCTAATGTCATTTAGGAAAGTAATGGAGACCAAGGTTCCAGATTATAAATATTGTCCTACTTGCAAGGTCAGTTTGACACCGTGTGATGCTTGATTAAGGTTAAACAGAATGACCTGTTCTGTTTAAGACTGACCTAGGCAGTTCTGCTATTGAAATCTGATAAAACTGTTCAACCAGTAGTAATTATTACTTCTGTTTCCCTGTATGATTTCTCCCTTTTGCTTTTTGACCCTAAATTCACTGTCTCTTTCAGTATTGTTTTTGGATGGGTAGTTAACACCAAGAAAGGGCAATCTGATGCTTATCAAGGAAGAACTCCAGAAGAATGACTCATAAGCCACATATGAAAAAGATTGTCTAGCATAATTTTTGCCTTGAGTGATTTCTGAACTGTATGAATTATGGATAATCTATTTGCCTGTCATCTTCCATAAGTCTTATTTGGGCATATTCTCTACCTTGTATGTGCTTTGAATATCGCATTGCTTTTCTTATTTTATCTGTATTGAAGCAAATTACACTAGATATTCTCAAATGTGTTGAATAATTCTGCTGATAAAATTGAAAGGTGAGTAGTCTGTACTCCTTGCATCTAGTAGAAATAGATTTCTAGCTGTCAACTCATAGTTTGGGTCTGATCTTATGAGTAACTTGGGGAGCTTCCCTAGCTAAGGTAACATGCCCTTCAGTAAGCAGGTGTATTTGCAATGTGTTCTTTTATTGTCTGTGTCTAGTGCCTGCTTTAGTGGAGCTGTTTTACAGTCACGAGCACTCTGCTCTGCTGGGTGTTATTTGAGTCCCATGTATGTATAGGTGACAACTTGCAAAGAGGATGGCTAGCTACCTGGCCAGTGTTGTGGCTCACCATAAATATTGCATGGATATACTCCTCAACCTCACTTTCTGTTCTCTTTATGGTAGACTCTAATAATACTTAGATACTGAGGCAAAACTAGCCTTGTTCTGTCCTGTGGGAACTCAGTGGAGAGAATATAAACATCAAAATGCATCTTATTTAACATTAAACTTTTAATTGAGTTTTAGTGTCTAAAGACGAGAGGAGTGGATCCGAACCGTAAAGTGCAGATCTAGTGGACACTACTTGGAAAAAAACCCCAAATGTCTCAGTCTGAGTGGAATATCTACTGACGATGTGTTTTAAGGAGCCAATTTTTCCAAGTGTCGCTTTATTTGCCTAAGAGCATGTAACAAAGTAGAATATTAAAATGGTTTGGTTTTTTTAATGAGTTGTCTTAGAGTTATCAGCAACTGTAAAGTAGGTTTTTTTGCAATTAGTTGGTTCTAAAGGCTCCCCAAAACTGGCACCTGAAAAGAACAATTTAATTACAGTAGTGGGGTTCTCTGAAAATAATAACTTCTATTAAATCATGTTAGTATGACATATAACTCATTAGGTGAATTTATTAATTTGTGCAGACCTGGTTGCAGATTTGACTCTGGGTCACAGCTGAAAATGAGTTTTGTGGTTAGTGCTAGGGGACATTTATCTGTGTTACAGTTCTCTCTTAGAATTTCACTTAGTTATACTTTTGTGCTTTCAGAAAAATGCAAGATTGGAATGAGAAGGCAGAGATTACATATGCTTTCTGTTTGTGGGAAGTTATAGATCCTGCCTTGCTATATTAACTTTTTTCATTTATTAGTTCTATATTCTGTTTACTATATGATACACAGAAATAGCTTGGTGTATGCACATGAGCATACCCTTTTCTTTTGCTTCTTTTTCCATTCGTCTCACAAACCTACAAAAATGAGCATTGCTAAAGATATAATATTTTTTAAAAAATGAGAAAATTCTGACAAATTATGAAATTCATAGTCTTAATCTTATACCTCTGCATTATGAAAGTTCTTAACTGTGTGATCTTATACTGTTCGGCTCCACAGATGACCTGCCTCAATATCTCTTTGAATCCTCTGATTTAGCTTTCCCTTTCCTTTTACTTTTCTGCTTTTACTGCCTCAGAATAAGTAGGTTTCTGCTACTGCGCTGTTCTTTCTGCTAAATGGGTCAGAGGATCTGATGACAAAGGACTCAGAAAAGACTGAGGTAGTCAATGCCTTCTTTGCCTTGGTCTTTACTGGTAAGATTGGTGCTGAGTGATCTGGGGCAAGGAAGACAGCCTTGGTGAAGGAGGAGGATCCTAAGGGAGCACTTAGACAAGTTGGACAAATACAAGTCCATGGGACCTGATGGGATGTGCCAACAAGTGCTGAGGGAGTTGGCTGGTGTCATTGCAAGGCCGTGCTCAGTGATCTTGGAAAGGTCAGGACAATCAGGGGGAAGTTTGGAAGAGGTTTGGAAGAAAGAAAATGTCATTCCTATCTCAAAGAGGGATGATCTGGGGAGCTACAGACCAGTCAGCCTCATCTTGTTTCTTGGGATGGTAATGGTGTAAATAATTGTGGAAACTGTTTCTCAATATATGAAGGACAAGAAATTGTTTGTGAGTAGTGAGCATGAATTTACAAAAGGGAAATCATGCTTGACCAACCTGATTGTCTTCCACAATGACATGAGTAGCTCAGAGAAGAGGTGAAGAGCAGTATGTGTTGCTTGTCTCAACTTTGACAAGGCTTTCAACAGCCTTCCGTAACATCCTCATAAACAAACTGATGAAGTACAAGCTGGATAAAAGGACAGTGAAGTGGAATGAAACTAGGCTGAACTGTCAGGCTTAAAAGGTTATGGTCAGTGGTACAAAGTCCAGCTGAAGGCTGATAATCAGTAATGAGCCTCAGGGGTCATTAGGCTGACATTGTTTTTTAAGATTGTACACTGGAGAAGAACTTACGTATCTCAGCAGATTTAATTTCTCATATACCATTGGTCCTTTAAATTTTATGATACTAAGGTTATTAGATACTGTGACATTTTCAGTCGCGTTAACCTTAAATTAAGCATTTAAACAGGCTTTTGCAGAGGAACAGTTAAAAGTGTCATAAGGAAAAATGTTAGTCAAAGTATAGTAAATGTTCTCACAATCAAACTGATAGTCCCAAATATCCTTGATTTTGTATGAGGTTTTTGTTGTTGTTATTATTTGCTTAATATCCCTAATTGTAAGAGAAGGATTAGTTCTCTCATTCTTGCCACAGTCCGGATCAGAGAGCAATTACCACTTTTTTTTGCTTAACTTTTATGGACCTGCATATTATCATCCAAACGCTCCGCTTTAAATAAAACATTCATCTGGACTAAGCGATGTCTTGACTGTGGACCTGCTTTCAGCTCAAACTAGTCTGTTGGGTGATCCATTCCTACTAAATGAAGATCTATCACTTTCTCAGTCTTTCCTTTGATGCCTAAGCTACTTAAAGTGAAATGTGACAGTGAGCCAAGCCTAAGCTACTGCAGTACAGAAAGATTTTAAATATCCATCGTTTTGCTTCTAAAGTTGAAGATAACTATGTCGTTCATCAGAACTCTTCTTCAATAGCTTAGAGAGAACATTAGCAAGGAGTTTACTGTCATTTCCACATCTTTTGCCCTTACTGTTACTAAAAATAAATGTTTTAAAAGCAGTGGCATGTTTTGGGAGGGCAGGCATAAATAACACATTGTAATATGTGTTATTTACAATAAAATAGAAAGCAATGTTAAAACTCAAGACCAAATACTATAAAAATACAAAATGCAACTTTGCTTATTCTGCCGAGACCTTAATTATACGTGAAATATAAGATTCAGTGCCCACTTGATAGGGGAAGAAGCATGAGTTATTTGAGTGTAATAAATTTTCAGTTCACCTTCTTCCATTCCTTATCTTCACATTTCTTTTCAACATTTCTCTCTGAAAGACTAACTATAAATAGTATGAAAAAATAATAGTCAGAAAAAAAACCTTAAAAAGATGCTAGAGTATTGGAATGTCATAATTTAAACCTTGTGCTTCCTAAACAGAAGAAAACAGAAACTGCAAATCAGTGAATTAAATTGCCACCTCAGAAGCTGTATATCTCTTCCATATTAATTATGATTCTTGCCATGGTAAAAAAATAAATAAATTTTGATTTGGGAAATAAGGGATTTTCTTGAATGTATCCCAGGAATATCTTGAAAATATGATTCTACATTTAATATAAAATGGTTAGAGAGTATGATAGCCAGTAAATTGACCATTATCTGAATAATCAACTTAAGTCTGAGATGTAATAGCTGTCTCCAGTGTAGGTACATCTCCATTTTACCAGAAGATCTCCTTAGAATGGAAAATCTGCTTACGAGGAAAGAGAAGTGATAATCCAGTGCCAATGTAGTTTTGTCTGACAATGTTAGGCATAAGTAGCATCTCTCAAGACTCTTACTCTCAAGTAGGAAAGGTTTGGCTTTGGTGCATTTTATTAATTTCACTGTAAGTGAGGTGGGTTTTTTGTTGTTTTTTATTTTTTAAATTATCATATGAAATTAGCATGGCATCTGCAATAAGCAGGTTGAGGAAGGAGGGATTTTACTGTGAGATGTTGTCCTGGGTTAAGCAGAGACAGAGTTAACTTTCTTCATAATAGCTAGCGAGAGGCTGTGTTTTGGATTTGTGCTCAGAAGAAAGCTGATAAAGTGCTGTTTTGTGCTGCTGCCATGGTCGGCAGACGAGGGAGGAAGCACAGCTTGGTTACTAGCCTAGGATTTGATCTTAGGTTCAGAGTTGAAACTCAGAGTAGCCAATAATCTATTTCATAACATACACATCATGCCCAGTATATAGGCGAGGACCTTCCAGAAGATCGTCCCTTTTTGTTCTGGGTCCCTTTGGTTTCCAGATCTCTCTTGGCTCCGGATCATCTCGCTCCAGGTGTCCCCTTTCCCAAGGCCTTCCCCCCCACACCTCAGTCAGCTCTCCATCTGGGACGCTCAGACTGTTATCTCTGGGAATGGTGCACACCCCTGCCTGGGGGAATCGTCAGTGTGGTTTCCGGACTCTCCCTGTTCCGGGATCATTAGCCAGGAACAAGCTGAGTCTTTATCATTGGGTGGGGTGCAGTATCACTGTGTATCTCTCATTTGTATATTTGTATATAGTATTATTTTCAATATTATTGTAGTTTAGTTATTAAATTGTCCTTATCTCAACCCATGAGTCCTTTTTCCCTTTACCCCTGTAATTCTCTCCCCTATCCCTGGATGGTGGGGAGTGGCAATTGTGTGAACAGGTGTGTGGTTTGGCCCCCAGCCAAGGGCTAACCCATCACAGATGTCTTCACAAAACTGTATGAGAATTAAGTAGAATTCTTGCTTGTTTTAAAACTGGTTCTCCAAAACCTTTACTTAAAGTTTTTTCTAGTATAGCAAGTAAAAAGCACACTCTTTTTATTTCCCTTGTTTTCATGAATTTTTCTTTTTGTCCCCTCTCCACCCTTACTTCTTTCCACAGTTTTTAGGAAGAGTATTTACAGAGACCATTAATTCTTTCCTCTTGATTTGATAGTTCCTAGAGACAATTGAGAAACAAGGGCTAAGGGATATTTTTTATCTTTGAAGGGTAGAAGGGAAAAATCTTATGTAATTCCATATAACTCTTCTTTTAGGTAAAATCACTGCAAAACAGGCTTCTCTCAAAGAACAAATCTTGCTTTTTGCACACTTGATAAAAAGATGAATTAATGAAGGGGAAGTGACTATCTAATGAACTGCCATCATGAGTATCATAAGTCTGCCTTCCAAGAAAATATTAAGGGAGAAAATTGTTCTTGACTGATAAGTGCTGGAAATTTTTTCCTGAAATATAAATTAGCGAAGCTTTTAACCATTTTTTCTATGTTATATTTTGTACAGCAGAACATAAAAATGAAACTTAATATGTAAATAAGAAGTCAAATAAGTAGGCTTTTCTCTCCTGCTTGCCTTTCTCAGTTAACCTGAACACTCCACGTATAAGAATTGCATTATATCTCCTTCCCTATAGCTGAAAAATGCACAAGATCATATCAGGATTTTATTTGATAGTAAAGAGAAAAAGAAGTTTACATGCAGTTGAGATATAAGAAAAACTCCATGTTTAATTTACCTGTTTAGATTTGGGAGTAGCATAAAATATTTATTTTGTATAGTTTTATTGTTTTATACAGATTGGCATTATGCAGCTTCAGGGAAATAAAAGTATGAAGAAAGATAATCCTTGGAGCCCTATACTGAAAAGATTCAAAGTGTTCATATTTGGAAAACTGTTAAAAAGATCTTTCAAAAAAAAAAAGAAACGGCCTAACTCTTAGGGCTGCCTGTATTTGTGTATATATTTGTGTATACATATATACATACATATATGTGTATGTGTAGACATGTGTCCTTATATATAAAAATCTATATTTATATATACATCTGTGCTGGCCCTCAAAAACCTAAATGATCTAAGTAGGAATAATCAGGTAAGTATTTAGGAAGAAATTTTGTTTCCTTACTTGCAATACACTTTGAGATGCCTAGACAGCTATTTCTGCTTTCAGCTAAATGAGGCACTTTGCAGTGTTTGTATGGTAATTGGAAAAAATAAGCTTTCTGATTATTTGTGTAATTAAAGCTACTTCTGCAGTGCATACCAAGTATATAGATTGAGTATGGTCTAGCTGTGGATTTAGTAATGCAACTTCAGATATTATATAAGGAGAAAAATGTATTCACACTGTGAAGATTAAAAAGGGTTCGTTAATTCAGTTTAAATATTAAACAGTGAATTTCATTGAGAACAATATTTAATTTATTTTTTCTACTAAATAACATGATGCAGGGATTATAGTATTCATTCTGAAGCCAGTATATAAGCTGGGTATGCTGTAATGAATTGCTGTGTTTTATTGCATTTTAATTCAAAGTTATCTATAAGAAAAATGCTATGATAAAAAAAATAGTTTCAAAGGTAACATTTTAATCTAGAGGCTTTTAGTACCACTCAGTGTTTTTTAAACTAGTTCTCTTTACAAATGGAAACTTCCTGTGGAAAAGCAACAAAATGGAGACTGACATAAGGTAAAACTATTCTTATGTGATTCATAAGAATCCTAAGGAATTTGTCAATTTGTAATATTATTTGGGATAAGAATCAGTGAAAATAAAACAGAACTGTGTAGATAGTAAAAGACAATTGGAAAATTTTATTAGGAGCAGAAAGGAAAATGTTTATGCCTCAGGGTAAAAGCCTTCTGCAACAGATGGGAGTAAATGAGACATATCCCCAGTGTATCTGTTTTTCTTTCAATGCTGCATGTGGTGCTTCTTGAACTTTTCTGCTTAGAATTATGAATTGACAGTGTTATTAAATCGATCTCTCCCTGATATTTCAGAAGTTCTTACAAGAATAATGATCAGTTTAATCTTTCTTAAGCTCTGCATTGTATACTTCAGTAACATAATTTTAAACCTTGTCCTAGTTCTAATGTCAGCACTTACAGAAAAGGTTATTGCTACATGTTTCTTCTGTAAATGTTTGTATTATTCAGTGCCAGATTTATGCTATTGAAACAAGACTATAGGCATTATTATTGCTATAGATTAGTTCCACCTCTAGAGATTTTCAGATCCCAGAATAGGAAGTTGTTATACACTATTGTAAACTATTATTACTGCAGTAATTTACATTAAAAAGGACATACTGGGATAGTTTAAAGGTCTATCTAGCTTGGTATTCTACCTCCAATAGAAGATGTTTAGAAATGAGTAACAGTGAAAACATATGGCAATACCTTCTTTATGCATACTCTGAGACTTCCTGATCTGAAGTTCAAGAGTACTTGAGATGGACATGGTACTTCTGTAGCATTGTACTTGATTTTATCCGGTGAATTTGTTTAATTTTGTTTTGAACTTGTGCAAACTTCTAGCAGCACACCATTCTGAAGCAGTAAGTAGGTTGAAAACCTGTATTATATGTAAAATATTTTGTTTTGAGCTTGCTGATAAATACTGTAATTTGGTACTTCCTTTAATCGACAAATCTGTGTATTCCTCTGAGCTATTAACAATAATGTCTCAGTGTCATGCCTAGTTATGTAGACTGCTGTCTCAGTTGTTACTTTTCCTTTGTAATTCAATAGTCTAATTTATTAATTTCTTATAAAGGACCATTGCATACATTTGATCATTAAATGCCATCAGTTTCTGGATTTTTATGTGTATGTATTAGGTTTATTTGGAATATAAAATAACTTAAATTTAGCAGATTAAACCAAATCTGATCCTTTAAGAGTTGTAACGATTGGTATAAGATAATTTTGTTCTTTCTGGATGGTCTTATTTTCCAGATAATACCAATGCATCATACTTCTGTGTTACAACTATTTTTCTTTTTCTATTGGATTTTTTCTTTTAAAATTAATGGTAATTTTTCATGGTCATTTTTTCCCGAACAAAAGTTATGTGGTGTGTGTGGTGGGAGAGTTGTTTAATTTTTTATTGTGTAGTGTTCTTTGGGAAATGCTAAAAAGAGTTGCGGGGTTGTTCTACCAGAAGTATTGGGGTTTTTTTGTTTGTTTTGGGTTTTTATTTTTGGTAGGACTGACAACAAAGAATACCTTCATGTATTTATTTAGAATAAGATTGGTTATAATTTTTTCCTGGATTTCAGAAGAGGGACCAACAACTGTAAAGATTTTATTTTCACTGCTAGCAGTGGAATGTGTTAGTTATTTTGTGTTAGAAATTTGAATACTGCGTTCAGCTCTGGGGCCTCCAATGTAAGAAAGACATGGACCTGTTAGAGCGTGTTCAGAGGAGGACCACAAAGATGATCAGGGAGCTGGAACACCTCCTGTATGAGGACAGGCTGAGAGTGTTGGGGTTGTTCAGCCTGGAGGAGGGAAGGCTCCAGGGAGAGCTTCTAGCAGCCTTCCAGCACTTAAAGGGGGCTACAGGAAAGACGGGGAGGCACTCTTTATCAGGGAGTGTAGTGATAGGACAAGGGTGAATGGTTTTAAGTTGAGAGAGGGTAGATTTAGATTGGATATTAGGAGGAAGTTTTTTACTGTGAGAGTGGTGAGGCAGTGGCCCAGGTTGCTCAAAGAAGCTGTGGAAGCCCCATCCCTGGAGGTGTTCAAGGCCAGGCTGGATGAGGCTTTGAGCAACCTGGTCTAGTGGAGGGTGTCCCTGCCCATGGCAGGGGGGTTGGAACTCAGTGATGTTTAAGGTCTCTTCTAACCAAAACCATTCTGTGTTTCTGTTTTGAAACAGTGAAATGTTTGTCTTCTTAACCATTGAGAACAATGACATCTCTTCAGAGAATGCTGGGAACTCTTTGTCCAATTACCTATATTTCTGAGGTGTTTCCTTGAATAAAAACATTACTGTCTATCTTCAAAAAGATACTTTGTTACCAAACAAAAAAGGAAAAAGATTTTATATAAATATTTTACTTTAAATTATTTCTCTTAAAGCAGATCTTTTTTTACAGTTGGTGAGGGATAGAATAGTGGGAGGCATAAAGAGTAACTTCAAAATGTTGGAGGAACTGGAATAAAAGGGAGTAGTTGAAAGTAAATTGTACATTTCTGTTCTTTTGCCCCACAAAGGAGGTATAAACCAGTTCTAGTACATCAGTGAGATAAAGCATACTGATGGATCAGTTAATAAAGGCAAAACTTGAAACAAAACCACAGTAAATCATGGAAGGTAGGAAGGGGAGAAAGAGAACAGAAATAATCTGTTTCATTCTCATGTGCAAAGCTAAACTGACTATACCTGTAGTGTATTGGAGAGGTATTTGCCTAGACTTTTATAAAAATCTGTGAAAAGGGAGATTCCATGGCCACTCTAGGCAATATCTGACAGTATTTCCCATTAATTTCTATTTGAAGGGTTATCCAATTGTTCAACCTAACCTGAAATTTCCCCTGCTAGAGTTTAAATCCATCCTTTTTCTTCCAAAATGTGCTGTGCAGTGGATCTTCTTTGCTTCTCTGTGAACTTAATACGTATTGCAAATGATTGTGTTCTGCTTCAGTTACTTCCTTTCCCTCCCCTTGACGAAAAAATTCCTTTCCTTCAGTCCTTCTGGGTACTCAGCTTGTTTGTTTTCTGGTGAACTGTCTTAGCTGATCTATGTCTTTCTTGAAGTTTGGAGCCAATTACTGTTTTTTTTACCAGGTGAGACTTTACTAGAACTGAAGTGAGAGGATCAGTCTACCTGCCTAATATACAACTCTCCCATCTATGCATCATAGCAAAGTATTTACTTTTTCTTCTGTAGTATGAGATTTGCTGTTGTCTCCAGATTCTTTTCTGCAGAACTTCTGTCTATCCAATTTTCCATCTAGTGCTTGGGTAATGAATTATCCTCAATTAAGTGTAGTACACTGCACGCATTATTATTGGATTTCATCCCATTTGTTTCAGATCATTACTCCAGTTGTTCAAGACCTTATAGTTCTTTCCTCACAAGTACTTGCAACCCATTCTTGTTTCCAGAGTCAATATTTTACCCTGCTTGATATTATCTGCAGATTGGACTAAGGTAATTTTATTTTTGTTTTAGTGTAAACTAAGAAAGATTATGGCAAAAAAGCCTTGCAAAAACCCTGTAGCCTTGTGTGCTATTGATTCATCAGGGGGAGATGAAATCCAACCCAAAGAGTGACAGGAAAGGTAGTTTGCTCTTCCCTTTCTCTTTGTGGAAGAACAGAGGGAAAACACCTAAATTTGAAAACATTCCCAGATAAATTTTGGTTTTGACGAATCTGTTTTTTCTACATTCAGGATAAATTTGGAGTGAGAGTATGTATGAAGTAACTGATGTAAAATGTCTTTCAGGACTTTTTAAAGGCCATATAGTTTTTAAAAACTCATCAGATCTGGACTTTTAAAATTAAAAAAAAACCCATGGAAATGAATAATTAGAGTGCCATTGCTAAACTTTGCTTCTGTCTAGAAATGCTTGATGAAAAAAGAAAGCAGTGTGTCTTCAAGAGTTAGTGTAAACTGTTGCAAGAAAGAGAACAAAGCTGTTATGTTTGATTACTGCATGCATGCCACATGAGGCCATTACAAGTTAAAAATAAAATTGCTTATTAAAAATAAATACATACAGGAACTAAGTTAGTCCCAAATCACTGAACTGAGTATGAACATTGCTTCCTTCAGTGCTGAGTGGGATCAGCGACTGAAAGAAAACTGTTCTCATTTTAGATCTCTTACAGAGGTCTCTTGCAGTATATTAGCTTTCCATAGCCATAGTAAATGTCTCAGTACACTATGTAAGAGTGACTACACATCCATTCCAAGTTAATCCTGATTGATTATTTTCTTTTATGAAGTATTTTCACCTTTTGTGGTGGGTGAAACAGAGTAAATGACAGCTGGTGATGGATCAGGGTACTGGGGCTAATTGAAGAACCAGCAAGTTCAGATCTCTTACCCCACATTCAGCCACTTCACACAGCACTATGTTCGCAAGTTCTCAAATTCTCTCCCTGGCAGGGAGTTTGCTACTGGTCTGAGAAGATCAGGCAAAAATCATGACAATTCATTCTGTGCTGCCGCTCGTAGTTAGCAGTCTCAATCATCACCTTCCAAAGTCCCTGGGCATTCTCTGGCATTTCTCTCTGTGCTTCTCTCTGATCCTTCAGGATCTTCGCCCACTGCCAAGATATTTCCTCCAGTT
>WKFP01015280.1:438446-482682 GCA_011057875.1 Pterocles orientalis | reverse complement strand
TATTATTATTATTATTATTATTATTACTCTTACTATTGCTATTATTTTGCCTAGGAGACAAACAAATATAAATGTGGAATTCACTAGTCGTTTTCTGTGTCCTGCTGAAGCAGTGTTGCTATTGATCTCAAAGACTGTGGGTGGAATAGGTGGTGCCACACTGACATTCTCTCTGAAATCTGAAGTCAAGCGAATTGAGCCTGCTGTAAGTTTATGTGTGTATGATTAATATTGTCACAAAATTATTGTTCAGCCGTATGCTGTATCAAACAAAGGTGAGCTGAGGTAAGAATAAAAATGTGAGTTACCGTCAGCATTAGCCTTTGACCTATGAATTTTCAGGTTTCCAATATTAGCCTATGTACATGCAGAGAAAAGCCTAGAGGAATATATAAGATTCTTAAGGATATAAATCACACATAGATCTTCAGTAAATTTAAACATTTTGCACTGATTGCTCTGAAAATAAATCTGGAGCCCTTTCAGCTTATGAATGCTTTTGGAAATTCCATAGCAGACGTGGTGATATGCCCATTCAGCCTAGTGATTTCAGTTGTTAGATGTAAATAGACAGAAAACTTCTGCTAGATGTTGCTAGATTTATTTGTGCTTTTTAACTTTAGACAGTCTTTAAATTTAATATATATTCCAGAAATGGACAGAGCAGAGATAGGCATGTGTTCCAGCATTTGTTATCAAACATTCATTGAGCAGATCTGGGTAGATCCTCTTCTGAACTTAGATGGTGTTTGTGCAATTCTCTTTTTTTCTTTTTTACATGTCTCTCTTTACACCATAGCATTAAACGCTGATTTTAGAATGGAAGAAAGAAAGATAGACATGTAAAGATAAGAAGGAAAAAAGAGAGCTGGGTTCTCGGCCCTGTGCTATCCTTTCAAAGAACATTTAAACCATGCTGAAGTTTAATGCATGTTTAAAAAGAAGATGGGTTTCAACTGTTCTTTTCTGGGAAAAAAGCCTAGCATTTAAATTATACTAATTTTGTAGTCACCAGTGATCAAACACATGGTTCTGTTCTTCTGTGTAATGTTTTCCTGTTTGATTATGTATCATACATGAATGCAGTTTTGCAACTTTTTCATACTGATAGAAATTTTTGTTCTCTTTTAGGATATATTAAAGTGCAAATCCCCCTGTTATGAGCTGAAGAAAGTTATTTTAAATGTTACTAATCCCTTCAGAACTGATGGTGAATTCAGGTAGACAATGCTGTAAAGACAAATCTTTAATGATCATGCAATTTTATAAACTGTTTTCCATAATTTTCTTTCCCTTAAAAATGTAAAGCATTGAGGTTAAATTCTAGGGATTTACATTACCAAAATTGTTACAGTCACTATGAAGTAGAAGCTATCATAATGAATAAAGAAGATAAATAAGCCTCAATTGAAATCCATCTCAGTGTAAGCAGTAAAGCTATAGTTTTAATCAAATGGAGATCATGAACCTTGCTTGTACTTTTGTGTTTGGCTGAGGTCCAGCAGAATTCCAAAGAGAAACAAATCATGTTAATTAATAGTTGGTTATTTTTTTCCCCAATCTGCTTTATCCTGCTATTTAAATTATTAAGCACGCAAAAGAAAAAAAGCCATGCTGTTGCCTTGGGGCTCACATCACTTTCAGTTAATCTGATTTTTAATTTGTATTCATCATAGATGTAACAACTACAGAGCTATAAAAGTTGCTTTCCTGAATACAAAAGAAATGGAGTGCTTTTTTATGTGATCTGACTCCATATTTTGTCTTTAGTCTATAGAGTTAAGCACTGATTCATGTCATTTACAAGAACTATTTTCCATAGTATTTTTAGCTTGTTTTACTGATCTGTTTAATATACATGTTGCACAAGCTGCAAACTACATTTCTCTCTCATCCATGGAATAGGTTTGATACAAATATCTGTAACTGGATAGTTTTCACTGCTGCAGCAATGTGCTCTGGCAGAAGCCTCCTATGTGGGAATATTTAGCTTCTGTCTTTTTTTCAAGTCCTTGAGGTGGTCAGTGGGGCTGCCTGTAGTCAGTTCCACGATGTGGATAACTCTCTTGGAAAGAATAGATTAAAGGGGCTGAAGTAATCTAGTTTTATGTATATCATTCAAAAGCCACTTGACAACTGTGTGAAGTAATTATCAATTTGGGCAATATTTGAACCAGTAACCTAAACTAAAAGATTCTTTGTATCATGTTTACAGTGTTTTGAACCATTTAGTGTTCCAATAGGGGGTGCACTGCTTAGCTGCAAATAGCACTAGGAAATTCACTTATGATACCAAAGTAGCTCCTTTACAGAAAACTGGGCTGAAAATCTTAAAACTAGGTGTATAATGTAGTACCATTTAAGAAAAGGACAAATTAAAAATATGAGTGCCTCTCTGACCTTGTGTCAAACATATAGCAAATGTCAAACAGCTATAAATTCTGCACCCTAAACTCATCCTTCCCTAGCATTTGGCTATTTGTTGGATGTTACCCATTCTGTGAACTAAATAATCTTTTCTGGTTTTTAAAGTTCCTGGCTTTTAGTACTTACATATAACTATATATTTTAAAGATTACTGAATGTTCATACTCCATGAAGAAAAGTTAGTTGAATACTTCTAAAATTATCCATTACATTTCGTTGTGAAATACTGCAGCCATTTCTCTTCCAAGAATAGAAAAGTATTTCCATAACATAAGATACTCTAGTAAGTAGTATTTTTTTAAATAGCAGATTAAACACTTTGGCAGAGAATCAACTAATGTTGACACAAATTATCATAACTGTTGAAAAGTTTGAATTCCAGTCCACAGTTGCTGCTAAGCTGGTTGACATTGGCTTTTGAATTTTTACTATGTACTCTGTAATTTCCCTCTGTTTTTACTCTCTGTGAGTATGGGAAAAATGCAGAAGTCTGGTTTCAAATTAATGAATTGTGTGCTGGTGCCATGTAACAGAAGTTCTACAGTGATACCAAAAACTGATTCTTGACTAATGACTACCAGTAGATCAATGGTTTATCCACTACTTAGGATGGAAATAATGTGTGCACAATGTAATGTACATAAAAGGAAAGAAGATCAGAATTTTCTAGGAAAAACTAAAGTAAAGCAGTTGCTTGTGGGTTGTCAGAGAAATCACAATTTATCTTAACAGGTACTTTATTTACAAAAACACAATAAAATTAACTAAGCTTTTTTTCTTGAAATGTAAAAGAATACATTATTAAATATTTTAATTTAGTAAAGATCATAGTATAAATTACATTTTAGAAAATTATTTCCAATTAAAATATGTAAATAATTTGTCTTAATATTGAAATGGGCTTTTTTTGTTTTTTAATTTTTCTTCTTTGAAAATTTTTTGAAAAGAAAATTGAAAATCGGTCTGCACGTCATGACATGGCTGTAGATCATCCCTGTGCTTACAAATCAATCTATGATATTGATGTAGTAGCTTACTGTATTTCCCAATAACCCTTGAATAATCGTCTCAGGATTTTGCATGCTTACATGAGCTTTAAAAATGACCTGGCTTAAATTGTGCAAAATGTTATTAAAGAAAGAAGAATTAGCAAATTATTAAATAATTTTTTTAAAAAAAATTGGTTTAAAATTTTTTTACAGTACTTTAAAAATATCTTCAATTGAAAATAATAAGCTTCTTTACCATACCTGTAGATGTGGTGCTTCGGGACATGGTTTAGTGGGTTAGGTGGTGTTGGGTTGACGGTTGGACTTGATGATCCTTGAGGTCTTTTCCAACCTTAATGATTCATTTAAAAGTTAGGATAAACTGGGTTTTTTTCTTCATTCTGTAAGTTAAACATGTGGTGATTATGTGTACTTGCCATTCTCCAGGGTCATTTTGCTGGAGTCCACAAGTTACTTAATGCAGCCAGAGCAAGTATATCAAGCAAGGCAAGTAAAGCAAGAGCGTACATTCAGGTGAGTTCTAAATGGCAATTACTGATTATAATATATTGAATTATACAATTCTATTAGTGTTACATCTTTGTGTGTAGTTGCATCCAAACCTATTGTAAAGAATTGTAGGTTAGGATGTGGAAATATCATAGAATTATGTAACATTTTAAAAACACTTTACAGATAACTTACTCAAAGAGTGGAGAAAGAGAAATATGGTATAAAAGATAAAAATGTGTGTAGTGTGCCATTTGGAAAAAGTGATAGAAAAACTAGGATTGAAAGACAAACTATTGATGGTGGGGTAGGGAGAACCATGGTGACTTAAGTGACGGAAATGCTGAAAAGCTGTTCCATTGCAACTGGATTAGTTCTGATTCCTGGAATGAAGGAGGTAGAGGTATTTGAAGATGCAACAGTAAGGTCAAATTTTTATTTATGAATAAGCAGCCTATAGGTTTCTAATTGTGTTCAAGTGTGCTCCTGGAGGTACAAGAACAAAATAAGGAGTTATTAGTGCAGATATATTGATATAAGTTAATATAAGTTTGTGTCTCGACATTATTGCTTAGCTGACAATGGACAGATTTTCTGATGTAGGAAATCTGAAAGAAGAGTTCCAAGTAAACGTGGTGAAGGTAATAAAATGGCAAAGAAAAAGAAACAGAGAGCAATTGGAATGGGAGTCAAGGAGACATATAAAGAAAAGTCTGTGCTTAAGACTTATAGTCTGAAAGAATTTCTGCCTTCACTATTTTTAATAGTTAGATAGTGAGGTAAATACCAATATCCTTAGATTAACAGGCAGAAATCTTTGCGGCATTAAAGAGGTGAGAACTAAATTTGTGGCACTCCTTAGAAGCGGCCCAGCATAAAGAGCTAACACAAATATTTAAAACAATGTTTGGAACTTACCAGATATTAATAATTGCACTCTTGTTTTAGTAATTGACAGTTTAATAACTATTTTTCAGTCATAGACTGAAAGTGTTCTAAGTCTTTTTGATGCTAAATTTTACATTCACATATGGGGAAATTTATTTATGGAGATCCATTTCTCTAGTATTCTGTCACTTCAACCATGTTTTATAATTATTTATTCGTAGAACAGTATTTATAATCATCAGTTGGAATAGTATAATATCTAAAAACCCCAGAAGTAAGGAGTCAGCTTACAGGAAGGGTAACCAAAGTGTAACTAATCAGCATTCTCCTCATAGACGCACAATCTAGCTTTGAAAAGACACCATCAGCAGCCCTCTTAACAATACATGTGAAAAATACTACAGCACAGAAATTCTATCAGGAAAGAATACTATAGCCACCAGTACACTATGACATAGACATTTTAGGTGGCTGCATTAAATGTCATTCTGTTCCTCATTTGTATTCTGTGGGCTACACTGATTGTCAGTGTCCCACAGTGTCCCACAGTCCTGCAGATATGTTTAGCAAGGCCTGTATCGAAGAGAAAATAGCCATGCCTGTTTCATGTCACACATGCTAGAAAAGAGACTCTGGTCCTAACTACCAGTTACTGATTTCCAAACTCTCAGCCTACTAAACAAATGTTGGATTTCTTTGATTGACTGTTACTTCTGTTCATATTTTTTTTGCCAAAAAGACATTTAGTCTTTTCTGAATGTAGTTCAAAATATGATGTTTTAAAGAATCAGTGTTAGTATCTCCTATGGCGTCTGTTCTGATGGGGGAGATAGGTAACATTTAGATCTCAAATGCTATTAGCATATGTGAGAGTAAAGGGCTCCGTCTTCAATTCAAGCAAGAGAAGAAATAAACTGGAAATTATAACACACTAAGTAAAAATTATCTTAAGACAAAACTGTTTTTCTGAAACTACTGTCCAAGGCCTCTTATAAAAAAAGAAAATATAACAGAGCAACACTAGTATGTTGTACTTAGAGGTATCAGAAGCTGTTGAAGTAGAAAATGATTTTTCATCAGCTGGCATATTTCAGCTTAATTTATCCCTAGGAAATAATTCAGTCTAAAAAGTGATTTTTGTTATACATCCAGGCCTCACTCTTACTGAAATTGATTTCAGGGCATCTTAATTTTTTAGGAATCTCCAGTATTGATTTGCTATAATTTTAGATATTTCTGTTACCTGTGATAATAGAAGCTACTTGGGTATTTTGTGAATGAAACAATTGTGTCATTCATACTAAACAAGAGACCCAACTGTTTAGCCACTGTGGCATGGGCTCATCGTACTGTGACTGGAGAGATATCCCAATCTGAAGGTAGAGCCCAGACAAACTATAACCTGTGCTGTCTAACCTAAAAAGTCTAACAGTAGTCCATGTCTGAGGCACGGTGTCATTCACTGGTTGCAGGCAAAACCTCTTGGTCCGTGGGAAGCTGAACAATGTCTGGTAAGGATAGTATCTTTCATCCAGTTGGCATAGTTTTTCTATTAAGTATACTATATATGATGCATGTGCCTGGATTTTTTGCAGTTATGCAATTTTCTATGCTTTTCCAAACCCTTAACACTTCAGTTACTATCCTTGGCCTACTTCTGTGTGTCAGCATGTTCTACTCACTGTGTGAGGAGGAGAACCATCTGGAGAGATGCACACCATGTGTCCCAGGAATTCTAATATAAAAGTACCCATAAGTAGTTTTCAGGCATGTTGGTATTTTTACTGATGTCTATTAAAAAAAAAAGTATTGAATGACCGTAAAATTCAAGGTTATGTTTAATAGATAACTTTTCCTTCATAGATTTCTTTCCGTAAAACTGGGAAGTGGTAAAGGTATAGTAACGATTCACTAGTAGTCCTATTCTAAGCAGTTTAGAGTATGTGTTACAGTGTCCGTGAGTCATAAGGATGGCTTATGATTGGACAGGTTGAGTTGCAAAAAAAACCTGTGGATGTGGATAAATATTTTTTTACATCAAAAATGTTCTAAAACAAAGCGACCATTAATTAGTCAATTTCAAGTCAAGCTTTGCAGAATATTATGTATAGCTTTTTAATCTATTTACAATTTTTTTTTACCAGAGATAATACCGGGAATTCAAAATATTTTGTTTTCTGGATTTTGTTCTTATGCTTTTTGTTCTAAGCAGTTTCATGTGTCAAGGAAAGAATTACATTAAACAGAATGTCTGTATTTTCTTACTGATAGGATAAAGAAAAAAGGAAGATCTAAAAGGCTTCACTGTGCGTAAAATAGGGCATGAGATACAGCATAAATACCTGTTTCAGAAAATATTGTTTGGAAATACTCTATCAGGAGTCATCACAATTCTGATTAATATTTCGTATATTATAAATTGATCTATATGAATGTAAGACATACTACCTCTTTTGGGAAGCTCCTGTTTTACTTTCTATCCTAATTTATTATTCTGAGATCACAAAACCTGTTACAGTGTATGATGGGTTTGCCCTTGGCTGAAGGCCAACCCACACACACAACAATAGGGGAGAGAATTAAAGGGGTAAAGGGAAAAAAGGACCCATGGGTTGAGATAAGAACAATTTAATAACTAAACTACAACAATATTGAAAATAATGCTATATACAAATATATGAATGAGTGATACACAGTGATACTTCCCTCCCACACGACGACCAAGGCTCAGCCTGTTCCCGGCTAATGGTCCCGGAGCAGGGAGAGTCCCGAAAGTGCACTCATGGAACGGAGATAACAGTCTGAGCGTCCCAGACTGAGAGCTGACCGGGGTGGGGAGGAGGGAGGGCAGAGAAGACCACCTGCAGTGAGATGATCTGAAGCAAAAGGGGACCCGGAACAAAAAAGGCCGATCTTCTGGAGGGTCCTCACCTATGTACTGGACATGACGTGTATGTTATGGAATAGATTATTGGCCACTTTGGGTCTCAATCCCGAACCTAAGATCAGATCCTGGGCTAGTAACTGGGGCTGTGCTCCCTCACAGCTTCTTTGGTCTGTGGACAGCCAGAGAAGCTGAAAGACCTTGGCAGCCGCGTAAACATCACTTTTTATCAGTTTTCTTCTGAGCACAAATCCAAAACACAGCCTCTTGCTAGCTATTATGAAGAAAGTTAACTCAGCTTAACCCAGGACACAATGTACCACCCTCATAATTAAGAATTTCTTCCTTAGATCTAATCAAAATCTACCTTACTTTAGTTTAAAACTGTTACCCCTTGTCCTGACGCTACAGGCCCTTGTAAAAAGTCTTCCTTCATCTTTCTTATAAACCATCTTTAAATACTGAAAGGCCAGAATAAGGTCTTCCCGGAGTCTTCTCCAGGCTGAACAGCCCCAACTCTCTCAGCCTGTCCTCGTATGGGAGGTGCTCCAGCCCTGTCATCATCTTCGTAGACCTCCTCTGGACTTGCTTCAACAGGTCCATGTCTGTCTTGTGCTGAGCATGCCAGAGCTGGATGCAGTATTCCAGGTACTCACCAGGGCAGAGCAGAGGGTGAGAATCACCTTCCTCAACCTGCTGGTCGTGCTTCTTTCGATGCAGCCCAGAATATGTCTGGCTTTCTGAGCTGTGAGCATACATTGCTGGCTAATATCTGATTTTTCATCTGGCAGTATCCCCAATTCCTCCTCCACAGGGCTGCTCTTCATCCATTCATCCCCCAGTCTGTATTGATACTGGGGGAGTGTGTTGACCCAGGTGCAGCAAACTGTCTGTGTAGGCTTATTTTATGGCAGCATTAAGCTATTCTGCCTAATCCATTTCCTTATTTCTCTAGTGAAAGGGGATGTATTGAGACAGACTGAAAGTGTCTTTATACCTTCCTGATCTTAACTGTAGTCCTTTTGGTTTTTTTTTACTGCATGAAATGCTATTCCTTTTTGTTATAGAAGAGTGGAACACAATATATATGTCTTCCACAACACAATTTTATTTCCCTTTCCCTTCACTTATCTGCAGGTGCTTTGTTGATTGGGGTGAGAATAAATTTACAGAGAGACATTCAATACCATGTCATATCAATGCAATACATTTCTCTGTTATTCACCTCCAAAAATAGGGTTTATTCAATGTGTAGTTCACCCCAGTGAATAAATGGGTTGTACTCTTTATGTTCTTTAAGTGTACTGTATTTTCATATAATATGTTTATTAGGTTATCATTTTTTTCATTAAGCTTTTGAGCAATTTTTTTTTTAACAGTGATTCTTCTGCTGTAGTCTCTGTTTTTGCAATCATGACTTGGCATTCTGATTCCAAGATAAAGCATTGAAAGGTGACATTTTATATAAAATTTGTATTTTTTCATTTTTATGTGAGATACTTATTTGTAAGTACAGAATAAATAGTATGTTATACTCGCATACCTCAGATATCATTTTTCTTTCTGAAAAATGGCGTTTAAGTATAGATATTAAAATGAATCTCCAGGGTAACATATTCTGAGAATTTTACAAGTCCATGTATTAAAGGTTGTGAATTTTTTTTTTAGCCCAGCAAGATTAACTATTTATTTTAAGAGAGACCCAATAGCTATCAAATGCTGTATGTAATAATTGTTAGCTGAAAGCTGGTTCATCAAATTTTACTGCTAGAGGAGAATGACTTCTGTGTGTGGATAATATTAAACTTGAATCTAGAGCTGAAACTCTACTCGTAGTATTTTTTGGTGATACATTACAGTATTGTTTTCAGCACCTGTAATCTCTGTGCTTGTTGTAAATTAAACAAAGCTCTCCTTCCATAAACGTAACTGCATAGTCTTTACTCCTGTCAACACTGGTAGAAATTATTTGTGAAGAGGGCTAGAAAAAGCTAATAAAGTAATATCAAGGAAATATGATGGTAAGAAGCACAATTTGCTTTGACGGGATGGGAATAAGCCAAAATTTTGTTCTAAATTGTTTTTTCAAGTATATCTGTTCAAGTACACTTGAAAAGCAATATCATCATGAACAGAGTTAAGGTGTTTACGTTAAGGTTCATCCCCTTCACTCCTGTCTCGGAGAAATCCTTTATTGCCTTATGTTGCTTGTGAATAATTATCTGCAGCGTTAGTGAATTTAGATAGATCATTCCTGTAGCCTTGATGTAAAAGGAGTACAGAGGGACAAATTTTCTTATTTCCAGGCTTTCTTATCCCCTGTTTTCAGGGCTATAACCCTGTGGAAATGAACCATGTATGTGTACTAAATTAACTGAAACAAGAAGAGAATTATTTTTAGTGGAAATTGCATGAAGAGCTTCTCTTATGAGATTTGATGCTTCCTAGCAAGATGATGAACTACCTATTGACATGGGGATTTTACATCCCTAATTCCTCATAGTGTGTGGTATAAATTCCCCAAATACTTACTCAAAGAGCCAAGAGTGAACCTAATCTTTGTACAGAAAATAATGGAAAATTATATCCCAGTTTAGTTATTCTGTGAGCAGAAACATTGTAAACTATGTGTACAAAAGTAAATTTCAAGTGTTTTTCTTTTTTTGATAATTCTTGTGAAGGAAAAAAAAAAGAAAAGATCTGAGGAATATTTTAGGAAAAAAAAAACTATTTTAGGTAATTATTTCCGCTCAAATGTTTAAAAAGACAAGGATTTTGAGAATGGCAAATGTAAGACACCAAATTCAGTCTGTTTGGAAATCAGCACTGTAAGTAAGAGAAATTATTTACACCAGTTAGAGATAGTGGCAGCGTCAGCCCCCGATTTTTAGTAATGAAATATGCAGATGTTCCACTATCTATGTTGGACTTTTTCTTAAGTAATTGTGCACTTTTTCATCTAAGAAAAAAACATGGCTCACAGTTTTAATAAATTTTTATACTATTGATTTATTGCAGTTCGTCAATCCCTGGTACACAGAATTATGGGATTCCAATGGGATTTTTCTGATGGTTTAAATCTGAATCTTGCACTTAGTGTTGAATTCGGATCACTCTTAACATTTAGTAGGGTTAGTGTAAAATCCATATTTTACTTCGCTTTACTGATTTTGTTCATCAAAAAAGGTATATCGTCTCTTAAGTAACAAAATAAGTTGATTTTTTATTAAATTTCTTAAATATATTGGTGTCCTAGGGCTTGGTAAGGTTAGATAACATTGTAAAAGTCATCCCAGTTTTAAAGTAAGATATGTTGTGATGTATTTTTTATTATTAAAAATATAAACAAAAAATAAATATGAACTTGCATGTTATTTTTAAGCTTAAATTTACAAAAGTAGATTTGTATTTAAAAATCTATAGGGAAAACATGCAGGAAGCTGTCTTTGAATTTGTTACGTATTTATAATAAAAATTATTAGTTAAAACATTTATCTGTCCCTTGTGAGTTATAAATACTCATGAATAGCATGGTGAAGGATGACAAATCCATTCGCTGTATGGTGGTCATTGTTTGAAATTGTGGTGCATGGTGAGATTAAGTAGCTTAGAGACTTTACAAAAATACTTGTGATTTGAAGCAAAATAGAGTGTCTTGAAGAATGTATTACTTAAATACTTAAATTAGAAAGTTGCATTTAGTGAAAAACTTTTCTAAATTATTTAGAGAAAGTTTTACTATTGTGGTGTAACAATACAAAACCCAGAATGTTACAATTTTGTTACATTTTGAATTTCCCCTTCACTGGACAAAGTTCCTTTCCAGATGGTATTAGAAACAGAGCTTAGAGTAGAGTAGAGTTTAAACCATGAATTCTGACTCTGGAGTAGTGACTGGTATATATCGAAGGTTTGCAGTAAATCACTGGAGACATAACCAGACTTTCCAAAGCTGTAGGCTAGAACCTCCATTTACTAGACAGTTCCCTTTTTTTACATACGTGAGCTGCTGATATATTTTATAATTAAACTAGTAAAATGATTGCCTAAAAGTGCATATCACAAAAAAAAATAATCTAGTATTCTGTAATATAGAAGTATATACCAGGAATTACAGTTAATGTTTAAAAAGCCTTCTAAATTAAAATGTATTATTTTTTTTTTCCTAAATGCTAGTTCTGTTAAAGGTATTTTTACTCCTAGGTAGGCAGATAAAAGTCAATAGGTACAGTTAGCTCTGAGGATGGTATCTGGATAAGGTAATTGAGTTATCATGAATAAAACAAAATGCTTACCTCTTCTTTAAAAAGAGGAGACTGTTGAGCTAAAAAGAAGATAAAGTGAGAGAAGAAAAATGAGGCTTAGAAAAATTTAGGTAAGAGCAGATCTAGTTATCTGAAGTGTGTTCTAATAAGGGGCAAAGAAAGACTTTTGCAAATCAGTTTCTATAAGAAGGAGCAGTCTGAAGTCGTGTCCACAAGGTCTATGAATGTAAGTCCTAGAGTAAGCACAATGCATCTGAACTGAATTTGGATTGAAAATATTTAGATGTATTTTTGTAGAGTAGTTTTGGGAGGAAAAATTGGAAAGACTGAAAGGAAGACAGGTAAGAGCATCAGATGACTGCAAGGTCTTGCTGCTTCGTGATGTACCAGAGAACAATTCTTTGCCTATCCCCTCAGAATATTGAAATAATAAAAAGAAGAATTGGGACTGAATTGTCCCAAAAAACGTTATTGGGCTGGAATACTTTTGACTATTATAATTTTTTTTAATGTGGAATTTTTCTTACATGAGTACTGGAGAGACATTATACAAGTTAATTGAGAGGACCGCGTTCTGGCTCTGCTGTAAATATGACAGCTGACTTAAGTGGAAGAGGTGGTATTTAACATTATTGGTAGGTAGATGGTTCCAAAATGTGGTTGTTTTTTCTTGAAAACATTCGCTTTTCCAGTATTTACTCATAAAAAGGAAAAACTATGTATTTCTAATAGAAATGTCCATCTTTAGTGTATTGCTTTAATTTTTTTTCTTTTAGTTCTGAAAATAACATATTAAATTGTAAAAATGGTGTACTGCTTGAAGATCCGACTGAAGAGAACAACTTAGATTACTGTAAGTACCTCTGTACAATACCTCTTGTGTCACTACAGTAGAAATTAGTGTCTACGTGAGAAAGATTTTGACATCTAAAGTAATAATTATTTATTCATAAGATAGTGTGTCTTCTGATATAGGTTGTCTTCATGGAATTCTGATGTGGAGCCTTTGCAGTTTGCCTGATGTATTTTTGAAAATACTCATCAACAAGAATTGTGCATTTCTTGCTCTTATTTCCTACGAAATGCCAGTCAACAGTTCTGTCAAATGTGTTAATCTAGAACTATAGACTTTTCTGAGACTGTTGAAAGTCCACTTCAGCAAAATTTAATTTTGTCCTCTTGGAAAATATTTTTGTGTTTCCATGAGGTCATATGGAAAGCAGATTTGTAATCTGAATAATCTAGCACTTCTAGACATATTCATTATTTTGTATTGTATTCTGAGATGTGATTAACAACCAACTAATACACAGTTCGTAAAAAAAAAAGTATGTACCTTAAGCAATGAAGTGTGAGGTACAACTATTGTACTAATCTGTGAATAGTTTACGAAAGTTTGTGGCTGCAATCAGATTGGAACTACAGAGACATTTTTGATGGCATTTCAGATCTTTGTAAACAAAATTATGTTTTCATTTCTTGTAGAAATGCATTTCTGCTTTGGGAATACCTCCACATTGTTCTCTCTATAACGTGGTGAACAAAACTTAAATAAGAGTGTTCTGCACTATTAAGGGTCAAGAGTCTTAAGTGGAGGGTAATAGGAATAAGGTGTGGTTTTTTTTTTTTTGTCTTGGAGCAGTCGTAATAAAAATGAAGAAAATGGTAAAAAAAATCTGATTTTTTTTAAAAAATGTTGCTTCTTGGCTATTGTTTTAATTTGACAGACTACAGAGAGAAAGTGAGGAGGGAGGGCTCTCAAAAGACTAATTTAGTCTGCTCCACAGTTTGACATACTTTGAATGGGGAACACTTGAACAGGAGACAAGCTTGGGAGATAGTACCTGATTTAGTCAAAAATTAGTTGCAGTTAGGGCAGCTTTACCCTATTTGATGGAAGGGTAAAACTGGGACTTGGGTCCTGTTTGTAGTTTTGGGGGATATTTTTGGCCATTGTTTATGTAGGTTTGGAAACATCAAATTCATATCAACTTCACTGTTGGTTGAAGTGTGACTATTGGAAACTTCCTGTATTGGTTGGAAAAGAATGTGGACTATGGAGAGAAAAGGTAGATGGTGGCTCCACCTTTCTTCAGCTTTGTTCTTGGTGGTTTTTGGGGGGTGATTCCGTTTTATTTAATTGGCCGGAGTTTGGCATATATTTCTTATGTCAAATTCACTCATTTCTGTGGCCTGCATTTCAATTCTATTCTTAAGTCTGCTGAACTTCCTAGAAGGTGAACAAGCCAAGGCTGAATGTAAGTCTAGTTCCAAAGTATTCTGCATTATCAAAGTATGGTCAGCAGATGAAAAAAAATCAGCAATAAAGTAGTCAGACCCTTCTAGATTTAACCTGAAAATTAGTGGTGTCTTATGAAGAAAGCACCTTTGCTTTTTTGAAAGCATTGCAAAGAAAGCAAGCTTGTCAGTATTTAGTTTTTGTACACTGTGGAGGATTTTGGACTGTAACATAACATAGTTACTGCCACTGAGGGCAAGACTGTTTAAATAGTAGTAAACAGTACACTTCTTTCTGGCAGGAGTTGTCATTTGCTTATGGGCTGTACATCCTTAAAGAGTTTTTTTTGATGGAGAGAACTCTGTTTTCCCTGGTTCTGTTTCAGTGCACAGAAAAAGAACACAAGTAGTTAGCAAAATGTGTTAAGACATACAGTATGCAAATTGTAGCACATTTACACAAGTGTAACCATACATACTGGTTACTGATTACAAGTGTACCTTAAACACTGATTACTGCAGGAGACTGTATACAGTATCCATATATTTAAACTCAGACAGCTGCATTATTTCACAACCTGCGCTGTTGTTTCTAAACAACTGTTTAAACTTATGTTCACAGCTGACCAGTCCAGCCTCCTGCATGAGTTCTTCAGTCCAACGGAAAAACTGTTCTTGGAAGGGAGAAGTTCTGCGGGCTTGGATATTCACTTTCTTCCCTTTAATCTGGAAAAACGTTACTGCACTGTCATTCTGCTTAATGAACAGGTAAGGATAGAAAGTATGTTCTTTGAGTGGTTTTCACGTGATAGCCTAGTCAGTTAATAACACGGTACATTTGACAGTTATGTGTGAATAGGGTAAATGAATACACGTATTGATTATGTACATATCATAATGTTTTGCACACACATGCAATTATAAAGGTGTGATTTGTGTGCTAACTTTTGGAAATGAAAATATTTTCACTTTTTAAATTTTTTTTAAATACAGTATTCCTCTAATTCTTGGAGTGAAATGTTACTTAAGAAGTTGGTTAAAGATTTACATAGGGTTAGAGGCTTCAGCAAACAAACTCGTGCTAGGGTTTAGTGTTTGTATCATTGGTGTTTGTTTTTATTTCAGCAATGGGATTAGATAAATAGCTAATGGTAGTTCAACGGCTATTTAACTATTTCTGTTAACAACAAACCCTACAAGATGTTGATGCTATCCTGTTTGCAGCTGATCAAAAATTGAAATAGAAAGCATTAAAACTGTGGGGATACTAGCTAAACTCTCAAAATATGGTAAGATGCTCATTCTGTTCTAAAGCATTAGGAAAAACCTCTGCAGAAAGAAAACAAGATCTTCATTCTATGGAGATCAAAAAGCAAGAATTCTTCAAATCAAAGAGGGAAAAGGGGAAGTTTCTTCCTACCTATAATCATGTTGGTGTCAGCAATGACAAGGAAAGTAATTGATAGTAGAATGTCATCCTAACAACCAGTACCTTCATTAAATTAGTTGTGTATTCAGTGAGCTTGTTAATGGTCCTTATGGAGCCAAAATACTGTGTTGAACAGGAATAGTTCCTGTTTAAATTGGTTCCCAGGAGTGGCTATTAGTTTGTGTGTGGGAAACTAGTGTTGCTGTAGGTTTCTTTAATCCTTCTCAAGAAGATTTTCCTGAACTCTTGAACGAAGGAAGGGGAGGCAATACCATCAAAGTTGAATAGTGTTCCTTGTGCTGGGTCAGAAACATAATTGCAATGTTTTCAACCTTAACATAAATATTTGTGAAACTATGAATAAACGTAAAATAAAAAGCAGGCTTGTTTTATGTCATTGACTAATATTAAAGGGAAAATATTGCACTGGTTGTCAGTTGGACTAAATTACATAAATAAATTATTTTATTCATATTTGAAATGAAGAATAAAAGACAGAATATGCATTTTTAGGGACGAATTTTACAGAATGAGGTTTATGGAAATGAAGACATGACCTTATGTGCAAATTATATCAGTTACAGCAGCATTTGTTCCTTTACTTTGTAATCAGTAGAAGCTAAAGTTGTCCAAAAAAAAGTTTGACGTAAACAAAAAGAAGTTATCAAAGCAATAGTAATATGTAATTAAATCTTCTGCCTCATTCAGATAGATACATAAGTACCTAACGTATTTATATTTTAGTTTTTGGATGTTCTGATTGTGACCTTTGTAATTTGGAGAGCTTTTAGTGAATCTTCTTTTTTAAAAAAATACTTTTCTTTCATTTGCACCTTACTTTTTTGTCTCGTCTATGATTTAGTGTTGCTTCTCTGCTAATTAATTTATCATTTCCTGTATGATAAATTACTGTCTTTGTTCTTGGTCACATTTATTTACTTTTAAGCTTCTGTAAGTTTTCCGTTATTTTTGATGAAATAATTTGTTGACTTTATTTCTTCTTAATGGAGAATTTGTACATGATGCCAACCTGCCTTGATGTCTGCCTTTTTTTTTTTTTGCACTATGGAGAAATGTTACTGGCTCAAAATGAATGTAAACACTTTTTAAAAAGAGTTCTTAATAGTGAAGAGCAATGAAGTAAGCTCATGTATATGTTTAAATTATGTGTGGCTATAAGCACATAATTAGAATTCACTTTATTGCTGTATTTATGGGCCAGGGTATCCTCATTCAGTTAAATCATAAGAAGAGTTGGAAAGGATTCAACTTGTTGAAATTTCTTGGCTCTTCAGATTTAATATTCTCAATTGAAGGTACTTTATTATCATAGCAGGGTTTGAAATTATCCTTTTCTTTTACTCAAACTTAGTTTTAAAATAAAGTCAAGTCAGATCCTAAGTGTTTGTAGGTTACCTCTGGTTTTTAATATTTTGCCTCTGTTCTGCATGAGTTGCTTTCTGATTTGTGTGGATGTTTATATTTTTGTGTTTCAGATTGGAGAATTTGTATACCTGATAGAGGGAACAGGTGATATACCTTTGCCTTCAAGACTGCTTCCAATGGATAGTCCAAATATTTTACATGTTAACAGTACCTCAGAAGGTAAAGTGAATACAAGGGAGAAGAGTAAAGTAGAGCAAATCATTATCCTTTGCGAATATTATTTAGTTCACATGCGTTTTTTAAAAAAATTAAACACGTCTGTCAAAAGCAGTTGTTTATAGTGAATTGTAAGAAAGATATTACAGTGTAAGTGTGAGATATTTATTTTAATGTTGTTCTGTCCGTTCACTTTAGAGCAGCAGCTGGTTGTTTTCTCTCTTCTTCAGCTTTCAATATAATCTCCATAAATCCTTTTTCATAATTTCTGTTTTCTACTTCAGAATGTAGGTTGTAGCCGGATAAACCAGGACAAGTCATCTTTACCTAGAATTTTTCTAGTTTTAAAACATGAGTTTTGTATGCATTGTTGTGATTGGACAGGCAATCCAATATTTTGTCTTCAAACAGCCAGTAATAAACTGCTGTCAGTCCTGTGTCAGAAACAGTGTGGGTAGTATTTGAAATAATTACTGGTGGCTTCTTTTAGAGGGAATACAACATCATCCAGAGGGATAAAAGAGTGGTGTGTTGTGTAGGTACCAGGAATACTTTTGTAAACTTTCGTTGTCATCCTAATAGTAGTAACACTAATGTCTAGGGTTTTGATTAACTAGCAAAACCAACTTTTGATTTGTATTGCAGTCTGTGTTAGTTTTTATTTTCCCATTATGGTTAAAAATAAAAAAGGGTATTACTGGAGTAACTGTCATATACTAGAGTAAGAACATGTAACTAAATATCAAAGAAATTTTGTATTGTGGCTTTTTGTTGAAGATTAGATTTTAAATACTCTATGCCGTTATACTAGAAGCTGACAAATGTGGAGTTTTTGTTTGTTTTTTTAATTTAACAGGTCTGAGTGCAATAGAGCCAGTTTTATATTTGAAATGTGGTTTTGCTCAGATTCTTGAAGAAAATCTGAGGATTCCATTGATCAATGACTCAAGAGAAAGGGCTCTGGCCATTGCTGCACAACAGCAGATGTCAGCTCTTGAATATGAAAGAAGAAAGATCACAGGGACTCTACAGAGCAGTAGCGTTCGAGTTGCAACTGCATTGTTAGGGCTGTCCAGAGTAGAGGTGAGAAACACAGTAAACTCTTACTATAATTTTTTAGTTGTTCTTGACTTGTAGGACTGAATTTTTTAAGTTTCAAAGTCATTTTTTTTAAATGTTCTGTAATCTGACAGTTGCTAATCCCAATTCCCCTCAAGTGCTGCAATAGTTTGCATGTCCATTCTGAAGCTGCTTCCTCACTCCGTGCTATTAAGAAGTGCTTCCTTTAAGAAATCCTGGCTGCAGTTAAAAACATCACTAACATTTTACCTCGGTTTGCTTCTTTTCAGGTATTTTTCAATACCCATTGATTAATAAAAAGCTTTCATGATCTTTGTAATAGATATCCATACTAGTAGTATCCTTCCTTATGCACATTGTTGTAAGAAATGAAAATTCTGAAACAGGATTTTTTTCTTTTTTTTTATTGTGTTGTGGGGATTTCTTTGTTTGTTTGGGTTTTTTTTTTTTTTTTTTTTTTTTTTTTTTTTTTTTTTTTTTTTTTTTTAATAGACTTAGAGCAGGAAAGACTTTTTCTTGTCTTGTAATCAATGCAAGATGGTTTTGGAACACTGTAAATCTTTCTTATAAGCTATAGATCCCTACTTCTTATCATCGAAACCTAGAGATATATTCCCAAGATTTCAACATCTAGAAAAAAAAATCCTCCCAAGGTAGTCCAATGAACATTCAGTTAGTATTTATGAATAAATTTATAATAGCAACATTGTCAAACAAGCAGGCTTTTTACTCATGTAGAATTCAACCTGTTAGGACATTGTGCATTTTCTTTCTATGGTGCTGTCCATATGATTAAACAACATTGAGTATTTTTATCTTAGTATATCATGGCGATGGTGATGAGTTTTAGTTTTCGTCAGTGGAAAACGAGCGGAGACCTTGTGCACTTGAACTGTGGCTTCTGCTGCTTGACTGATGTGGCAGAATCTCATTTGACATTTTTCCACTTCTGATCTTCAAATTTGTGCTCTTCATAGTCCCGCTGGATTCAAAAAGGATTCTGTGATTTTCCATGTGACGATGGAAAAGTTGTAAGATCAGTTTGAACAGTTTACTTTTTTAGATACAAGTGGATTTTCTTTTGAGAAAGAATCATGGTGCCCTTGAAGAGAGAAGATACTGTAATTAAAAAATTACATTAGATACGCTTGAACGGGAACAAACTCTTCACAAAAGGATGTGTGGTCAGATTTCAATTTGTTGAAGTTATAACTGGGACCAGTATCTTTTATATTACATCACTAATCTTTTGTACAGCATTAAGAGAGATGGCAAACATGATTGATCACAGGGATTCTGAGAGACTGAAATAATAAAATTCTTTTAGTCATGAGGAACAGTTTTAGAAGTTAATTCCTGGAAGGAATAAATGGGGCTAAACTAGGATTTGGAAAACAGTAATATGCAAGGAAAGAGTAAGGTGCCTCAGCACACCGTAAAAGAATCTGCCATCCTTTATACATAGAAAGTGCAGATGGTAAATCTAAGAATATACCTTGGAAAATCAAAAGAGTTTTTGAAAAATATCAAGTTTGCTTCTGATGCTTTATATACCCTCCAATCCTTTTTTGAAAATGTATTCTAAAAAAATAAATTAGTCCTGGGCACTGAATGCAAATACTGTTCTTAACTGGTAATAATAGTTCTACACTTGGAATATCATGAGCCATTATGTTGATGAAGTACATGTTAGAGTCTGTCTTATTGTAGCACAGCAGCCTTAGACCTGCAATTGATAAAGACAGTTAAGAAAAAAAAATATTCTTTTTAACTCTCACTGCCCTGAAAAATACTAAAAAGGAGAGCAGCTGCAGCATTTATCTGAATTGTGTCAGGCAGTTTTTCCTTTCTTGGAAATGTTACCCTTTGATGCAACAGGGTTTAGTCTTGTGTGTGTTTGCAGGATTTTCTTTTCCCCTTTCAAGAAGATATAGATCTCATTAAAAATATCTTCATCTACTCCTTGACAAGGTACCAAAAAATATTTGCAATGTTCATAGAGTATATAATACTGACCAGCTGTCTTTTTGCCTAACATATCTTTAAAAATGAGATAGCATGAACAAGGGTCTTAAAATAAAGTACTTCAGTGATTTTTTTGATCATAAGATATCTCTTCAAGATAATTAGAAAGTAAATGTTTTCAGTGCTTCACCAAAGGTCATCTTACAATTATTTTGTCAATTAAGACTTCCCAAAACTTTTTAATCATGTTGGATTTTATTTCAGTGTTGGTAAATAATCTAATTACAAAAATCAGGTGTAGGTATAAATACATATTTGAATATGTAGAAGTTCAAAGTAAAATTTAAACTGGTAAATATAAGTAATTATTTTAGTTTGGAACTTCCCATTGCAAGTGAGAATGAAATCTTTTTCCCACTGCAAAGTCTTCTGTAGTTTCAGTCCTATAAGAGAGAAATGGAACTTGTTAATAATGTAGCAACGGAATTATTGGCGCCTATTGATTTTTGTATTTACTTTGGGAGGAGAGAGAGAGAGAGTGTATACTATCAGTGAACTTCCAGGCTTACATGACAGAAGTTTAATAGCTAGTGGCTTCAGGTTTTCAACTCGCCTAACAATTCTTCTTGTCCCTTCTGTAAATTATATTTGCATCATACAAATATTGCAAAACCATTTAAAAAAGAACAATGTTAATATTCTGGTTTAACGTGTATTTTTTTTATTAGATGAATCTGTCCAGTTGTGCTTTGTAGACCAAGTATCTTGAATAGATATCCGTTTCTATGTTTATTGTGTCAAAAAACTATATTGGCAACTAGAGCTTAACAAGTTCCCAAATTCCATATGTACTTTGTGTTTAATATCATATTGACACTTTGTATGGATTAATGGTCAAAAAAAAAGCGACTGCAGAGTATAGGTCTACTTTATAAACCTGGCAAGGGAACAAGAGATTTGTATTAAAACAGGAATGAGAAAAAAAAAAAAGAAAGGACAAACCACCAACCCAAAGCAGAACCCCAACCCAGTTGTTTTGAGCAGCAATTTGACCACATTACCTTTAATAGTAATATTTAAGAACAATCAGCTTTCCTTGTAAATTGTCTTCTCGAATTCCTGCAATAGATCTCCATTCCTTTTCCCATTGCAATATATACTGCAATACCTGTTGTCCAGGCATTATTTAAAATCAATAGGCTTTGAGAATAAACCAGTTTTCGTAGCACAAACTGATTTTTTCTGTATTTATCTTCTCCCTAGATTTGCCTAAGATAATCCACAGTAGTCATGAATTTGAACACTTGTCTATAAAACAGATGCAACTAGTTTCAGATTTTAAATGTATTCAACTTAAAATTAATCTTGAGCACTGCAATTATATTTTGTTATTGGATTGAAAATGGCAATATTAAGCAAGGAGTATATTAAATAATTGCATTGCTTCTCTAATGCTATCTTGCAGGAGTAAAATTTTGTTCGTTAAGAGGTTTAAATGCCTATTTTGAGCATGCCTTTACATACTGTGATAATCCTTTACTAATATGTTTTATGCTGTTGATTAGCAATGCTTTTTACCAAGAGGAGGGGCTTATTTGTTCCGAAAATTAATTCTAAATGCTTTTATTCCTAAAACATTATTATCAACATTAAAGTATCAAAATCAACTCAGCTAACTATATAGTTATCCCTCTTAAAATATCAAAATATTTTTTCTTTTTCATGCTTTTTATTATTCAGAAACTTACCAAGTAAAAGTGGAAACATCTGTCTACATCTGATACAAAATACATTTTTCATGTTTTTTTCCTCCTCTTTTTTTTAACTTCCCTGGATACCTATGAAGGCTTGCAGTGATTGCTGGGTAGGAGGTGGTTCTATTGTAAATCTCAAAATGCAATTTTTTAAATTAGTGTTTCAGATGCATGATGTCTAAAAAAATGATACAAGACAGTTTTATTTAGAAGAATCTCTCAATAATTTTTATATATCTTGCCTAATTACCAATTCATTTTTAGAATTACACACTAAAGCCTGTATAATTTTATATTTTTTAACCAGAATTTATTGGGAGATGGTTGTTCATATATCTACATTATTCCTTCACTTGCAGAGACATGCACTCCTGAAACCTCGTAAATTTCCTCCAGCACTGAAGTATGTGGATTACAGTGTGGAAGCGAGCATGCAAGAATTCTTTGAGGTTCCTGGGAAGTTCTCAATTCCAGTGTTGGCATCAACCAGAGTTAATTTGAAAGTTCCATCAGCTAAAGACCTTTCACTTCAGAAAGCAGGTCAGAATAGTCTTAAATATGATGAATTTGTTGTGTTTTTTTTCTCTGAGACAGTCTGTCTTTTTAAGGTTTTCCTAAATAGATTCAAATTCAGATTCTCCATTCTGCTATTGATCAAAGCCTCAGCGCTGATCTGTGCTCAAATTGTGCCCATTATACTACGTAACTTTTCTTCTTTGCCTACTCCTTACTCAGACAGACGGAGGTGTCTACTAATAGTATGCTATTTTCTCCCTGTCCTTCATCAGTGCAAACTTGTGCATTAGTATTCAGAGTGATCTTGTCAGTTTGGGTTAGCCTCTTTTGCCTCTCATTTTTCTAGTTTCATTCTGAAGTCTTGACTACTTTCTTTATTGCTTGGCTTTCATTTTGATCCCTCCTTTGATAGCTGATTATTTTTTCTCAATTATTTTAAACCTATAAAGATCTCTGTTGCATTTCCTAAAAGAACTTGACTGGCTGAGGGAACTGGGTTGTTTAATCTGGAGAAAAGGAGGCTGAGGGGGCACCTTATTCCTCTCTACAGCTACCTGAGAGGAGGTTGCAGAAATGTGGGTGTCGGTCTCTTTTCCCAAGTAACAAGTGATAGGACAAGAGGAAATGGCTTCAGGTTGCACCACAGGAGGTTTAGATTGGATATTAGGAAAACTTTCTTCACCAAAAGTGTTGTCAAGCACTGGGACAGGCTGCCTAGGGAAGTGGTGGAGTCACCATCCCTGGAGGTATTTAAAAGATGTGTAGATGTGCCTAGGGACATGGTTTAGTGGTTGACTTAGTAATGTTAGGTTAATGGTTGGACTCAATGGCCTTAAAGGTATTTTCCAACCTATGACTCTATGATAAAATTTTTGTTTATATTCACCTGCTAGGGTATCTGTGCATGGTTATATCAAAGCTAATGTAATGTTTCACAGGTATCTGATAGCAACACAAATAATTTTTGGTTTTGTGACTTAAAATATAAGCAGTACTTTCCTTAGCAAATTTAGTAAAGGCTTGAATTATAGTCAGTCAGCCAATATGAAAAATCCTTGATTTGTTTAATCACTTCTTTTTGTGATCAATACAGTCCTTCTATACATGTCTGCAGTTCACTTCTCCAAGTGTCATTGGACTCGGTCATGTGCTTTCGTGGTGTATGTTTGTTTTCATACTTGGTGTATCACTTGTGTATTTTATTTCTTTTCCTGAATAAAAATAAGGAATTTCTTGATTACATCAGACAAGTCTTTTTGTTACAGAATCATTCAACTTAGATTACAGTATCTATGCTGTAAAACATTTCAGGGTGTCACTATGCACATTTTTAGGAAGATGACAATAGTTATTGCAGAGTTAGAAGCAAGACTAGTCTGATGAGTAATTACAGGACTAGCAGTCAGTAGAAGTTCTAGAATAGATGTAACACAGGTTGGAGGCTGAAACATTTCTTGAATGACAGTATATCTGAATACTAGTTAAAATCCTTTCAGTGTCAAGTTAAAAAATAATTGCCAGTTTTTGTTGTAATTGCTGTGGAGGTGAACTAAAACGAAAAGTAACAATGACTTTGTTGAGTGCTGTAGAGGATTCTTTGCATTGCACTGTAGAAGAGGGGAATAGCAGCTGGGAGAGAGAGCAAAATATGCACACGTGAATCTGATAAGGACATCATAAGACCTCCATCATGATCTCAGAACAAAGGTTATTAACTGGCCAGATGGCAGGGCACTCGCTTAGCAACTTCTCAAATTATTTTTGAAGTTGAAATGTGAATGAACGTATCTGGAAATTTTAGAATATTAATTTCTAAAATGTAGTGAAGAAATTACAGTAAGGAAGTGGTTGTTTTTCTGTTGGTTCATGCTGCTTCTTTATCCATCAAAGAAAATTACAAAAGTGTCTCAAAGAGGGAAGTAAGCAATGGAAAGTCAGAAACCAAATCATACTGCGGTGAACACAATCTTTTTTTGACATGTTTTTTGTTTCTAGGACACTTAAATAGTTACATGAGGGAGCAGAAATGTCAAGATTATGCAGAGAACAAAATGGGGTTTTGGTAGTGAGTTCAGAGAGGAAGTAAGCTAAAGAACAGCTGAATAAGGAAGCCAAGATAACCAGCTGATAGCATGAAAACGGACAACAATGTGTTCAGTACAAAGACAGTGCTGACTGACTGAGTGTATTTGTTGTGCTAATGAGGAAACACTGAAATATTTACAGGCACTTAGAAAATCTAATATTGTGACAGAAGTCCCCAGATGGTGTTCCTGTGGAGGGAAGGAAAACATTGGTTTCATCTGAAAATGAAGAAGCAGTATTTTAGACACAGTGGTAGCTTTCCGTAGGGTGAGAGTAGCTGCTTCTCTGAAGAAATGACAGAATACTTAGATTTATGAAGAAAATAAAAGGTGAAAGCAAGCTAACTAAAATCAATCCTGAGATCAGAATTTATTCGACTGCAGAGCAGGAAAGGTGTCCAGCCAATATTTTTAAGAACTGTGTCAACAGGGAATTAGAAGGTAAAAATCAGTGCCACTCAACGTATTTTCTTGTAAAACAGATCTTGTTAAATAACTTTTTTTTTTTACATTTTTGGCAGTATTACATATCTAGTAGATAAAAAGACTACCTTGCTTCCAACATGACATCTTGATCAAAACCCAAACCATATACTTGTACGGAACTAAATTAATACAATGGCCAGATTGGAAAACTGTAGCTAATTTTGTTGTTAATCCATTGCTGGAGAGTCATCAGAAAGTGAGCCCTCGGGAGCCAGTGCTTGTTGGACAACGTTAACTACTTTTCATCAGTAATTTAGAAGATTATATAAAGTCTTTGAGTTAGCAACGTCACAGATTTTGTGAAAGAATACTTGGAATTGGTACATAGTTATAAACTATGTACTTCAGCGCAATCAAACATTTAGTAGTATATGTGGAACAGAGCGTGCATGCTAAACCAGGTAAGAGGCTGATTTTGGAAAACACTTGTTAGTGAAAAGGATTTCATTGTGAGATCTTTCTTAATGCTGAAATGGCCAATGAGATCTACAGATAAATTAGAAGCACAGCAAGAAGTAGAGAGATGGTCTTGTCTCAGTACACGATATTGGCAGAAAAGATAATACAGAAGTGAATGGTCTGGTGTCTGTAAGAAGTTCATGGAAATTCTGAAAGAATTTGAAAAAGACAAGCCACAGAAATGTGCCAGTGCTAGAAAATAAAGCTTAGGACAAGAACAACCCTGTGATCACTTTGAATTCCATGTACCTCCCAAGCAGTTCACACAGAGCCCCTACAGTGTGTCAGTTATGTGACCCAAGGAGTCTGTACTACATGTGAAAGGAGATATAAAAATTAAGGACCATAATTTTAATACACAAAAAATTAGGAAAATAAAATTCAGGCATACGTAGGATCTTCTCTGTTGTAGGAAGGGAAATGTTTGATAGACAAATTTGAGCAGTTGCCTAAATAGTACAAGATCTACCAGTAGCTAAAGGGGGCCTACAGGAGGGATGGGAAAACACTATCAGGGAGTGTAGTGACAGGACAAGGGGTAACGATTACAAGCTGAAAGAAGGTAGACTTAGATTGGATATTAGGATGAAATTTTTCCCTGTGACAGTAGTGAAGCACAGGAACAGGTTGCCCAGAGAAGTTGTGGCTGCCCCATCCCTGGAGGTGTTCAAGGCCAGGCTGGATGGTCTAGTGGGAGGTGTCCCTGCCCATGTCAGGGGAGTTGGAACTTGATGATCTTTAAGGTCCTTACCCACCCAAACTATTCTATGATTCTGTGTAATCTAAATTGATGCGTTCTAAGATTTTGAAGAACTAGAAGACATGGACTTTCTTATTTCCAGATAGTGATCAAATTGTCTTTTGCAGTAAGTAAATGGCACAAGAGGCCAGGCAGTTGCAAGAAAACATGACCAACACCTGTGTGTTGTAATTTAGCTTTCCAAGAACTTGTGGTGATATTACATAGCAACAGTTTTGCTTTTGCAAATATCTCTGTTTTGACAACCATCTCACAACTAAATCCAAATCAGATATTCAGATCAGGATCAAGTAAATGTTTCCCATAGGCATTTGTCTAATGCAAATCTATGCAATAAAACTGTTTGCCTATTTCATGTGAAATATCTCCCCATCAAATAATAAATATCCTGTCTAGGGAAGGAAACCATACCAAACCCTGTATTTTTCTGCCTGATTTTTCAGTGTTGGAGAAGTTCTTGCAGTCTGATTCATTTCCATGGATGCAGACTCTGGTTCATTACATAGAAATAATGTCAGTGCTGTCCATTGCTTACTGTTACTACTATTGTCTGGGAAATTGTTAGGCCAGTTGTTATGCCATGGATTATTTTCACTAAATCTTTGACTTCCTAGATCAGTTTTGACTGAACATCTTATGAGACTGAGAAAGAAGAAAACATGCTAAGCTGTGAAATTTTTAAGCCCAGTTTACTTTCTGGGATTTAAAATTGGCATAAAAAACCCCAAACAACCTTCACTTCAGAAACCTTGTCTTATTGCATAATCACGTTAAATAAAAATGACCAATTTACTTGCTTTTCATTGATTGTAATTGATCATAATATTTCAATTATTCATCTGACCTATTCTTCAATTTATTTAATGCTTAAGAAACAAATATTTTAACAAAACTAATTTCAAACTAGATATAAATATGGAATGGGTTGGGTAGGAAGACTCTATTTTTCTTTTAAATTTTTCTGTAGAAGGCATTTCTGTAAATGAAATACAACCCTAATTATTAGTAATTACATTTTCCATTTAGTGCAAGAAGGTAAAACTCATGCAGAAATATTTTGGAGCTTCCAATACACTGTATTATCTTTCTTCAAAGAGATGTTGTAAACATCTACTTTATCTTTAAATGCAAATATTTAAAATGTGTGCTTAAAAGTTTAAGTAAATATTTTGTTTCAACATCCTAAAATATGTATTGTAGACAGGAAAAACTGGGAACTGTGGTAATGAACTGAAGAATGGCAAGGACAGTTTCATTCCTTGCATAGCTGAAAAACTCAGGTCACTTTTGTGGAAGATAGCCAATGGAGATAATAACTTAGTGACAAAATGAAAAAAAAAAGTAATAATTCAAAAATTACCAGGCCATTAATCTTGTCTTTAAGAGAGAACAAACTAATTTATTTTGGAGAGGGTTAAACCTGAGGTGCAATTTATAATATTTTTGATAGCCTTGTAATGGTGAAAGATTATTATTGTCATTCTGTATGATTTGTCTCTTCAACTTGAGTTATTTTTGTGAAAAAGCTAAAGAAGTGAAGGCAACAAGAAAGCTTCAATTTGCCATTCATTTGTGGAGAGGTGAGAACTGAATACATGAGAAGCACTGCTTTGTGAAAGAGAATGAGCAGCATCACAAATGAAGATTGATTGCACTTTCAAAATTCAGTAGTTGTCATTGAAGATATTAGAATAGTTTGAGTACAGTTGTCACAAATATAATCAAAAAATAAGCCAAATTAAGGAAGAAGGGAAATTCCACAAAAATTTGTCAGGTGTTCCCCCTCAGGTAGAAGCAATTTGTTTGGAGTTTATCTGTAAGGTTCTGTTGTGTCATTACATTTCCTCTGACCTTCTTCATTGTCTTTTCCAACTTTTGGCATTAGTTTCTGACCTTGGAAAACACTGAAAATAAACAGTCTTCGTTACATATAAAACCACAGTGAAGTTTTTACAGCTGCAGTCTTCATTTAGTTTTTCATGTTTCTTAGAGACACTTGGGAGTGCTGGATGGGAGAACTCTCTTTACAGCCAGTCACTGGAGTTCCTCATGTGCCTTCACTTCCTCTTTGGAAAATGTCCTACAAAGGCTAGCGAAGGGCTTAAAATAATATGAAAGAACCTGATTCTTTCTGTAAGCAAGAGCAAAGGAGGAAATCTTCACTGCAGAATTGTTATGCCTGGCTATGTCCAAAGATAGACAGCAATTGCATTTCTTCTGCCTTACTATAGAGATAGTTGTGGGGAAGTTTTCCTGCGTGCTGTGGACAGGGCAAATGGGAGTTTTCATGGAGCTGCTCTAACTTGGACACCCCTGGCATTTTCAGAAAGTCAGAATTTCCATCCAAAATTTGGCATAGGCAAAGTCTAATGAATAGCTCTCATGTGAACGGTTAAACTTCACAGAATTCCAGTCATTGTTGGGGCTACTATTAGCCAAATATACTGTATTGTCTCTGATATCTCTCATGGTAACCGTTGGCAAAAGTATAGTAAACACTATAATTTTTTTATATTTATGGAAATTCATACACGTTAAACTTTTCTATTAGATTTAATAGATCTTTTAAAATACTTCCCTTTGTGTACTGCTAAAAACAACAGAAAATATTGTTTAGGTGCTTAAATATACTGGTTTTTAGGAAAAAAAAATTGTCTATGCTTATATGATGACAGTCCTAAAATTCTATTGTTTGATTTAAATTGTTGCATTAACTTCTCAGGAAACTCTCCTACGGTTTCTTGGAACCCTCTCTAAATTCTGCTTGTGATTTCAATGTTCCTGAAAAGCTTTACAACATTGTAATTTTTTGGTTTTGTATTTAGATAGAAGTGATGCAGTTGAGCTTCCTATAAAATTCACTCCTCGCTGTGCTGGTTGCTACCACTGTCAGATTCTTCTGAAGTCCTCCTGTGATGTTCGTGTCTATGAGATTGAATGTGTAGTGAATACAGACCATGCTGAAGCAGAGCTTGAATTTCTAACTCCAGTTTACCAGGCAGTGATTCAGGATATTCCAATCGTAAGTTTGCTTTACTACTAGAAACTAAACTAAGATTCAGAATTTTTGAAAACTGGACTCTGGATCAATACAGTTGAAATTTACAGTTGTATAATGCACAAATGCATGTAAATGCTGACTTGAGTAAAGCTTGTTGGGAAAAATAGTTTCTGGCATTTCTTAAGGTAAATTATTAGTTTAATGGACTAAGTTTCACTTCTGTCCTGACAGTTATTAATCTGTTATACAATAATGTTATCACACTGAAAGTGAAAAAATACGTTGTTCAATCTAGGGAATAAAAATGTATTGTTTCTGAAAATAATTAGAGATGTTGAGGAGTCAAGTAGATTACATACAATTTTAAAAATACGGCAAGTATAGTATATAATATATAGCTTTATCATATCTATTTTGTATATTAAATCCTTGACACATGAGAAGTAAGACTAGGGAGTGAAGATGGAGCATAGGTTGGAATATAGCTTCCCTCACAAAATTTAGAGAACTTTTCTGATTTAAAAGAAAACAAATATGAAAAAAAATTATAGGGAAGGAGCTTAAGCTGTAAGAGAGTAAAAATTCCTTAAGAGATAAAAATGGTAAAATATTTCCTGAGGTTTTAACTATGGTTTGGTCTGTGTACTTGATGTAACCTTTTGATATTAGACCCACTGAAGAATACTAGTGATTTAACTTGTAGAAAAATTATTCTGAGATTTGATAGACAAAATAGTGGGGGCAGATTCAAACAAGAAGTCTTAATATCTGGGGAAAGACCATACTGTGGATGCTCTGTGAAATACTGAAATTGGACAAGGAATTAGGTCATTAGGAAAGAAAAAAAAAGAGTAAAGAAGATGAAAGGAAATCATGTTACAGTGCTATCTTTTCTTACACATAAATTTTAAGATATTCATATATTATTTATTAAACATTGATTCGCTGAATGTTACATTAGCTGAAAAAACAGCTTTTGTATAATACAGAAAGGCAAAGGGGTTTTCCTAGCTACTTTAAACATAGAGCTTCTTTTGATTTTTTTTTTTTTCCACTTCTGAGTGTACCTAAGTATATGCTTTTAAAATTCATGCAGGAGTCATGCTTTTATACTTTTAAGTCCTGCTTGTTTTTTTTTAACAAAGAAGTAAAAACTACCCCAGTTGGAGCATATACTCTGTCTGTGTATATGTGTTTGTGAGAGAGGGAATGTGTATCTCTGTTAGTCTTTCTTTCTGTGGAATTCATACACATGGTCACAAAGTCTGCTCTAAATGTTTTGCCCTAAATTTGCAAAATCAAACACTGACGAATAAACAAATATAAAAATGTGAAGTTGTTCCTGTCCTTTTACAACTGAAGCTTAATTTTGTGATTGCACATTCTTTTTTTTCACAAAGCTTCTTTCATGTTCAGTACAAGAAAAGTGTGTTACTTTAGTAAGGAATTAGATACTTTACATATTTATATACATTCATTCTAGCTGGAGCCTCTGCATCTATTGGAAATTTTTTCTATATTTTTTGTTGCTAGTTAGCACTGTTATATTTGTCATTCAAATTGCTGAACTTTGAAATACTATATGAAGCAAGATGGATATTCATAGAGAGTGAAACTGAGAGTGAAACTGAGATATGGGGTTGTTCAATCTGATAAACTTAATTTCATGAACCTAATATGAACTGTTGTAACACCCGTGTGGTAGGCAGAACATTTTATGAATGGAGCAAATAAAATGGTCAAGTGTAAAATGGTCATGATTTGCTTAAAACCCCACAGTGAATTGGTGACAGAACCAGAATATAAACCCACCTGAATGTGAAACCTGTGATTTTTATTTTTTTTTAATGTGGGAGTTAAGGCTGAACGCCTCAAGTTCCTGTAATTCTCACAAACATGAGATGAATATAATTGTTCCGTCATTCACCTTCAGCCTCTCCAGTGAAGAGGTATAGGTTCTATACATGCAGCCTTATTATGTGCCTTGGATTTAATCACTTACCATCGTGTTAAAATATTCTAACTCCATTAGCATTAATTGTGTTTGTCATTCACTTAACAGGCTTCAGATAAGATTTCAAAATAAGCAGAGATCTTGTAAGAAAGATATGATTAAATAATTAAAAATGTTTGTTAGTGCACAAGTTCAATGGAGCAGAATTTAACAAATATTGTATTTTCATTTTCTAATGTTTGTGGCTGACCTTAATATCTTTCTCTAGAAGATATTTTTTGACAAATTCATGCTGTATTAGAAGGATTTGTTACAGAAGAATTTCAAAGTGACCACATATGCCAACTACATTTCTTCAACTGACAATGTTTTGTGTTCGAGATCAAGAAGAAATACTTACTGGTGTAGTAGTCACTAGTGTGGATAAAGAAAGCATCTGATACCTATGGCACTAGAAATCGTTGAAAACAAAAGCAACTTAAGCCCTCAAATTTTGACTGTCCTCCTCTTTTCCTTACCAAAGAACAATCATGGTGATGTTTTTCCTCTATCCCACCTTTTAAAACAGTAGATTACCAAAGGGTGATGACCTGCCAGTTTTAAAACTGGTTGAGATGGTTTTCAAATGGATAAAGTTGTTTCTCATGTCGTGGAGAAAAAAAAAGCATGAGAATAAAAATAATCTTTTGATGCCTTTTTTTTTCCCTTTCATTTTATCTTTAGCATGAGTTTATCAGTCAATTACTTTTGTGTGTGTGTGTTTTCTACCATAGATGATGTAACTGTTGTTACAGAACTGGAGACCACAGAGATGAAAGTATTTTGAAAAACTGAGGCACCATACAAATCTCAGCACTCCAAACAGGCATTTGTGCTGAAGTACTAGGAAATTTACCTTTAATGAAGAATTAAGCATTAATCATACATATTAATCAAACTTTAGATATATGATACTGCAGGCCTTGTGCCGTGCCATGAGTTTAGCTCTGATGAGCACAGGTGCTGATTCTTAGTTTCTGAGGTTAATATAGCTGAGCTTAAGAAACTTTCAAAGGAGGAAACAAGGACTGAAGTATTGTTTTTATTCCCCAAAATCTATTTTTTATCTCTGACATTCATATACAATTTTCCATGGATGTAGACCATTAAAGGTCAAAGTATTACTTCCTCTTGTTATAGATATATCAACCTTTGTTTTGACAAGGCAGGTGTTAGCTCTTGAATGCCAGTTTGTTTTCTTTTTCAGATGAATGTTAACCTTTTTGCAGACTGGACGTTTGGTTCCTTCAAATATTAGGAGGCTGGATAACATTATTTTAGTTTTATGATTTTTATGCAGTCCCCAAGCACGTATTGCAAAGTATCTACGTTCTACCCTAATCAAGCAGTCTTGTGATACATCTGGATGCAAGACAAACATGTTTCTTAAATAGGCTTTCGTACTACTCAGTACAGGGATTCTTTAAAATTGATTAGTCTTTTGAAGGACTGTTTTTTGAGAACATAAGACTGTAAGTACTCCCTTGGAGACGGTGTCCTTCGTTCATAAGCCAGACTGATCCTGTAATACAGTCAGAAGCCAAATGGGGCAATATAGGCTAGTACACTACATCAGCACTTCAAAGAGGTGCACTAAGGTTTTCCACTGATAGAAAAGGGACAGAATTTTGGCTAGCACTAAACAGAACAATAAAGATACTTGTAAATATTTATAATGATACTTATGAATTCCATCTTGACCATTAGCTACATCATGTACATATTCTTTTAATGAGTATTCCTACTGACAGTATTACTACTGATAGTATTGATACCAGTACTTCTGGCTGCCAAGAATAAGGGATTTATTATTAGCTTAATACATTTTAAAAATACACTGTTTTATTCTCCCCTGAGCCAGAACTTACCATGCTCTGATTGGATGATAACTGCAATTAAAAGATGAAATGCATGTTAAGAGCTTTAAATGCATAATCTAATTTAATCTTTACTTTGATTTCAGAGTAATACGTCTGGCCAGGACTGGAAAATTGAAGCTATTTTGGAAGGACAGGGTTTTTATGGCCCTTCTCTAATAAATGTGGGTCTAGGTGAAACAGCTTTATATCCTCTCATGTTCAAGCCTATTGCTGAGTGCATAACAATGGTAAGAGGGAAATTTGTTTCATTTCAAAAGGATGTTTCTGTCAGTAAAATGTACATCAGCGCTCAAATTATGAAAGTGCTTAAGCAGTTACTAACATTAAGCATCTTCTTGAGAGTCAGGAATTGAATGATTGCCTGCTAGCTGAAGTAAGAAACCAAAGGAACTAACTTTGCAAAGATTAGGATTAGTCATGATAGATTTCCCCACCACCCTTTATTATCTCTTCCTTTATTTGCTCTTCTATAAAATATTCCATTTTAACGAAATGACCAGTTACTCTGTAGGGATTCTGAACTTTAATCGTGAAAACGTATATTGTGTTAGTTTGAATTTAAATACATATATTAAATTGTGTTTCATTACCTAAGAAATGAAGTAGTAACATTGAGTATTTCTCATGGAATGCATACATGACAAATTAATTTATGCAATGAGTATTTTATTTCATAAAATAATTTCTGTTGCAAGTTAAGCCACTACCTAGAAGCTGTTTTTGTCATGAGGGTAATCACTATTCTGAAAGCTAAAATGAAGAGTATGGCAAAGACTATGACACCTTTAGCAAAAAGCAGTAAATGTATTTTTGCCTGTACACTAGCTGAGAGATTTTGATTACAGGTTGCTATTCAAATGTGTGAATTGCTAAAAACAAAAATTAAAAAAAAAAATTGTTCTGTTAAACCTTAGTAATCCTTCTGCATGCATTAGCAACCAAATATAATGTAGTTTAGGAATCTAGTATTATGAAACTATTAAAAACCAAAGCCTCTGAATCATTTGATGACAATTATGAAGAGGATTTTTGTTGAAGGACAGGTGGAAATGATTGAGCAAAGTTATATTTTATATGAGGAATAAGGATGCATGAGAACATATTTTCTTGTATATTTCTTTTCCAGGAAATATGAAGGCTTTATATTGTTAAATTTTATAATTCATAAAAAGTGAAAAGAAAAGCTTTTGTTTCTCTAGTTTTCTTCTCTTTTCAACAGCAGAGTTTATCTAAGAACTAGAAATGTCAATAAGAACACATTCTTACAAGCATGCTTTGTTGCCTGGGTTTAAGCTTAGTAGACTAAAGGAGTTGGTCTGGCAGCCAAAAGGGACTTTTACAGTGATGAAACGTTTTTTTCTTCTCTCTTTGTCTTAGGGAAAGCTTATTTTGCGAAATGGTGCAGCTGGCACTGAAAACACCTTTAACCTTAAGGGAATAGGAAAGAAACCTTTGGCCCAGGATCATATTGTGATAGATTGCCAAGTGAGAAAGGTCACTCGAAAAATTTTATGGGTGCCCAATTATACCAAGAACAAGTTAACATACAAGGTAAACGTTTGCAATAATGTGACAACTATTTTTCTATCCAAGGGCATATGAATTACGTATTACAATAGCAAATATTATAATTGCAGATATACCACTAAAATTCATGTATCCGTGAGACATTATATTTAACTATAGTTTATAGGATATGGATATGTTTATAGTCAGGAAGTGTGTGAGATCTGAGTGTATGATTTTACTGTATGTTCCATGGAAAAAGATTTCTTAATTTAAAATCTGTTTCCTAAGGGGACACCACTTCTGCAATTGCACTCTGTTCATTTGCTAGTCTTTCCTCCCTTCCTCCTCCACTGGTTTGAAACTAGTGGCCAATTCCATTAGTTTTGAAATCAGAGAAGGGGCTTGAGAATTACAGGGTTCTTAATATCTTCATGAAGCTTTGGAATATTACAGGAAAAGGACAAAAATTATCCTACTTTGGCAAAGACTGCAGTATGAGGCCACTATATAGCTGTTCTTAAAGGCCTAATGGTCTGGCCAGTCAGTGCTTGCATTTCTTGGAACAAATTATAGCATAGTGTCTTTTGCCCAGCTTTTGTTTCAGTGATATTGGAGGAAGTTGGGAATACTTTGTTTGCTGATGGGAAAGAAAATTCAGAGGAAATAACAAACTGGAGTTGAACAGCACTGGGGAGATGAAGTAGGAGGTGCTGAGGTAGTTGTGATTTCAGTGGAGTGACATAGATATAAATTTTTAGAAAATACACTTTTATTACTTTCACTGCTCAAAAAGATCTTTTTACTACTAAATATTATAATTTTTCACTGTTTCTGTAAAGTATATTTTATAACTGTGTTTACACACATTTTCCTATTTAAAAACACACCATCGGCGTGAATTTCCTATTATTTATATTTTCTGCATGTTTAATTTGAAAGTGAGAAAAGTATTTCAGTAGTATTCCTCAGCTTTCTTATCCATGTATGTATGTATGCCAGCAGAGGTAGAATATACATTAGGCAAAAAGATGATTTCTGCTTTTCTTCTCAGCTTCAGAGCAGGTTCTGGAGCAAGAACATCTTGGACCTTGCTCAACAAAAGCCATCTTTGTGACTCTGTTATGACATTTAAAAATAGAGTGGCATCATGGTACTATGGCTGTATACTGTTTGCTAGAAGGGTACAATCCATGAAAACAAGGCAGGAGAACATGCTTTAAAAATTGTCAGCATATGTAAATATATATTTTTGAACTAGGGATTTGAGTTTTGGAGGTTTTTTTGTAGTTTTTCTTTTCAGGGGAAGGAAGGAAAAGGGCAGAATATAGACTCTAGAAGATAAAAATCTGACTAGTTAACTAGGACGGACTTGTGAAATGAGTGATCTTTTGTTTTCAGCCTTGGTACCAGTAGCACCAAATGCTGATTTACTCAAAATAACACGTATTGTTAGAGAGTGGCCTCACCTTATTTTGTAGAGACAGGTCATATGCATACCAGCAGGACTCTTCTACTGATTTGAAGAGAATTCATGGCAATGTCAAGTCCTTCCTTAAACTCTTGCAAGTCTCTAGTTTTCCACTGTTACAGGAGGATTTACACTAAATAAACTTTGTACATCATAAAAAGGTCCAAATTAATCTTCGTATTTTTTGATTCATTATTAAACCCCCAAAATAAAGTAGGAAATGTATTTTTTGGGCATCACCAGCTTTGACATTTTTCTTTTCAACAATCTTAGCTTTTTAGATGTGAATGCATTTACATTTCTAATACATTGGTTCTTTTATCTCTGAAAGAAGGAAATGTTTTTGAAAGTTGGCAACAGAACTATTTCCTCTGCTTTCCCATTTTTTGTGAACTCAGTATTTTTTGTGCCAATGAAAGACACTGAAATGTCAAACTTCAAAATTAACACATTAAAATTGTTCATTGAATGTCATTTACAGAAACATTGCTTTAAACAGATTTATAACAGTTGTAAATATCACAGGGCGAGCTCGGTCTGATTGAACTTTGACCTCCTTGAGAGTGTTCTCTAGGTACCAAAATCTGCTTTTTGGGTGGGTTTTTTCTTCCACTCGGTTGGTTTTGTGGTGGTTTGTTTCGTTGTGTTTTGGTGGTTTGTGTTTTGTTTTGTTGTTTGACTTTTTTTTGTTTGTTTTCTTTTTTTGTTTGGTTGATTGGTGGGTTTTTTTGTTGTGTGGTTTTTTTTGTTTTTTTTTTTTGGTTTTGTTTTTTTTTTGGTTTTGTTTTTTTTTAACCCCTCTTTGAAGTAACACTTGACAGTCCAACCATGTCCAATATTTTTGCTCTGTGACTTTTGGGAGAGAAGTAGTAAGGCCAGCTATTTTATGCTTGTATGCATGTAATAAATTAATCGGTGTGAATAATGTATTTTCCATGTGGTAGGATTTTACCCAGAAGCTGTTGCAGAACAATTGCTCAATCAAGGTGGGCTGGAATTGTTGGAAAAGGCATGATTACAAAACCTACCAGTATCTGGAAACTGTGTCCTCAATAAGGCAGATATTAATCAGTTCCAGTACTCTCCAGCAGATGTCACGTAGCGTCTTGTGCTATTGTAGTGACTGAAGATCATTTGCTTGCTTTTAATTTCAAGAGGGTTAGTCTGTAAATTAGAATTTAATCAGTAAATCCAGAACATGATCACCGTTATCTGTAGTTATTAGGAGAAATGGGAAAACCTCCTCTAAGAGGGGACTGTGATCAACCACCTTGTTAGAAATGCAAGATAAACTTTATTTACTCAGAAGTGTATAGCACAAAGGGCAACAGGAAAAAGAAGTGATACTAATTTGTTTGTTGTTGTTTTTCATTCCATACTGCCTGATTACTGTAATTTCTGCATAGTCTGTTGTGAAGCAGAGCACAACAGACTGATTTTGTCTTTGTCAGTGTTTCCCTTGGGGGCAGTTGCTGACAGCCCAGTAACTTGTACTCCTTTTTAATCCATCATCTTTGAAATTTTACCATATTGTCCTTTAGCTAAGTTGGTGATTAGGCAGAGGAAATCTTGTCAGCTTTGGTGGAGACAGAACAAAGATAATCCAAAAAGTAATAGTTTTAGAAATTATTCTGATGGGATTATTCTGATGATAATTATTTTGGCTAGTTGATATCTTCATTACTGAACTGGTTTGTTTATTTACCCTGTACATCCTCCACTGATGGAGTGTATCCACTATACAAGGTAACTTCTTATGGATAAACTGGGACATACATGATATTTTTTAAAAAAGTAGGTATTTCATTTATTGAAGTCATAAAGCTCAGACTATGTCAAGAATGGTATAAGATATGCCAGTAGCTGACAAGCATAATAATTTACAGGCATGTCTGTAAACAATTTACTGCAGAATGAATACTTAACAATAAGTAATTTAACTGAATTAATACTTGGGTAATTTTACCTTTGAGGTGTAAATTTAGCTTCACTATTCCATTTTAATAACTGAATATATTAAAATGTAAACTTAATTAAAAGTCATTTCATTAAAAAATTAATTACATTGTATATCTGCTACCCTGTTTTCAGTATTCACCGTGTATATCCAATAGCCTCAACAAAATAAAGGTACTACTGCAAAAAGTGACTGTTCGAAATGAAAGTTAAATCTGGCATGAGGAAGAGGGGAATAATTCTTTCCTTTCTGCCATTAAGAAAGCCCTCTTCCCTCTAAATATTGCTTTTCCTATTTCAAACATATATAGAGTTCATGTCTGGAGCAGCAATAATTTGTGTGTATGTGGTCTGCTTGTCTGTGCAACTACTAGTATGTATCAAGAGAGTTGGGGAGGGAAGAAGTGCCTTTGGAATTCAGTGGAGGTCATGTGCATGACTCCATCAGTCAACCTTTAAAAATGCTAAGCAAAACACTTTCAGTGCCCACAATGATTTCCATGATTAAAAAGACAATTTCCATAAATTCCCTTGAAAAATGTGAACATTTTTATAAACTTTTTTCTACTGATTGGTGTGTGAATCTTAGGGAAATATTGCCACTGTGCTCTTCATGGCTGGTTCTAGGGGGTATTACAATGAATAGTTTTTCTCATTATTACCTTACTCCTGGGTCTGAAAAAAGTCACAACAGAATTTATAAAGATTTTGTGCACATACAATGTCAACAGACATCACATCCTTCTCCAATGCTGAATTAATGTAAGGTTAGTGACTGCAATGTAAGTGGATTTTAGTGGCTGTTAAAATTAGATTCAAATCATCCTACAAGAGTAGGAAGTGTAGAGTATTTCAATAAAATCCAATCTGTCAGTCTCATGACAAAATTTTTATACCATTTCTTTTGATTTTTACGTAAAACTTTGTCTGCTGCATATAAATAATTGTCTGGTGTGTTGATAGTTCTTTCTAATTACATCATTGATAGTAACTTTAGCTATAAAGATGCCTAATTCTTTCAAGGCTTGGTTTTGCAGTGAAAATATAAAACTGTGTAACTGTTTTTCTCAGTGCCGTTCGAAATGTCATTAAAGTAAACTCTCCAGAGGAATCTCAAGGCTCAGTTAAATTACCTTTCAGATATTAGGTTATACAAATTCTTAGTAATTTCCAAAAGTATTGTAGAATAAATACACAACAAAAAAACTATGAAATCCCTTGTTCGTCAGTTTTTTCTTTCTCTGTCCTCTGTATATCCATTTTAGATCTTTACAATGTCAATGAAAGAATGACATCAAGGTTGGTTATTTGTAACAAATGTCTTAAAATAATGAAATTCTATACTTTAAACCTTTAATGAGGGGCTTACCTATTCAAGCTAAATCTTGTTTGGTATTGTATGTGAGGTTTCCTGAGAATAAATTCCATGTACCTCTAGTAACCTGGTTGCTGAATGTTCTATACCCTCATCAAGTTTGTGCTCTTTAACCACACGTAAATTGGTATATTCCATAGTCCTTCTAATTTTATCTGTCCTTCTAATTTCAGTCCTTTTGGCTTCCACATTGCCTACCAGAACTTCTGTAACAGGCTTCACTACAGAAAAAGCATTCTTCATAGCAAAAATGAATGGTACAGAGGCCTACAGAGTGTAAGAGTAACTGTAGTTGTTGGCAGGTTTTTTTTAATGGTGATTTCTAGTTATGAAATTATTTGATCAAGTAAGGGTATAGTAAGGTCTTAGGTCTGATTTCTTTCTTGAGACAGGTTAGTGGTCTTGCAGGTGGCCTGGCTGGGTTACAAATCTGGATTATGTAGCACTCTTCATTATGTAGAACTCGGGATTGCAGCTGAACAGGCGGGAATTATTTGGGGAATATACTCAATGCAATGCAAAGATGATTTATTTCAATATTGTAAGGCAATAGTGGCAAAATAAAAGTGATTGCAGGAACTAAATGAATAACTCGGGAACTTACAAGGTATGCACTGAAAGGAGGATGAGGGAAAGTAATAGGGGCTTCTTTTGAAACATCTATCATTCTTGACAGTATTGAAAAAAATCTGGTTATCAGATTGATCAGTGACTCTCACATACTAGTGTCTAACTTTGCTATACAAAGAGATAGTGGAATTGAAGTATACTTAATTAAGCACATCTAGGTGACATTTTTGAAGTTATGCTTATTTGGTGATTCAATTCTGGAAAAAATGATTTATTTTTTTTACTGTAATTTTGAAGATTGGCTTTCCATTCTTATTCATCTTAAATAACCATATTGCAGTTCTGTAGAATGAGTTTTCAAACTTGTGACTGATAAATTAGTTATAATTTATACTTTCTGACTGTGTGTAAATAATGACTTGACATATAAGACAATGGAAAATACTATCATTTAAGAGTTAAATCCTTGGAGATGGATTGATTTTAGCAAATTTTCTGAAGGGCCACAGTGATAACTTTAATAATAATTTACATTTTGGTTTCATTGTTGTATTCTACAAGTCTTATTTTCTGAGTCATAGTGAAAGGATGTAACATATGTTGTGTGGGTTTGGGAAACTGTGTGGTTACTGAAAGCCAGCCTTTCTTCACTGAATTAATTGTAGTGATTTAATTTTCTTACGAATTTGTAGGACTGATACTGGTAAGTGGATCTAGGCTTTAATGCAAAAACTTTACTGGAAGTTCTGTTCCATTTCAGCTTATTGTGTTAGTTCTTAATTAGTTTTTTTTTTAATTAGTGGTATCAAAGTATTTTGTAAGTTATCAGCACAGTTTTACATTGCACAACAAGAAAATTAACTTAAATTTCTTGTGAAATCTTAAGAAGAAGTAGTGAAAGACAATTTATTTTAATAGTCTATCAAACTCATTTTTTCTTGTATTTTCTTAATTAAATGGTGCAGTGTGATGGAGCTTGGACTCATACATTCTTCTAAAGTACTTAATAAACATTTTTTAAATTATACATTTATTGCTTACTATGTATTTGTTACATTATTTCCTGATTGATGTGAAATTTAATAATGAGGAGTGTTCTTCCAAAATGTCTATGTACCTTTGTAAATGGGTATAATTCATACATAAACTGTGGGAAGAATAAATTCATATTTTTTGAAGATGATAGACCTCCTACGAAATAGGGATAAACATTAAAGTGAGAGGTTTTTCTTTTCCTATCTCACTTATTCAGGTAAGAATTACTTCAGACATTAGGTCAATTGGTTTATTTTCTACTGGTTATACCCAGGAATGTTTAGGCAGATGTTCAAGAATGGAAGAGTTACCAGTAGGAAAGTTTTTACAAGACAGCATTAATACTGATATTATTATTTTTTGGCAATAGGATGCTCAGAAAACTTGTAATGAAAATCATCAATGTTACATAGATTGCAGATACCTTAAATTGGTCAATATTTTAAGAAACTGCAGTTATTCATGCGTGGTAAATTCTGTGTATGCCCGTGTGTGTATGTGTAGATCCACCTATTTCTATCTGCATAGAAATGTACATATATATCTATGCAACCCCACCCTTAATTATCCTATCCATCCTAAAATGAGCTTAATTTTTTTATATTGGGCGGGTATGCAAGGCAAGATTTCCTTTGTCCTGGGCCGTGGTTGTCATGAGAGCACCTCTCCCCCAAAATTTCCAGTTAATGTACTCTGTATGCACCAGTAATATTGTTAAGTGCACGTTCTTACTCTTTTCTAGTGTAGAATCATCCCTAAATGCTACAGTTTCACTTTTTTTATCTTGGCATGCTCTTATGTATTGGGATACCTTTGAGACAACATTTTTGTCTTTCAGGTTTTCTTTGATCATTCCTAAATTACAATTTTTTTTTTGAATGCAAGACTTCTTTCCCTAAATTCCAGTTGATCTGTCTCTAGTTGTTCATCATTCCCTCCTTGCAAATTAGGACAAATGCTAATGGACTGTCTCTCCCACTGCGTGGTAGAAGTAATTCCATATCTTGACTCCTTTTGGATAGCTGGTAAATCTGAAGGGTTTTTTGTTATTGATAGAAGATCCCCTATTTAGGCCCTGTTTTCTTATGTCAAATTTATTTGCCTAAAAATAATGACCTATATTAGATTTTGTTGGGCACATTCAGGTACATGGGAACATGGTTTTGCAGATTATTATAGGATATAAGATTATATAATGCTACATCTGAGACTAAATTTGTATCTTGTTCTTACATACAATCCTCATTAAATGCATTCCAATAAGAAATAGCTATCTCTCTAATATTTAGAAGTTGACTTACAGCTCACTGTATATACATTCTTTCATTACTTCACTCCAAGTTTTCCTCTACACTTATGAGATATTTGCAAGAAGTTATTCTTATCAACATCTGAAATCTCTGGAATTTTTCCTATGTGTACTTTTACATTCTCCCTCTTTTTCACTTTCAGAGTGTTCTTGGATGTATTGTGGTTATATTAATATATGTGTAACATATCTGCAGTTAACCAGACAGGCATTACAGAACATTATGCCATGTGGGAACCTCAAACAGCTGTGAACACCTCATTAAATAGTATTTGTGGTATAAATTGTTGATATTAATATAATTTGCCTTGTGTGCATGTGCAAGCGTGGGCGTGCACATTTAGTATCTATTTAATTTGGGAAATGTGATTGCAGAAGGCAGACTGACAGGAAAAAAGCCTATTTAAAATTTTATAATTCTGAGATAGGGCTGCGTAGCACATTAGAAGCAGGTATATGTATGGAGTTGTGGGATTATAACTGAATTAGTAGAAACTTTGTTAAACCGAATTAGCAGGAAGACTCAATTTTAGACACAAGAGGGGAAAAGAGCACTATCAGATGGAAAAGAGTATTTTTAAGTCCAATTGCTGTTAAGATATGGTGGGAAAAGTGGAAAACCCATGGAAAGAAAGAAGGAGGAATTAGGGGTCCATAAAGAGTGAAATCAGTTGACAAATTTTAGCAAACGTTTTAAGTAGCATTAAATGATTTCCGGAGTTTGAGAGGTGAAAAGATTAAATAGATCAAATGAATAAATGACAAATTATGAAGAGAGAACTCATGCACAGAGATAAGGAATTAACTAGAGCTATCTCTAGGTAATAAGCCTAGAGTGGAGAAGTGGAGAAGCAGAACAATTTACAGTGAAAAACTACATAATTTTTTCATGGGAAAATACTATGCATTCAGGAAGCTCATGTCTGTAAACTAGCTTCTGATGCCTGGTACCTAACTTCTAGAAGTTTTCTTGAAAATGGGAGAATTTAAAGCAGCCAGGTTAAATGTTTTACTGTAGTCAGGCCTAATTTTTGAATTTTTCAAAACATGCACTTCAGTTATTGTAAAGTAGTCAGAAATCAGAAATCTGCAGTTCTATCATTCAAGCATGATTTCTGCAGAATGCATGTAAAGATGAATATTTGGTTTTGTTATGGATTAGAGTAGTGATGGAAGAAAAAAAGACCTTCAAAGAAAACTGAGCTTTTAAAATAAAATAAACAGTATCATGTTTATACCTGTCATATCTGCACATAATACTGCACAGAAATTTGTACACAAACTCCTGCGTATGGTTCTAGATTGTTAAAAGCAAGGTTGTTTTTAGCCCTGGGAAGTCTTTGAACAACAATAAAGAGATTCAGAAGATTTATGGGATTAAATTCATACTATGAAAGAACAACCCAATCAGTATTTTTGGAAGCTTTCATAAATAGAGATAAAAGAGGTGACAAAGTTCTGAGCTGCTGGTTGTTTTCTTTAGGGCGCTTCTTGCCTTGAAATCCACAGTTTTAGACAGCCATATGGGTTCTCTGTCTAACTGGAGAAAGTATGCAGCCAGCAACAGAACTCTAAAAGAACCAGCAAAATGAACGGAGAATCACATAAACAGGCCAGTAGCAAAATAGTAAGACATTTTCTCTGTGGATGTTTAGTTAATCTCTGTAATGTGTGCAAATTGGGGGTATTGGTGGATGAGAAGCTCAACATGAGCCGGCAGTGTGCGCTTGCAGCCCAGAAAGCCAACCGTGTCCTGGGCTGCATCAAAAGAAGCATTAGCAGCAGGTCAAAGGAGGTGATTCTC
>WKFP01015280.1:405973-424621 GCA_011057875.1 Pterocles orientalis | reverse complement strand
TTTTTTTTTTTTTTTTTTTTCAGAAAACAGTTCATTTATTTTATGCTTTAAAATAACTTGAGAGAAAACTGAAGTTAGCCTTTGAAAAGAGACAGGTCCCAGTTATCTACCATCCATCCCCTCAGTGCTTCCTTTAATCACTACCTTAGGAAGTCATGTTCATTCTTCCTCCAGAGCAGGGACAGTTCTGGTTATGTCACAGAAATTTTTGCACACTTTCTAGTCATTCAGCTGCTGTACAAGAGAGAGGGATGGAGGGAATGGAGGGAAGAAAGACCACTGTCACAGGTTTGAAAGGCAGCAGCTGTTTGATGTTAAGTGTGATATAAACCTAAGTACCAGCTGTCCTATCCAAGGTAACATCAGTTAGGAAGTGCTTTCTTTGTGGCTTCAAAGAGAGCAGAATTCTGTCTGCTTCGTACTATGCAAGGCTGGGAATTCATATTTGTTCCCCAAAGCAGAATTTTCTGCATGGGGAACTTCAGTGTCAAAGCTGAGATATATATGAGTTTTTAGCACTTTTAGGACTTTTTCAACGGCCAGCTTGAAGTTTGAGGATCACAGACTAGATGTATAAGTGACACAAGTAGGAATTAATTAGGACTCAGGAAACTTAGTTCTTTCTAGGTTAAAGATACTATAAGTAAAATATGATTTGAACACCCAAAAGGAAAGGTACTCTTTATTTAGTTTGGTGAATTTGTTTAGAGGGAATTAAATAATCCATGGGGCCAACTTGTTGAATGATTGAAAGTAAAAAAACAATCTCCAAAGCTGTCACAGAGTTGAGTAAATTTTATCCTGTGAGGAATAAAAAGAACAACTATTTAGGTATCATTTGAAGACTGTCATGGTGCTGATGGATGATTTCAACTTTAGAACTCCCTAATCTGTAAATATAAAACTTTGTATCCTTGGTGTTCTAGTACTGGTTTTGTCATATTAAAATAAATTCTCATAAAAGGACTTTCACCATATAAATGGTACTAAGCAAATGGTCTGTGTTTTTCCTTTACATTCCAAGACTTTTTTTGTTGCAAAATTGTACAGCTGCGAAATTATACTTCCATTGGTTTCCATGCTATTTTATGATTGCTAAGCTAAAAATGGGCGCAGTTCTTTTCAAAAGTCCATTTGGAAGCATTTAAGTAGAGGGCTTATATTATGTGCTTCAGCTGGTTTGTAGACGTATGACAGCTTTAACATAGAAATAATAGCTAATAAACGTCTCACACAAGGTTCTGGCACCAGATGAAGTTCTTTAGCAATCTGTTTTCTGAATAATAGAGCAATTTCCTTTAGGTTTGATAAAGCATCTTCTACATATTGCTTTATCTTTTGTCAACTCTTATTTCTGCTCTCCACAGAATAGACCAGAATTTTTCCAGAATGGACCAAAGCTCATAATGCTTCAATATTTCCTGTGCAGAAAATACATAACTCTTATAGTCAGTCTCCTTTTGTCCATAAACATTTACTAGCTTTTGGAAAAGAGCTGTCTAATTTATGAATCGCCTTTCATTTTTCTTTTTTATTTATTATATATGCATTTAGTAGGCATCATTTTTCCGTGCTACTTGGAGATTTTGAAGTTTACATTGAGGAAAAATGGCAGTATATTGCAGACCATGGCCTGTGAGACCACATCTGTAGGACAATTTTAATGAGATGGTGAGGATCATGACAAAACACTCTGGCTTGTAAATGAGTTGATTAAACTTATTTAACAGTATTTTCCCTTCAACACTTGTGTGAAATCTGATTTTCAAAAAAATATTGTCCATTTCTTTGTTTGGCTGAATTCTGTAAATTGATCTGCTGATCACTCTAGTTTCAATGGAATAATGAAATCACATGGGGGAGGAAGACCCTCTCTTTAGCTCCTGGTAGCTATTGCTCTATTTCCAGCATATTGGTACCTTTGCTTTAAGTACTTCCTTTTCAGCTAAGACACCCTAGCAAGACTAATTCATTTGTAATAAAGACAAAGTTAGGAGGGTTTTCTATTTGCTTGATTACTGTGAATGGCTGGCAAACCTCCACTGCTGGATCACTGGATTTGCCTGAGTCAAGGCTCCTCTATTTGTATATGCCACCACCTGGCAAGATGATCCCCAACACACTCTTTTCATCCATCCAAGTGCAGGTGGGTGCTGCATACTCCTGTGCTCTTTTATGTCATGGTTTCATTGTCACATTAAAAATGGACAGTGAGAATTATAAATAAAACAATACACCTCTTTATTAAATGCCACAAAACCATATATGAATGATAGTTGACAGCAGAATATGCCACTTGCTCATTTCTCCTATGTGTGAGTCTTAAAGCTTATTCTGGTTCCTTTTCATTGATGTAGGGAGAAACTCATTTAGTCCCAGTATACCAAAAAGTAGCAGGATTTGCAGAAACTCTTTAGAATTTACATATATCATCATGGAGGTTTTACTGTGCAAAACAGAGATTATAAAGTTTTGTCGTAACCTACAGTAAGTATCAGCTTTTTGTCAGTAGAAAAATTACCAGAACAAAAATTGGCCAAAGTTATAGCTTACATAAATTACACTAGTCTTTTGAATTTACTTATATCTTTATCTTCTGTGGCACTTCTCTGAGGCAGCTGCTATACATTGATTTCATAGGGCAAAAAAAAATCAGTAAAAAATAAAACCTCCTCCTGTGCTTATTAAGATCATGCTGGTATATTGAAACTACAAGCCAAATGTTTCTATATCTTTTCAGGTTTGTGTGATGAATTCCATGGCCACATAGTCTTCTTTTCGTGTTCCCACTTGAAATATTGGGATATTGTGAACTTTTATAATCTCTGTGCACCAGAAAAAAGATAATGTACAATACATATCTTTCAAATAGTCCACTCAAGTTATAGAGAAAGGAAAATGTTTAATATTTCTTGTTTTCTTAATTGGATTCAGGGATGGGGTATTGTGGTGTATAGCCAATGAGTCAGTCTGACGTGGTGTTTCAATTACAATTTTACTGAGAAATAAAATAACCTCCTCCTTTTAAAGGGATGTATCTTCTCTAAAGCAATATAAAACAAGGCTTCGGTATTAATATGTGGACTGAAGTTTTATAAAATGTTCAAACACTGAATAGTAAAGCTAGAAAATTCCTAATTATGTTTTGACCAAGAAACCTTTTAAAGCAATATTGTATCAGCATAAAGGAAAACTCCACAATTTATGTAATTTTTAATTATTTTTTTTTGGTATAATTCTAGGAATGCTTGCATTGTTGCTTTGGCAAGTTTAATATTTTTTGTTATGAAGTATGTATATGCCAAAGAACAGCTGATAAGAGCAGTGGTATTTTCTAAAATACTTAATAGTGATGTAATTCTATGGCCAACTGAATCGGTGGGAATTGTAGCTCTCTGATGTATGTGAAATGCTGTTTGGTTTTCAATGTGTAGTTTAAAAATTGTCAGTCATGATATTTTGACAAGTTATGTTGTTATACAATGTATGACACAGAAGTTAGAACTGAACAAATAGAAGAAAAAAACCCAAACATTGGGGACTGTTATTCCTGAACAAATTATCATTTATCAGTTACTTTACAACATCAATAAGGTAATATATTACTGACGTTGCTGAAGACTGTGTAAGCAACAGTGGGTTCTGTAGGATGACAGCGTGTTCACAGCCAAAAGACTAAAACTTACTGTACAAAACCCCTGACATAACATAGGAGCCAAGCTCAGTGGAACTTTGTGAAAAAATGTCAGCATGCTTATTTGTTATTTTAAATCTGTCGTTTTTGATGCAGTGCTGCTGCACCTTTCCAATGTATCTTTTATTACTTCATAGAGTGCTAGGGATGTTTGATTACTCTTCATTGTATAAAATTCTTTTTCCCATCCTGCAAAACACTATTTGATTTTGTTGTAGCCTGTAATTTGAATAAATTAATATATTTATGTATCACCAGCTATCTTAATCTCCCATAGTGGTCATTGGATTGCACCATTCACCACCGAACCAGGAGAGCATTCTGGTTGGGACAATATTATACTTTCTAGGAAAACATTCCACCTTGATTTAAAGAATCAAGTCATGCAGAGCATACTATGTACTAAGTATCCTCACTGATAACAATTTTTCGTTCTGTATTTGGCTTGAAATTAATGCACTTTCTATTTGTTATTTGCCATTCTTGCCAGGAATGATATTCTTTTTTCCCCCCTAATAAATATCTTTGAGTCAATGGTAGCACTTTGGTGCCCATGAAAATTATGAAAGACAATTTATGAATATTTTAAGATCAAGCAGATAAGCTGAGTTTAAAAATGTATGCCATCTGTACTAATACAGATTAATTTTTTATCAAAATACTTTGACAAATTTGAGTGCCTTGCTGAGACCTGGATATGTTACATCAATCCAGTTATTTTAACCTCATTGGTATTAATTCTGTTTGTTTGAGATCTGTTTTCCATAAAGAAAGAAAATGGAGTGTCAGCAATTATAGTGCAATTCTTCACTGATTTTTTGATGGAGTGATTGCTGGATTATCAGCACAGTGGTTTAATAATTAAAGCAGTTTTCAGTTACCATAGTTCTCACACTAGCTCTTGAAATATTCTTGAGCATTAGCAATCTACAGTTATGGAACTTTTCAAACATTACAACATGTGCTGCAAATATAAAATAATTATTCAGTGTTCTTTAGCCAATTATTTTAATGCTTTTGAGAGCATGTTTTGCGCAGAGCCAAATAAGTTACTGTTTGTTTTGCCATCCTTACTGGTGAAATAATTTTTAAACTGTTAACACTTGTGTTCTGTCCCTTTCTCTCACACATGCATACGCACAATACAATATTCTGAAATACAGGTAACTGGTAAAGAAAGTTCTCCATTATCACTGGAAGCAAGGACTATAAAGAAAAAATTAGTTAAATTTTAAAATGAAGTGAAACTATATTCTCTACTGTAAGGATGACTTAGAATTTATTAATTTAGTGCCTTTCAGCATTTACTCAAGTATTTTTAATCAACTTATCAGCTATAATTTTGCTTTTTTTTTCTCCTGTGCTTATAATTGTTAATGTCTCTCAAGTGTATTGATGGTTAGGATGGTATTTAAAATTCATGAAGTCTTTCTCTTGTACTTTGTTTCTCTCTAATATTGTGCTGCCATAGACCAAAATTATATTAGGATTATATATGGAGACATAAAATCAGATTAGTTAGTAAGTATGTATCCTAAGATCCGTTAGCTGTTAGTACCATCAAATATGTCCTCTTACATCAGTATTTATATGTCTTGAGCATTTTCTTCACACTTCATTCCCCTGAGCTCTTCATAATGGTTTTATTTTTTTATTGTACTTGCATGTGTGCCTTCCCTTTGAAGATTTTTTTTTTAAATATTCAATAATCTCCTGAAATTGCAGTCAGTCTCCTCTTTATTTGGACACAATTTCTGGCTCCTGTAGTGTGGCTAATTTCAGGAATTTGTAAAAGTTTTTTTTTCTGTTTTGGTTTTAATTATTTTTATTTTATTATTTTATTCGTGTTTGTTTAGATTTTTCTTAACGGAGAAAGAAAATCTGGGATTCTGGTATTTTTTTAATTTAAAATTGCATATTTCCTTTTTCTGGATTTAAGTACACACCTATTTCCATTGTTTTGGGTTTGTTTTCAACTTTGGTGTTTTATACCTGTGCATCCCAGTTGCTGTCTTCCGATAAAAGAGACCGTGGCAATGTGAAGATGATAAACCTTGCTTCCCTGTAACAATTTGACGTAATCCTTAGCAGAAATAATGTCAGTGTTTGTCATGTTGAAATTGCCACCTGGCGGAGCTACCACTGAGTGTACAATGAATAAATTTTAGTTTTCCAAGACTTCCTGGTAGCATTTGACTTCAGTACTTCAGTTATGCTTTAGTTGCCTCTTCTTTTCTCTTTAAAAAGTACATTTCTTCTGCATAATATTATTATCAAAACTAACTGTGAGGCCATTTTATTAAAATTAATCTCTCCTGAGATGAAATTAAACTGGAAGGTTTAGAGGCATGAATGCAGCCTCCTGCAGAATTGCGTGATTGAGGACAAAAAGTTAAGTCTCAAGGACTCTAAATGAGACAGATTTTTACAGGTATGTGTACACAAAGCTTGATAAGCTCCTGGCTGCTAAGTTAGAACAGCTTCCTGAGCCAGTTGTTGTGACTGGTGTGGTGCCGACTCTGCCCCTTGCTGCTGCTCCCTTTTCCAGACCCCACGTGAGCCTTGATTTTTAGCTTTAGCTATTCCTGATAGCAAGATGCTAAATTCTCTTTCAGAGAGCACAGCATGTCCTCTCTGTCATGTGACCTGTTACCACACATTTATCCCACTCAAAGCTGGAGAAACAAAAGAAATGCCTTTAGATGTAGGTATTTTCAAATCAAATTGTTCATAAAATTATAGTAATTCTCCATTTCAAATTAAAAAAAAAATCCACTATGAATAATTTCCCCAAAACCTGAATAAGACACAGTTACATAAGTTCCCTTTGGGAGACCATTTTGTATAATTTCTAATGATCTCAAATGGGAAAATTTCTTACTGTATAATATCATAAAATAAGTCCTCCTCAAATTAGTTTTTCATTGTACATATGAGGCAAGAATTAGACCTGCAACATGTATTTATCTAAGCTTTGAAACTTGCCAGAATGTATTGAAATATTAAGGGACAGTCATTTAGATAAAAGAGTAATACTATGTAGTATTACCAAAAATTTGTGTAGACTTAAAATTCTTAGTCAGAGGCACATAGTACAAGAAACAGAAGCTGGTATACCAAATCTTCCAGAATAACAGTACTGTTATTTAAAGCAACCATGAACAGACTAGATATTTTAAATTGTGTTTTATATTATCAAATAGAATTCTGACAACTTAAAAATTTCTGACAATTTAAATTTCACAGTCTTGATGTATTTTATCTTCCCTATATACTTGATTACAACTTGGCATATAATACAAAAATCTATCATATGAATATTTTAACTGTTACATTTATATTTTCTTATAGCATTAGACTGAGACACTGATTTAAAAATTACAGAAACAATCAAGACTATGCATAGAAAATTGCGCTTTTAAAAAGTGTGTTTGCTTGTATTTCTTATTAATGATCTTTAGTTCAGGTATCACTTCTGGGCAAAAAATTGGTTAATATTTTTGGGCTCACTCAAGGCATTTTTTTTATTACCATAAGTTGTAATTGGATAGCTGACACCTGGAGTGGAAGTTTTACTTTTTTTTTTTTTTTGTTAGTTTTGAACTGAAGAAATACTCTACATGTCTGGCAGTCTGTTTTGTAAAACTAATGCCCCGGCTAATGTAACACCTGCTATCTATTTGTCTTAGGTGTAATTTCATTTGTTGCTGAAGATGAAGACCAACAGCAGTCTCAACGTAACAGCTCACAAGAGAACACAGATGGTGAACAGGCCCTTCTGAAATTGTCAACAGAGACACCTCAAACTGTTGATGCAGCAAACATGGGTATGTTTGTTATTATGGGTAAGTTCATTGTTAGGTTGTATGAACTTATATAAAATTTCTTTTCAAATTAAATTTAGTATGCCAGGCCACATGCCTGCAAACAGTGTTAAGTCCAATGTTTATTCCAGGCATTCATGAAACATCTTTTGATGATTTTTTTGAAACATTTTTATGAAATTTTAAGCTGAGTTTGTTTTTTTCTTTTTCTCTTTTTTTGCATCGATGTCACTGACTGTCACTTGTTGGAGAGGGGCAGCAGTTGTTAAATGCTTTCCATTAAAAGTATCCAATAACATTAATGGTGCTGATGTCAAAACAGGCCACTTCTGAAATTCACATTGCTACACTTCATTCCACTGTGGAAAAAAACTTTCTTTCAACTATCAGTAATAGTTGCTCTTTTGGTCAGTTACAGTAAAATTGAGAGTAGAAAATTCCAGAATACATGATTACTTTCAGATTTTCACCTCCTACTTAATTCTAAACAGTTTCTGAGTTATTTTTGAGATCTTAAGTGTTCCAGAGGAATATTTTTGTGATTACAGATGTGCACACCAAATAGACAAAAGTAGGTTTTTTGTTTGTTTTTAAACTAATTGCTCCTTTTTCGTCTTTATATTTGCAAGTAAAGTTTTGCCTATGGAACTGTGTTTTTAATGCTTTTAATACCTAATTTGGAACGTATTTAAATTGTCAAGCATGATCTGAGTTTGCTAAAGCATATTTCACCCAAGGAAAGCTATCAAGGAAAGTTCTTTTTAACCTGAAAAAGGAATTGTTTTAATCAACATTTAGTTTTTAGGAAACTGAGAAGAGCTTGCAATTGGAGATCTCTGTAATGTAACTGTAATTCCACTTCAGCAGAATTGATCTAGAATTAAAAAGAAAAAAAAAAGAGTTAAAAGCTAATTTTATTATTAATAAATATAAATAATTTGAGTTAATCCAATGTGAATATCAGAAACTTAGTTCTTTTATAGTCTATTAAAATCTGTATTTAATCATAGGTAGAGGCTCAGAGACTAGTAACCCATCTCTGATATGAAGCAATCCCAAGAATTTACAATCTGTATAGCCAAGACAAAGACTGGAAAGAGACAGAAGCTCAGAGAACTGAAATGACTCTCGCTGATCATAGCAGTAGCTTAGTGTTGGTGAACATTTAAAAAAAATAAAAATCTTTTTTCCTCTCAAGCCAGAGCCCTATCAATGTATATACATTGTCTTTCTAAACTACCAGGTTCATAGAATCATAGAATCACAGAATGGTTAGGGTTGGAAAGGACCTTAAAGATCATTGAGTTCCGACCCCCCTGCCGTGGGAAGGGACACTCTCCACTAGACCAGATTGCTCAAAGCCTCTTTTTTGCTAAATATTTAATGTAAAATTTAAACCACTTTTTTTTACACAGGTCAGACTCCTGGTGTAGTTAGCTTTGTGATATGTGCTTTGTTTCTTTTTAACAGCTGTATTTAAAACTAACAAAAGACAGTAAAATGTTTTCTGTGGTTATGTAGCTCTTGTACAAAATCAGTTCTTCTAAAGTGTTATTTTTGTGCAATTGATGATACAATGTGAGTTTAAAATAGAAAAGGAATAGAAGTGGAAGAGAATAGCATAGCAGGACATGGCAAAATGTTATTTTCAGACAGAAAATAATCTAAGAGAAAATAAGGTGACCAAAGAACTAAGGTTTTCCTATGGTGCTTGTGATACAGATAAGACTGTTGCATTAGTGGTAAAATTTTAACAAAAAATCAAAAGGCAAGTCAATGTTTGACAATTTGAGGAACAGGGGGTTGAGAAGAAGTATTGAAATATTAAATAGAGGATTTTTAAAACAGAGGGGAAAAAATGCAAACTAAATAAAAAAATAAATTAAGAGCTTTGTGAGGACAGCACCAGTTCAGTTCTCCTGTCTGGTATGATTGAAGAGAACACTACTAATGTAGAACAGTAGTGTTTTTTAAAATTCTGGCATGAATAGAGCTAGAAATAGGAGAAAGTCCTTAAGAAGGCAGTTAGAAAGAAAGGAAATAATCAGTATTTAGCTTTCACTGCTTTTTAAGGTTTGAGATTATTTCATTGCATTCTCCTCCTACAGTGAGCTTTTTTATTTGAATTTTCATGTACAGTGACGTGGAAGTTGGTTGACATTAAAACTCTCACAGTGCATCATTATAAGTTTACAGAAGAAAGATTTTAACAAAGATTAAATTAAGAGGATATATACGGACAATGCAGTAGAGATGAGAATTAGCGGGTTTCAAGAGGAATTAATCATAAAAGAAATACCAAGACTGATGCCAAGTATGTGGAGATAGAGGAGACAATTTTCAAATCCGCTTGCAAATGTTCGTGGATTTAATTAAGCTTCTGTTGTCTAACTAAAAACTTGTGCTTATATTAAGGCTTTGCAAAGTTAGGAATCATCAGTGCAAAACTAGTGCAGGCTGTAATTAAAAGTAACCGAAAAGAGAAGGTTAAATAAGAAAATAGGAGGTTAAGTAGTGGATTTCTCAGTACAGTCCCTATCACTGATATGAATTGAGGGCATTGTTCTGAGGTAGAAAATCCAATGCAAGTTCACTGTTTGCCATTCTTATTAGTGATAAGACTTTTGCTCAGTTTTATTCCCCATTAACAATGTGAGACTGGCTAATCTACTTATGCATTTGGAATATGTTTTTTAAATGTGTTGGTGGGTGATTAGTCTAATAACTTGCTGAAAGGGGCCAGGTAATGAGCTCCAACTCAGCTCCCTTTTTCACTGCACACTAATTTACATGGATATAATCACTACAGCAAATGGGGTCCCATAGGTAGCTAGAGCAATCTGCACAGCTTATTCAAATATGGCTGCATCAAGTTACTACATCTTATCTTTCAGTTACCATCTTTTGCAATTTTTGTGCTACTATAGAGTGATATCTTTGTCTTACGGTAACCTACTCATTCCTAGTAGATTTTACTAACTCAAGATTTATGACTGCTAGTAATGTTTAGGACATCTTTAGGATTGGTTTCTAAAGTGAACTTGAAATAGGACATGAAATGACTCTTCCCTAATACAGTATTGCTTAATAATAGGATTTTTTTTTTCCTTCAATACTGAAGATACACCCTTACAATGCCCTTATCCCAGGAACAGCAAGCTTCCGTCTCACCTTTATATCAACCAACTGCTTCTAGTCATTTCACAAAACATTGTCTTCCATCACAACCATTCATTTGTACTAGACATCTATAACTCTTACAACTGCAGAAAGTATCTGCTAAAAATGGCTAAATAGAGATGGAAGGTAACAAGGTGTGATCTAACTTATATGACAGTAGTAGTCTTCTGAATTTGCTTCAAAAAGGAACTAACAGAGTCTTAGCTTTATCCTACACAGTTTTCTTTTTACACCTATATTGTTACTGTAGTTTTTAATAAAAATTAGTTATTCTATGGCTTTTCAGAGTAGAATGATCGATGGATATTTCCAAGATTTAGGATTTCTTAATTGCAAGGTGTACACCACTAGCAGACTGCAAAGTGCTTGCATTTGACCAGAGGCATCACACACTGAAGAAGTGTGTCTCAGAGCTGAGAATCCTCAGGACTACTGCTACTGATCTGCAGTAACAGAAAATAGTGGGCTTCTGATATAAAGAAAAATAATATACAGACTTGAATCAGTAGAGGCCAAAACAAGTGTGAGGTTGTCCATAGCTGAATAAGGTTAAGAAAAAAAATCTCTAGTGAAAAACACATGTACAGCAAACATTTTTGTCTTGCTGTCACTCCGTGACAACCATTCCTTTTAAACGTGCTAGAAACTACCACCTTACTATACACACCTTAACATTCATTTAGGTACACATGTAAATATACATATTTATATATGTATTTACTTTTTTTTTCTTCTTCAAATTACTTTGTAGGTATGATTGTAGAAGATCATTTTTAGAATAGTTTTCATGTATTATTTTAATAATTTCTACCAATATCACTCATTCTGCTCTTCCAAAAAGCTAATGATTCTGAAATTTGTTCATGATTTTTTTCTCCTTCAGATGCAGTTAAGAAAAAGCACATTTAGTGCTTACGGTGTAAACCATTGATACAGCCATCCTCATGAGAAATTATTTTTATACTGCCTTATACCAGGGAAAAAAAAACAAAAAAAAGCCCCCAAAACCTGAACAGAAAAATGTCTGCAGAGAAGATATAGTGACAGCGGCTTGCCCCTTTCTAAACTGACATGGATTTGCAGTTCTTTCCAAAGCATATTTCTGTCTTTCAAGAGAAGAGGTCCTAGGTTTTTTTTCCTCATGGGACCCAAAAGTAAATTGAGGCTAAGTGGCTGCTAAGCCTGAAAGTAAGATCAAACTGGTCTTTCATATAAGATTTCTGTTTAGATATTTCTATATACTAAAGTGCTTAAATAACAAATAAATATCAGTCATGAATATATACTTGTTTCACAATCTGACCAAATGCTGCAAAGCCTCCTACACTTGTCAAAATTTGCTCTCAAAGTAGAGAAAATTGTTCTGCTCTACTATGGAGTCCATGGTAACTTAACAAACTGAACTGCCCTTGGATAATTTCCCCTGTGTTGTGCTCTTTGCTGTGCAGCATGTGGGCAATGGGGAGGATTCCTGGCTCAGCTTCTGCTAGACCAGCTCAGCTGTCCTCAGGAATTTCATCCAGCAGCTCCCCTGTAAAGAAGAGTGAAGAGTGTGAAGTTGCTGCACAGACTAAGACTTGCACTGCAACTGCAAATGCCTCCCTCCTTCTCCAGAATCCCTTGCTCTCTCCCTTCAGCAGCGAGCCTCAGCACAGAGCTGGCACTTAAGTGGCAGCTTTTAATGTTCCTGCCAGTGGTGATGTCTCACAGAGCTAAGCGCTACAGATGCAGGATGTTTGTTTGTACAACACAGGGGAATTTTGCATGTGCTGTTGTCTTATTCTGGCTGCCCTAAGCATTGCCGTTATCAAAAGATTATACTTCCTCTTGTGTTGTTCTTATAGAATGCATTTACATTTTTATGCCATTGCCAAGTTTTTGAATTTCTTTGTACTTGAAAGGCATAGTATCAAAAAGATACACTGCTCGTGAATAAGCCATGATAAAAAAGCATAGTCAAAATAGTTAGGCCAGGCATTAATTTTGGCAAAGACTGTTTTAATTATCTTTTTAAAGCTAATTTATCCTTCAACCAGCCTTCAGTGACAGGTTACATTTTCTAGTCTAAGTTGTCACACCAGTTCTCATGATGCGTCTCTGACAGTTAAGTGTCTTTCCTGTTGTCTTCAGAAACAACTGCTTCCAAGTGGGTTCATTGAGGAACTGATGCCTTTGAAAGGTAATGATACTTGCACATGTGATCCTCCTGGACTTCCACACTTGAAATCAGTCTCTGAGAGCTGAACATCTGTGGTAGCACACTGAGGTATTCACATAAGGAATTAAATAATTTCTTTGTTCTAGCAACGGCTAATGGTGATTAAGAGGAAAACAGTACTCGGGATGGCAATAATTTAAAATAAGACTTGGCATTTATTAATGATAATTGTTTTAAAAGATCAGAAGAACTGAGTATGCAATGGATATATGTTAGGATTTAGTCAATAGTAATGCAATAATATGGTTGATACAGCTTTAATATACTGAAGATGTAATTGATATATCTCACATGCATATTTATTTCTGGAATCTTTATAGCAGTAATATTCTTAAAAATAATTTTGAGTTATCTACCTCATAAATTTTGACTGTGTAGTTAAGCTATTTTTCAGTTTAATTTGCGCACTGTGTGTTCAAGCATATTGTGTTCCACCTTCAGATTAGTTTTTCTTAAATTGAATCTCTCTCTTCAAGAAAAAAAAAGTTACAGAAGAAATATCCAAAGAAAATAATCCCCATGTAAACTGCATGCATATTTGAAAATTAAAAATACCAGCCAGGGCTTGCTTTTTTTCTCAAAAGCATTTCAGCATTTGTAGCTATATTTATGCTAGTGCATACGAGCTGTTGGGGATGGTTTAGAATATGCAGAACACTAAGGATTAGACTGTTCTATCCTTTTTTCCTTTGTCAAAAAGAGTGTTCAGTTATTGTTAGCTTTCTCAGTAGGTGCCCTTCTGCAATACTGCAGTCTGTTAAGTATTATGCATTTTCCTGTGCCCTTTTGAGGCTCAGAACAGCTTGATTCCCCTAATAAACCAACATGATGTTTTGAAACAATTCAGATGTAGCAATGCTTCAAGGACCTGTGGCCCACATGGAATTTTGTGGGGCATGGTGTGTGTGCAATTAAAAATCTGCGCAAACGAAGCATGGTAGCACATTTAAAATTAATAACAAAAGCAATCTGTAGTTGCTCACAGCGTAAGGCTGCTGGCGAACTTTAGGTTACATCATCCTTTGTGCAGCAGGTGTTTGAATATCGCTGTGCTGGGAAGGCTAGTATATGTTGCATCTGCCCTAAATATAAATAAGTCACTGCATTTGTAAACCTGTACATCTGTATATTTTTGGATGTCACAGCATGTAGGATTATATTTGCATATAAACAGATTAAATGTTCTTACCTAATTAAAAATGTCTGTGATACGCATTTTGCTTGTTCTGATGGACTATAAACTATATTACTGAGAAACACATTCATTCTGTCTTGTCTGGCAGATCCTAAATATTTGTGTGTATGTGGAATTCCATCAACTAATAGCCCATTTAATAAAAAAATATTCTGAAAAAAAAAAATCCTGAGCAAAAATAATGGGAATGGTTGTCATGGTTACACGACTGGATGTACTCTGGACTTGTGCCTGTCCCTCTCAAGTTCACCTGTGAAATGACAGGCGTGACTTGTACCTTACTGAGTTGAAACAGTGCAGCAGAACCACATTTACATTTCTTCCCCTTCTAATCTACTCTTCAGCAATAGGGCTAATGTGATAGGTTCAAATGTAAACCCTTCCTAGTCATCTGTGACAGAACACATTCAGATTGATATAAAAAATAGCATCTTGAAACAAAATAGTAAATGAGCTGGCAACAGAGCAGTAATTTCTTTACAGCCAATGCCCTTGCTATTAGGTTTGAGTGTTTGACATCCTCTTTGCCTAGGTCATCATTTTGTCTGTCTTACTTTGTCGTGCTTACAAACAATTCTTGTTTTACCCCTTAGCAAGTAATGAATTATAAACACACAGAGAGCACATGATAGTCATGAAAAAGAACACTAATATTTACCAGTTCCTCACAGTTGTATGAACGTCTGGGACAGAAGATAATGGGATGAGGAGAGGACAGAGGGAGGATCCCTATCAGTCTCCTCTATTCATCCTGATTCAATTGCTATGACCTGTGAAAGTATGCACTGAGCCAGAAAACAAGCCGAACTTCATAGCCTGATGCTTGGGGCAGTTCCTAAGAAGTGAAGTTCAAATTATATGTGTTTTTAAAAGTCCTTTACCGTGGGTGGGGGTGGCAGAGAGGTCCTATCTGAATAATTGCTTGAATCTAAATATTATGACATATTCAAATTACAATAACATAAACAACATTGTCTAAGAGCAATTACTGAGAATATCCTGTTGCTTAAAGGTGAGAATTTTTCTTTAAGGTGTATGTTCAGTCCCTCAAGCAGAGGAAAGAATTATGTATATGTTCTCAGAGCTTGGCAGAGTAATTCAACAGGTATTGTATAAATAAATTCAGAAATTCCGAGCAAAGTTTTTATATATTTATCTCTTTAATTTTGTTGCAATTTTCTGAAAACTAAGCAGTTCAGAAATATCAATTAAAACATTAGATTGAGTCAAAATTATGTTCTTAAGATGACGGGGAGCATATTAATTTCCAGCAGGAGAAAATAAAACACATTTCTCATCCAATATAATTTATTTTATTAATTTTACCATCAGGCTCCCCTGCAAGTATTATTATTATAATTCTAAGTAGCACTATACTTTCATAACTAAACAAGTTTGCATCACGTACTCCTGCCATGGTCTGCCTTTGAAGCTATAACCAGGTTGTTCTTGAAGAGTATTTCATAATTCTAGTTGTGCAAGTCATGGTTTTTTGTTAGTAAAAAACTGTAAGTTCACCTCTTTGCTTTTTTTCATGGATGAATTTCTCTCATACCTTAGATCCTCTTGTTCACTCAGCAGCCTGCTGCTAGAATTTGCTAAGGGCTTTTATTTCCGTAGCAGCTGCAAAATAAATGGCTTTTATTTTATCTCAGACACTGAACATTCCTGCATTCTCATATATGCAGTTACGAGGTAGGTTTGCCTAACTAACCAGCAAAGACCACTCTGACATTTTACTGAGTAGGCAATAGATATTTCTTGTCCATTGCAGTGGTTTATTTGTTATTGTGTTTACTGACTCTCTCAAAATATTTCCTTCACTTTCTCTGTGGATACAGTAGAGTCCTAATAGTTCTTGGCATATTTACAAAATTATAAATATTAGGGAACTACTGTTTCCCACTGTGGCAAAAGACAGATGGCATTTTATATGTTGTCATCAGGTAGTGAGAGTATGTATGTGCAAGAAGCGTAATTGGGACATTTGGATGCACTTTCAAAGCATTATTTATTTCTGTTTATGGCATTTAGCACTGATTTTGTAGTAGAACTTTCTCTGTGAAAGGGATTTTTTTTGATTAAGTAGAAAGAAGCTCACCAAGTAACCCTGTTATTTTGGTATGGCTTTTTCCTGTTTATCTTTCTGTAATATAACTCGTTAAACATTCCTATAGAAAATTCATGTATTCACAAGTCACTGCTCCTTTCACCCTCAAATATACTTGTCAGAAACGGAAAAAAGTTCAGAGTGAGTATGTCACTGGTTTGTGTTGATTACCAGTTCCAGATGAAGCCATCACTGATGTCAGGAAGGAACAGTTGTCAGAACAGTCTCAACCATTGCAGTGGTAGACTGGAGCATATTCAGTTGCTCTGTGACATTAGCATTATCACATTGAGAGTTAACCTACATTCAGAAGCCCTTGTGGCGTTTTTTGAGGGGTATACTACTGAAGTCTTTGGCCTTTAGCGTCACTTGATTTCCATAGGAATCTAAGAATTTCTTTGCTTATTTCTTCATGCAGGTCCTTGCTGTTCATTGTACGTTGATCCAGAGTCTTGCTCTCTCTCAGAAGCAATTGCAGGTTGCATTCATTTAAAAGGACAAGTGCTATTCATGGTCAAATAAAAATTCTTCTTTAAAATGATACTCACTAGCAACATGTTGTTTTGCCACTTAGCTGTGAAGGGTCAGATTAAATTTACAATATGAATTCTGGTGAATGTTCACTTAATAGACCCTTACTGAAATCACAAAAGTATGTATATGCAAAAATAATTTGAATACTACTATAATATTAGCAGAAAGGATTGGAATAGGGCTATTATCTCCAGTTTTTACTAGTTTTGTGCATAAAAAACATTAAAATATGTTTTTGCAATATTTTCATTTGCTAATATGCCACTGATTGTGAGTTCAAGCCATACAATGTTTTGCATAGGATGCATGCTTTCACAAATAAATTACATTTTATATTTAGGTATAGTTCGTATATATGTATTAGAGAATATGCAGCAACAATCAGACAATAGGTAAATGAGATGTCAGATATTAGAATGTATCTGGCTAGCGGTCACTTTGCTTTTCTGTGACTTGAGGAAATACTTTAGAAGATACTTCGTGGTGTCATTATCTGTAGTTCACAGCCAAAATTTGAACTGATTTGCAATGAACTGGCACATCCTTTTCCTTTATCTTAAAGTATTTGTCAGACTTCATATTACTGTTTACTGAATATTGGTTTGAATGTCTATAGTAACCTTACACATCCACAAGTATTTTTTCTTTTGACAAATATGATGGGCTTTTTTTCAGGTGAGATTTTTTGAGAGTTATTTTAAGTCCTGAGTACATGCTTGTTTATCTGTACTGAAAGCTCCTTTTTCCTTTTCTGTTTTACACTAAGGTATAGTTATTTTTTTCCTCTGAACTTTTGACCTATATTTTTCCATGGACTAAAGAATTCTCACTCTCATGCTTCTGTTTCAGCTGGTTTGCCCAATTTCCTACCAATAAATTTATGGAGAGATTGTGTAACATTTTTTCTTTATTACTCCTTATAAGGTCTTGTATGTCGCAGTGGAGTTTATTAAATGCATGATTTGTAAGTGCTCTGTTGTAAATCTGTTTTCAAGGATCTTTCAAATGATCCTCACTTTTGTATAGGTAGATGAAGAGGTGAACAGGCAAATATGTTATCAAGTACTACAGGTACTCCTGTGTGCTGTGGGTTTAGAATATTCAGGTCAAAATTAGTTTTGAATTCATATTTATTTGTCAAAATTCGTGTGTGCATTTATACTGGAAACTGGCAATTATCCTTAAAAACAAACTTGAAAAACATTGATTTTACCATTTGGAGATTTGGTTTGTTTTGGTTTTCATATCAAATAATGCTGAATGGTATTTGCTTCTTTTTAGAGGGAGATATACTTTTCTTTCTAAATACAGAGGTGTAGGCTGCATTCAGAGTCCCTCTTCTAGAACACACATAAACATTATTATTACTCTTTGAAAGTGATATGATATTGCATTCAAATCAGTACAATATTGCTGTACAATGTGGCAATTAGGATCACAACTGTTTTGAAGAGTAAAAACATATTTTAAAACATCATGCTTTTTGCTTAGGGCTTACATAGTAGTCACATTGTAATTGCAGTAAACCATGCTTTTTATGTAGCAGATGTTTTACAGATACAGCTAAAGAAAAATCATCTAGGATAAATCTTTTGTATGTCACTATCGTGGATATATGCAGTACTAAATAACATGCAGGACACAGAATCTAGCAAGATCTGTCTTAATTTTTTTTAAATGCTCATAGTGTATATGAAACATGGGAAATGTGCATATGTAAATTGCTGTCCAGTCATTTTCAATTGGCAATGCATCATGGTCCCTTATGTCCACAGTGTTGCAGACTCAGTTTTCGTGCATGTTTAAAAATATAGCCCCTAATAATGGGGAACATCATAGAAAAGCAAGTAGAGTAACAGTCATTCCTGGGGTTTTGTGGGGTTTACAAAGGCT
>WKFP01015280.1:379083-390529 GCA_011057875.1 Pterocles orientalis | reverse complement strand
GCTGAAAGAGTTGGGGTTGTTCAACCTGGAGAAGAGAAGGCTCCGAGGAGACTTAATAGCAGCCTTCCAGTACCTGAAGGGGGCCTACAGGAGAGATGGGGAGGCACTCTTTATCAGGGAGTGTAGTGACAGGACAAGGGGTAATGGGTATAAGCTAAAAGAGGGTAAATTTAGACTAGACATTAGGAAGAAATTTTTCACTGTGAGGGTGCTGAGGCACTGGCCCAGGTTGCCCAGGGAAGCTGTGGATGCCCCATCCCTGGAGGTGTTCAAGACCAGGCTGGATGAGGCTTTGAGCAACCTGGTCTAGTGGAGGTGTCCCTGCCCATGGCAGGGGGGTTGGAACTTGATGTTCTTTAAGGTCCTTTCCAACCCAAACTGTTCTATGATTCTATGATTAGGTGAGAAAGTTCATGAGCTCAATCTTGAAGGTGACAAACCCAAATTAGTAACTTCCTTGGAAGAAGAAAGTGTAGAAGCATTGCCTTTCCAAGGATAAGCTATTTCCTCCATGTAGTAAAAATGAATATTAGTTAGTGTCTGCCTTTTCTGTCATTTTGAGCTTTTAGCATGATAGGATTGCAACATTTTCTTAATGTTAGTGTTTTACAGCTTTCCCCAAAAATTAGTTGCAGATTTTCCACACAAACTAAATGGGGAGAGTGATATCTAGAGCCACTTAAAATAGGGTTTAATATGTAAATAATTTTCAGTGGAGTGATGGGTCTATTTATACAGAAAAATTACAATTTTTACCTGGGACATATGAGCCAATTAGATTTATCTAGACACACCGTTATAAAGAAGTACACAGTACCTTATTTTAAAGGGTGTAGATGTCTTTGGACAGATTATTGTAACTAGTTTTGTATCAGAAATAAACTTTGAGGTTTATGGTGAGTCTGAAGTAATCCATTAAAATTCTGTAAAAAAAATTACAGAAAAAAAGATCAGTGAATTTAACATGGTAGAGAAACTTAAATTGTCAGGAAAGGTTTCCAGAATAAATATTAGGCCTTTTTAGTGTCGTTCTCAGATTGCTAAGGCCAGTCAAATTTGAAAAATAAGGAAAATAAATCATCACATGTGCTTGAGAGCTAGTGTGTTCCAAATAATTTATATAAAAATTGTTTATTGTAAATCAAAAAGTGAAAACTAGATAAATACAACATATACTTATTACTGATCATTTTTCATGAGCAACAGCTCTTGTCCTTCAGAGATGACTCTTCAGGGAGTTGGTTACTCATGGATGTTGTGTTTGCATGTGAGCAGAATTAAGTCTAAATTTTGATTTATCCTGTGCTAGCAGTGGCGAGCTCTTTATTGAAAACTATTGCATATTTACATATTGTAGGGAATTAGACAAAATGTCTTCTTAAATCTAAATTCTATGTTCTGTAAAGTACAGTCATATACAATGAGAACAGCATTAAGGGTACCCACTCAAAGAGAATTTAGATAACTAACAGCCTGGAAAGTTTTTTTAGAACCAAGAAATAAAGCTATGTTATTCTTTTCCCTATTATTGCTAAAAAAAATACCCTTAAAGTCAGATTTAAGTGTGTTGTTGATGTTTTATATAAAGCTGGAATTGAATCTAATTTATTTATTTTTACTGCTATAGCAGCTCTTCAAATATTAGGTAAAAATACTATGGAAAGAACGCACATCAAATTTGAAAATAGCAACTTTAACTCAGCCTTTTGTTTAAATAATCATACTTTTGATGCCAATATGAGAAGTCTGTAAAATTAGGATAAAGTATTTCAAATCAATTAATTGTATTTATCAGTACAATTCCAGTTTTCCTATTGTGTCTGTATCCACCTCTCCCAAGACACCCTAGAAGTCTACAGTTTTCTGGAGAACAAGCCAAACCTTCCTTCATCATCAATGACGTGTAATTCAGATGAATGATAGGCAGCTGTGTCCCAATCAAGAGAGAAGAAGCTTTTCTATTTTTAATCTGAAATATAACCACTGATGCTTGACAGCACATTTAACGGCTGGTGTAGCAGATACAGGATGAAAAGTAATTTTAAGGAAAGGACAAGGAAAGGGGACAGAGAGAACAGAAATTTCAGTTTGTGACTGATATGGGAGCAGTGTGTTCTCACCCAAGTAAGCAGAGAAGAAAGAAACATCTTGTGAGTATAAGAAATGCGATTTTGCAGCTGATAAGTCTTCAGGACATAACATGAAGTATAGGATTAAAAGTATGTGTTTTACAACACCGATTTGTTAAGCAGAATTTTATAACATTTTAAAAATTGCGCAATAAAATGAAGAGATTATGCAAAGGAGGAACAACTTACTTTCATCACTGAAAAGAAGTAGGACAAAACACCAGACTGACTGGATTACAAAAGGTTGTTCAATTCTCTGGAAGAAAAACTGATGATTTTGGCGTATCCTATAAGATGGAATGAGACCTGCAGGGCACCTGTGAGAATTTTAACATGACAAGTTTATTGAAGGCTCAAGTTTCATTTTCATGTAAATTGTAATTTAGTAGTCCTGTGTTTTAAATACAGAATTTTCTTTTCACAAACCTATTTACTGTAGATAAACATTAGTTGAAGAAATTGATTTGTTATTAAGTAACAGATACAGAAAAATGTCTAGGTTTTTTTTGTCCTGTCTCCTCCTTGCCTCACTCCCCGCACCAGATTCAGGGTAGCTACAAGTAATGGAAAGTACACAGCTTTCTATGCTTCCAGTGCTTCCATGTATATATCAATATATAAAGATTGACAAATTAATCAAGGTTAGTTCTGAAAAACTAAAAATAAGTAAGCTCTCTTATAGTGATGCTGATTGAATTTGAAATAGCTAACATATGGAAGACACTGATTGCTCTAACCGTTAATGACAGATGCTTGACCCTACCTTGCACAGGAGAAAGCCCAAAAGGGAAGATAGTGGATGTTAAATATTTAAAGTAGAGGCATTCTTATGTTCAGAAGATTTGTGCTCACTCCTTTTTAGTGGCGATTTCTGTCTGAAGTACTGACTAAAATTTGTTTTGTTTGTTTTATGAGATCTGACAAGATCATGACCTAATGGTTGCATAAAGAAGTCTAAGGATTTTTGTTTGTCATTGAAGCCCCAGAGTGAGATGATAAGAGATACAGGCCTAAAGTCAAACCGAGTTTATCTGATAACACATCAAAGTATGGTGCTCAGGTCCTAAGAAGGGACTCCAAATGCATTAAAAATGTCAATGCAAGTCTACAAAAGTGAGTCTATAGGTAGGCGTGAGTTTATACTTGTGTTTGCAATAGTATTCTCTGTTTTGAGTTGTTCATAAGAGTTCTAAGAACATTACATTCTGGATTGAGGCATTCTATGTAAAGAAAAAGACATCATCTCAATGCCATCAACTTGAAATATTTTTGTATTAGAATAAATATTTTCTGGGGTGGAGAGAAAAAGAAGAGTGTCTACTTTTTCTTCTGACCATTTTTCAAACGTATGCAGAAAGCAGAAACAGACAGATATAATCCTATTCTGTGAGGTGGGAACAAGCCATCTCTGTTTCAGCATGACTGTACTGAGATTATCTCCATTGCCTGTTGTGTTTCAGCCTCGTTTTCATAGCATCTACTATCTGGTAAAGTAAAACTCTTTAAAAAAAACCCTAACAAAAACCAGCAAATCCCCAACACCTTGACCTTCTGCTCTATACATTAGCAAATGAAGTTCTAATACCAGACCTCTTTTCAGCCATGTGAGTTCTTCTTCAGGTTTGAAACAGTAGTGCTGTGATACAATTAAAGGAAAGGTCAAGAGCAATTGTTGTGGATTTAATCTGTGTATGTTCATTTTTTCAGGGAGCTAAAGATTTAGTAGACTTTTACAGCTTTGGAAGTGACTTCTGTGTATTCCTGAGGGTAGGAACTACGTTTTGTCTTGTGCCTTCTCTGCCTTGGCAAGAGAAGAAGTTCAGAGTAAAATTAGGCTATAATTACATGAGAATGAATATACTTAAAACAAATTGGCTTTGGGCTAGCCCATTCAAATACATCATATGGGTAAAAACCTGAGGTGGGAACAAAGTTCTACCTTTTTAACAATGCAAGTGGGCAGCAAAGCAACCATTCAGCTATGTTTTCACTGGGTCAAAGATGACATAACATCAAAGTTTATGTAACTTCATGGCTTAATACTAAGCAACACTTGCAGGAATGTTTGTCTCGTAAAGAGCTCAGCTACAAAATTAAATGGAAAGATGCTCCTTCAGCAGAGAATCGCCAGGTTCTTTCAATGTGTTAAGAAAAGTCTTCTGATTAAAGCATCTGACAATTTTTAGGGAAATGCCTGTTGAGAGTGTTATGAAAATAATATTAGGTCACGCATGACATCCTTGTCTAAGCTGGAGAGACATGGATTTGATGGAAGGACCACTTGGTGGATAAGGAATTGGCTGGATGGTCACACTCAAAAAGTTGTGGTCAGTGGAGTTGTTGTTTATTTAGGGTCTCCAGAAAAAAAAAACCCTTGATTTTCCAAAACTGGGGAAAGTTTAAGAATAAATTAATATAAACATTCATATACATAAAAGGTACAAAAATAAATTGAGCTCCTTACAAAAAAATAAAAGTTTTAATAACCCAAAATATTTCAAGTCAAAAGCTAAGAAAGTAACTTGTCCTGAAAGCTTTGCTTTTGAGACATGTCAGGAATTACAGTACTTTTAAGCAATTTCTGTGAACAGAATCAATGAATTTACATACAAAGTCAAGAAGAGCAAAGGCAAGTAGATTATGATTTTTACATTACTGTAATGATGAAGTACAGAAAAGTGATTCAGGGAAATTATAGGGGAAAAATTTTAGATCAGAGACAACAAAGCAGGCTGTAAGTATATGCAGAAAAAAAATCTTGGCAGCAGTATAGATGTATTAATTGCTGGAAGGCATAACATTGTAATGACAAGTGGCAAAGCAGTTCCACAAAAGTTTTGGCTGTGCATTAGGGTAAAAGTGAAAGTACTCTTATCACACTGGAGATACACTTCCGGTTGATCATTTTAGAGACAGAATGTGATACTTAAAATATCTGTACTAGAGAGAAAAAGTGGTTAAGGACTTTTCATAGCAAAAGCAAGCCTTTTCACTTCATTCTTTGTGTTCATGGTGAGAACTAGCCATTTATTCCTGTTCTTTGGTTTCTGTATTTTAATCCCACCTTCTAACATTCCTTCTTCTGAAGCCTTGCTTCCTTAGAAGCCTTTGGAAAGGCATCTTAGAAGTAGATTTCTGGAAAACCGAGGCACTACGGGAACCACATCTCACTTACTCACACAGCTGCTGATTTTGTCAAAGAATTCAGACAGTTTTGTGTGAGGTGGCTACTCTCCCTAACTGTGGTTCTTAATTTTCTTTGGAATATACAAAAAAACTCACATCTGTAATTTCTCAGTTTATTTTAGAGACCTGTCTAAAAATTTGCGGCACATTCTCTGACTTTTTATTTCTTTGTACCTGAAGTTGGCTTAAGCAACAGGACACATGGCAGTTTGCAGCACCACACTTTCATACATTAGTTCCTTTTGCTTGCCCAGGTGATTTGCCACTTTCCTCTTTATCAGTTTGCTCCAAAACCTTTCCTTCTGAAACCTTGATTTGGGAGAGTCCCTCTGACCATTCCCCTCAAAACAAGCTTTAGGGTGGGTGTAGAAAGCCCCCGAACTCCACTATAGCAAATCCTACTGCAAAGATATAATTTCCATTTTCTGCTGCAGCCTTATCTTACTTGGCATTGCCTTTTCCACCCTGATCATCTGTCAGCCCTTTTCAGTTTGGCAGGCTACCAGCTTCAGATGTTTTTGAAGAGATTTTCCTACTGCTTGTCTAAATCTTTTAGAAAGTTGTCACTCACAGGGTTTGTTATTTTTGTGTATGGGTGTTCTTGGAGGTGCGGTGACAGGGAGGCAGCCTTGTTAATTTTCTGTTTAAATAACACTTTATGCTCTTTTGTATTTTCCTTAATTGCACAGAACATTAATTCGTGAATGTGTTGCTTTACTTTCATAAATCCTTTTGTCCTGCTATTTAATCACATATCCTGTGTAAATGGAACCTTACTGTTGACATTTTCTTTTGTTGTTTCCTACCTGAATTTTATAGACTTCTGTTGTACCCTTTCCTACAGTTTGACTGCATTCTTGAAGGCTGTGATTTCCCAAGCTATTGTCACCCTTAGATTTTCTTTTGATCTGTAATTGAGAACTTTTTTTTCAGGTTTCAGGTGACATGTTCTGTTTTAGTGTAAGGGGATCCTCTTACACAGAGGGATTTCCTCTTGCAGAAGTCATCTCTCCTCTGTATACTATTTTTTTCACCTTTTAAAAATTGATTAAACTCAAGGCCATGTGCATGCCGGAATCCTTTAATAGACATTCAGTGATGTTAATTTTATATATCTTAAGGTACTGAGGCTATTCCAGAGACTGGAAGACTGTAATATTCTCCTGTTATTTAAAAACAGTAAATTGTATGCGTATCAAATTAGCTTGAACAAAAGAATGGGAAAGTTAATACAGGATGTATTCAGTGAAGATTTAAAAAAGTGATATCATTAAAGCCAGTCAGATCCAGCTTTATTGGAAATAGGGTTTAGAAATAAAGTCATATATGCATACTGAGGATTCGCAACAAGGAAAGCAGTGGTTCTGAGAAGAGCTGGGGTCACAGCAGAAAGGAAAAACGGTAGGAGCTCCCAAGAAAAATGCTGTGGTAAAATAAAACTGCTAATGTAGCTCTCTAGTGTGTAATTCAGGGAAGTTTGAGCAGGAGGATTAAGGTTATTTTTATCTCATACAATATACTGACAAACAAGAATGCTGTACCCAGTTCTTGTGTATGCATTTTTAAAAGGTGCTGAACAACCACTTACACTTGCAAAAAATTACCCCATGAAATATTTGTTTTGTGGAGATCAGGTCTTATGCTGAGAGACTTTGGGGTCAATCTCTTTCACCTGTCTAAACAAGACTGAAGAGGTAATTTTTCTACCATTCATGACTATGTTTTAAATACAGGAAAATGATAGATACTTAATGTTAGATTTCTTAAATCTATCAGAGATCTTTTGGCCAGATGTTGAAGCAAATCTAATGGAAATCAGAAATTAGATTAATATTTAAATGTCTTCTAATGCCAGTAATTAGCCACCAGAACAAACTACTAGTGGTTATCTTCAAATCAAGACTCAAAGTCTGGAAGATATGCTTTAACAAAACACAGATTGCTTAACTGAAGTTGCGCCACCACAATTCTATGTAACTGAACAGAATTTAAGTTCTGTGATATACAAAAGGTCATATGAGATAAACAGATTTTTATTTAATTTTGCCTGGTATAACATAAAATTATAAAATTACTTTCACTCTGATATGGACTGCCTCCAGTCTAAAGATCTGCTTCTTTGTGCTTCCCATGGTTACTGGTAGTAAACATTTCCCTGTTTCTGGCTTTAATTGTAAACTTAATGCAAATTACAATTATTTAAAGGTTTTGTAATCATCAGCATCAGCAGAATATAAAATATATTCTTATGACTTTATAAGCATACACCTGTGTGTGATAAATAGTCTTCTGTTGCTTCATAAATGATCTCCAAAATTCAGAGGGAGTCTCTGATGCATTTCAGCTTTTGTAAATATAATTAGAGTTTCCCATCTCTCCTTTTTGGACTAGATAATTCAAAATAGTGAAGGGAATCAAATCTTCTGGATTTCTTGCCAGTTTGTCATGTAATTAAATGTGGGCTTACAAGAGCTTATTGCACTTTTTTCTGCCAAATTTTTACTGTTTATTGATAACAGAGCTTGGGACAAGACAGATAATGAATCTGATCTAATAGGATAATACTGATGCACAAATGTTTTGATACATGTATTTACCATCTTTGAGCGTTCTCAGTCTCTTTAATGCCAACTTGTTTGTTATCACAATAGCTCAGGATATCCTGTCTCAAAAAACTGATGAAAAATGCATTGCAGTATGAATCAGTGTACGTTTAAACATGCATTTAAGGATGGATTCTATGTTAACTGAAAATTCAAATCTGTTTAATTAATAACTTGTAGGTTAGAATCTATGGTGGAAGAGCTTTTAATAAAAAATAATTCAGAATATGTTTTAATATTTGTTGAAGAAAAACAGTTACAAATCAATTATATTTAAAATTCTGAAACAATATGATAGTCTAGGAAACTAATTTGCTAAAGTGCTATTTCCATTCAATTTGTGTATATATTGATTTTGTTACTATTTTGAATCTAGATAAGAAGGGATTAGATAATGCAGTTAGTGGACAGCAACTAAATCAGTTCATTATTTTCTTGGTCTCAATATGAACAGTGATTGGCGTTTCTGCTGAAAGTCCAAATGTCTCATTAATTTGGATGCTGCTAGGATTGATCACTTCATGAGATGATTTGTAAGGCATTTTGTTCTTTTTAACATAGGAGGAAGTTCTTCGAATTGCAAAGTGTGGTTCTCCTTAAAGATTAACAGCATACCTGCAGCACCGGAAAGAGAGCTAAATGTGAAATGCAGAGCTCTGGTAAGACTACTCTAAATGTTTAATTTTGTTCTACTGCATTAGAAAAAAAACATAGTTTTTCATTGTTGGTCTGGGTGCTATCACAGGAGATGAATAAATTTTATTAAGTGACCACACACAATCACTTTTTGAATAATAAAACTCAATACTTAGACCTCATTTAAGCTCAGTGATATGAACTAAAATGAATGCTTGAAAAAAAACTGTCATCTTTATACTGTTTGAATAATTACATTTTTATTCTGCTGATGTCTACTTCTAATTTGGGATCTCGGATAAGGCTGAATTCTCTAAAAACTTCAAGCAGTTTCTGTACAGTCCACAACAGAATAAGTTTATTTTGGTACCGTCCTTCCTTATGTATGCCAAATTATTATTGTCATTTAGATTTCATTAATCATTGGAATTTATTTAATCATATTTGTATTACCAGATAAATACATACTTTTACTCTCAAAAATTAATTGTTAGTCATTTTAGGAGAAAGATTACGTCGTATTAAATAAGTTGTATGTTTTAAATCACTTAAGTATGTAAATATAAAATAACTGCTTAGTATGTTTTCTTAATTGTCATTGCTTTTATTCACCAAAGATTTGTAATTGTATTTATCTTTGAATTATACTTTGTAAGGTTTTTATTTTCAGAGATAATATTTTTCTTATCTTCTGTAAATGGATATTTCCTTTATTATCTAGACATCCTGCTTTCTGCATGAATTGTAAGTAGCTAAGAAAGAAATACTGACTTTAATAATGAATGCTGGTAACAAGTTCTATTAATAGAAATGACTGGTACAGTAATTTGCTGCTGGAATATTTTTGCAAATAAAAATATCTGATACAAGTATTAGGGGACTACCTCTTTCAGTAACAGATCCTGGGAAGGGACAAGAGTCTCCTCAGTTGATTTGAAATGTCAGCACGTGTTTATGTGGGGGAAAAAAGCATGTCTCAAAATATTTAAAATACCATCGTTCATATATCCCTTCTGGTTTGCTCTTCTTTCCTTGAAGTGTAGTATCCTGATGGTGAACTTCTGTAGGGCTGAGAAACAGATAATGATATTTTAAAAATCTTGGTGTTGGGTGAGCATGGTGGTAGGGAGGTGTCTGGTGCCAGTAAGAAACACAAAAGCTAGGCTAAAAGAAGTTGTGATTTGAGACATTGAAAGAATGGTGTAGGTTCTTTTTCTACAGCATCATGCCTTGTCTTGTATCATTTTCTGATCTGAAAATACTGTTAAAATGATAAGAGGAAAAACTAGATTTAAAGTATATTATAGACTCCTATTGCATAATAAATTATCAAGGTACATTTTAACTGTCTATAATTTTTAATATAATTCAGTATGAGAAGTTGCAAAAAACACTTACAGTAAAATCCAAGATACTTTTACAATGCACTGAAATTCTTGACCTAAACAAGGATAATTCCTTTCTAGGAAGATGAAGGAGGTAAAGAAGTAGCTATACCTCTTCTTGAGATCTCTATGGAAGATCTCCTAAAAAACATTTTTATTGATGAATTTTGAAGATGACACAAAGATTTTTGACTAACAAGTAATACATGTGGTTACTATTATGGAATTGCTATTACTGATTTGTCTGGTTACATGCCAGACAGTTCATTTTGGAGTGGGAGAGCTTTCTCTCTCTAATTTCAGTGACTGGGATTATCCTGGCTAATGTCTCACTACAGGCTGCTAGTGTGACACCAGTAAGAAGAACTAATTCAGTCCTTAACTGCTAAATTACGGTCAAATACAAGCAGAAATCAAGTAATGCTCATTATAGTTCTGTCAGAATGTTGTTCACAGATCTGATTTTTGGAAGTTAAAAATAGGATTGAAATACTGGAAGAAAATAAAAGAAATCCACTGAAAGCACAAGGGACTGGAAAAGCGAGCCTTGTCATATCAATGCTAAGTATCTCTGTCAACTTAGTTTGCCAAAGAAAAATTAGAGAAGGAATGTGAGAATTCACTAAAGAATACTGAAAAGATAATGATGGTCTCAGTTTTGCTGACCAGCATGCATCAAGAGCTAGTTGCCAAAAATTTAAATCTGAGAAATGTTTAATCTTCTGTGGAATATCCTGCTGATTAGAACAATAAAACATTGTAAGATCTTACTGGTGAAAACAGTATACAGTCTTGTAAAGCTGAGGACTTGAAATAGCTTCAAAAGCTGATAAATTTTTTAAAAAGGGTAGACACCTAATCTGCTACATCAGAGCCAGATTTAATTAATGCATTGATCTTCAGTATTGGGACCAGTGCTATTCAATATATTCATCAACGACTTGGATGAGGGAGTAGAGTGCACCCTCAGCAAGTTTGCTGATGATACGAAACTGGGAGGAGTGGCTGACACGCCAGAAGGCTGTGCTTCCATTCAGTGAGACCTAGACAGGCTGGAGGTTTGGGCAGTGAAAAATTTCATGCAATTTAACAAGAGCAAGTGTAGAGTCTTGCATCTGGGCAAGAACAACTCCAGGTACCAGTATAAGTTGGGTACTGACCTGTTGGAGAGTAGTGTAGGGGAGAGGGACCTGGGGGTCCTGGTGGACAGCAGGATGACCATGAGCCAGCACTGTGCCCTCGTAGCTAAGAAGGCCAGTGGCATCCTGGGGTGTATCAAAAGGGGGGTGGTCAGTAGATCAAGAGAGGTTCTCCTCCCCCTCTACTCTGCCCTGGTGAGACCGCATCTGGAATATTGTGTCCAGTTCTGGGCCCCTCAGTTCAAGAGGGACAGGGAACTGCTGGAGAGAGTCCAGCGCAGAGCCATGAAGATGATTAAGGGAATGGAGCATCTCCCTTATGAGGAAAGGCTGAGGGAGCTGGGTCTCTTTAGCTTGGAAAAGAGGAG
>WKFP01015280.1:312713-379063 GCA_011057875.1 Pterocles orientalis | reverse complement strand
TCTTGCTCTCTCTCAGAAGCAATTGCAGGTTGCATTCATTTAAAAGGACAAGTGCTATTCATGGTCAAATAAAAATTCTTCTTTAAAATGATACTCACTAGCAACATGTTGTTTTGCCACTTAGCTGTGAAGGGTCAGATTAAATTTACAATATGAATTCTGGTGAATGTTCACTTAATAGACCCTTACTGAAATCACAAAAGTATGTATATGCAAAAATAATTTGAATACTACTATAATATTAGCAGAAAGGATTGGAATAGGGCTATTATCTCCAGTTTTTACTAGTTTTGTGCATAAAAAACATTAAAATATGTTTTTGCAATATTTTCATTTGCTAATATGCCACTGATTGTGAGTTCAAGCCATACAATGTTTTGCATAGGATGCATGCTTTCACAAATAAATTACATTTTATATTTAGGTATAGTTCGTATATATGTATTAGAGAATATGCAGCAACAATCAGACAATAGGTAAATGAGATGTCAGATATTAGAATGTATCTGGCTAGCGGTCACTTTGCTTTTCTGTGACTTGAGGAAATACTTTAGAAGATACTTCGTGGTGTCATTATCTGTAGTTCACAGCCAAAATTTGAACTGATTTGCAATGAACTGGCACATCCTTTTCCTTTATCTTAAAGTATTTGTCAGACTTCATATTACTGTTTACTGAATATTGGTTTGAATGTCTATAGTAACCTTACACATCCACAAGTATTTTTTCTTTTGACAAATATGATGGGCTTTTTTTCAGGTGAGATTTTTTGAGAGTTATTTTAAGTCCTGAGTACATGCTTGTTTATCTGTACTGAAAGCTCCTTTTTCCTTTTCTGTTTTACACTAAGGTATAGTTATTTTTTTCCTCTGAACTTTTGACCTATATTTTTCCATGGACTAAAGAATTCTCACTCTCATGCTTCTGTTTCAGCTGGTTTGCCCAATTTCCTACCAATAAATTTATGGAGAGATTGTGTAACATTTTTTCTTTATTACTCCTTATAAGGTCTTGTATGTCGCAGTGGAGTTTATTAAATGCATGATTTGTAAGTGCTCTGTTGTAAATCTGTTTTCAAGGATCTTTCAAATGATCCTCAATTTTCTATAGGTAGATGAAGAGGTGAACAGGCAAATAAGGATGATTAAGGGAATGAAGCATCTCCCTTATGAGGAAAGGCTGAGGGAGCTGGGTCTCTTTAGCTTGGAAAAGAGGAGACTGAGGGGTGACCTAATCAATGTTTATAAATATGTGAAGGGTGAGTGTCAGGAGGATGGAGCCAGGCTCTTCTCTGTGACATCCAGTAATAGGACAAGGGGCAATGGGTTCAAGCTGGAACATAGGAGGTTCCACTTGAATATGAGAAAAAACTTCTTTACAGTGAGGGTGACAGAGCACTGGAACAGGCTGCCCAGAGAGGTTGTGGAGTCTCCTTCTCTGGAGACATTCAAAGCCCACCTGGATGCGTTCCTGTGTGATCTGATCTAGGTGTTCCTGCTCTGGCAGGGGGATTGGACTAGATGATCTTTCAAGGTCCCTTCCAATATCTAACATTCTGTGATTCTGTGACCTCTTTTTAACCTTGAAGACTGCCTTCTTCCATACAGGCCCTTGGAAAAGAATTAGCAACATTTAATTTAAAATAATAATGGCACTGCCTTTGGAGAATAGTTGCAGCTGTATCTCGTAGTCAAATGCAATACAAATTTATCCTCAGCATGTCAAAAGTACTTTTCCTGTCTTTACACAACAGATTAGATTTCTGAAACATCAGAAAATGACTGCAGCCGAGGACAGTTTTGAAATGAGCAAGGTGTATATTAATGTCTTGCTTTTCTTAATGGTAGACATGGAGCCACATTGACTACCAGCCTACACACAGCAAGGGAGTCCCCAGGGAGGGGAGGGCTGGTGGGCATCCCAGGAACAGTGGACAGCATGGGATCATCCTGACATTTGTCACCTGGCTGCCACAAGTGCTACAGACATTAACAAGACTTTGATGAATATATTTGTTTGCAGATTCCAGTTCTGTGTTTAAGGTTTTGAAATGCTTTAGGCTAACTCAGCCTTTTGTGCTTCATAAATGAATGTCTGTTTGAAATGTAATGCTTGTGACAGGATGATAGTTTATACCATATGAAAAGGGGTGGCAAGAGATATGTGTCAGGGTTCAAACTGAGTTTGTAACTCTGTAGATGTTTTGACCATTATGGATGGCCTGAGGCAGTGGACAGCAGCTGATAGTGCAAAAGGAATCCTCTGTTGAAGAATGCAGAAAATTTTGAAGAAACATGTAGGTCTACCTGCCAGCTCCATCCAGTTGACAGTAGCTCAGGTCTTGGAGACCAATTGGAGATTCAATTAGGGTTATTTTTTTTGTTGTCTGTGTGGCCACTAGAATGCCCTCCACAGATTACATGGTATGATACAATGCTTTAAAGGTCAATACAGTGTTTGAATAATAAAAATATTAAAGAATCTAAAATCAGTTTAAAAGGAATGGTGAAATTAGGAAGTAGAGTAGTCACATATAAACCACACTTTTACTTTCTGGTGAGGCAGATACATCACTTGGAAGTTGAGCAAAGAGATGACAAGTAGTGTTCTAAATTCAGACCCTTATATAATTTCTGAATAACATGAAATAGTCACAGCCTCAATATTTATCTTTTAGGCCATAAAAAGGTAAGCGTTTGGTTGTCCTTCCTCCAACTTCTTTTGCGGGGCTCTTTGAAACAGACTGGACTCTCTGAAACTCTGAACTCACTGGACTCTCCAGGCATCACCTATAAAGAGTTCAATAGAGTGGTTCAGACCTTGGTCTAAACCTATGGTATGAACCCTGGACTTGTCTCCGGGGTGGTCAGAAACGTCAAGGGAAAAAGCAAGAGTATGTGCATATAGTATTGCACTTTCACAGCTTTTAAGAGATTTCTCTTCAGGCTTTTTGCTGACGTGCCATGTCTATCCTTAAACTTATTTATACATTCAGTATCCATAACCTTCTTTGACTTTGAATTTGAAGTGTTTACTGACCGTGATTTAGGAACCATAGCCTCTATTTTTAGCTATGTTCTTTACTTTAATTTAATGCCCCCTAGTTCTTAAATTACAGGAGTCAGTGGACAGTTAAAGCTTATCCAGTCTTTCCATGCTACTCATGATTTTGTAGACTTCTATATATTTATGCGGAATTATTTATCTTCCAGATAGGGTAGTCATCTTCATTTATGTTTTCCACTTGGACCTTTGTATTTTACTATTGTAATATATCTCCAAAAATATTTCTTTCAAAAAGAAAAATAATCAAACGTATTATTATTAGCAGTTGTTGTCCTCTAACTCTTTCACTTGATGCATTTTGAAGTGTGACTATGAAAACCAAACTTTCAAAACTTAGCTCTACCAGTTAGCCTTTTCAGTTTCTTATCAGTTGATATAAGTCAAAGCAATGATGAGATAAATGAGCAATACCTTAAGATTAGAAATTTTACTACTTTAAAAAATCCAATGCAACATAAAAATTTGGATTTCCATTGATGACATTTAAAAATAGGTGAAAGTGAGAACTGCTAAATCCCATTGATCTTTTAAAGTGTTTCATAGCACAGCAGCTCCTTGTATCAAAAGTTAATCTATGACAAACTTTCTTGATGCCAATACTTGAATATACCAACCAAATCTTGAATATACCAAATGAAATCTTAGAAGTTTTGTTAGGAAAACATCATTATTTGTCACATTCTCAAGAATCAAGCCATCTGTCTTACTCATAACCTCCAATTGCTGTTAGGAAGTATTACAGTGAATATTGAATTGTGAAGCTTTGATTGTAAAACACTTAAATAAAAGAGGAGATTTTTCCTTTTTTCTTTTTGTAGAGGAAGAATTTAATTTGTCAAGTAAGAGTATAGCTTTTACTTTGAAGAAATGAGCATACCTCTCATGTGAGGTTCCCTCAATTCCTCATCTTTTACTGCCCAGTGTGGGCATGGCAAATATTTATAGAGTTTAAAACAGTGTTGATCTTCTCAACATGCAGGAAACTGTAAGCAGTTCTTATAAACATTTCTGAGCATGGGAATGATAAGATTCTAGTGGCCAAGACCTAAGTGTAGCTCCTAGCACAAGGGCTGGTAGTACAGTGTGAGAAGGCTTTACTTTTTATAGGTAGATCCCTCTCCTATTCCTAACTTTATTTCAACTATTGAAAGGAGGACAGGGAGACTAAGCAGTGAGTGAGATCCTGAACTCATAGGAGGGTCCAGTTTAGCTAAGTTTGATTTTGTGGAATACTGGTACTTTAATTTTCCTATATGTAGTCTTCATCTTCTGTGTTTTCAGATCACTTTTACTATGTCTTCTAAATAATTAGGGGATCATCTTTTAAATTCTTAGAACACTAATTAATTATTATAAACATGTATGTAAGTGTAGAAAAGAATGATACACTGGCTTAGTTGTGTGAAACATACATAGATCTTTGTACATGATGGTGGTAACAGTGTCACATATAGAACTGTGAAGAGGCTAGAGGTTAGAACCTCAGTCTTTAAGGAGACAGAATTTTTCAATGGACTGCTACGTAGTTTAAATACGTCTTGCATTTTCTTTGAATGATTCATTTTTTATATATATATATATATATAATACACTTGAAAATGTCCACAGAACAGCTCAAAAATCTTGAGAAGGGAAACTAGTTCTCTAATAAAAAAATGTGTCTGCATTGTTATATTCTGATTAAATAGATGGATGAATCAAGATTCCTGATGTATTTCATCTAGTCAGTGACCTTTAAGAAACACATGATAACCAGTTAAGTATATTTTGCAGCCTTTTATTAAATGAAAATAACTTATTTTCCTGCTTTTATATTGAGTACTTACAAGAAATTTTGTTGTACTGTCAACCACGTACAGTTTATGTCTTCTGACAATAGTGGTAATTTTTTATTTTGCCTGAATACCTAGTGTTTTGACTACAGCCACATATTACATCTCTGAGAGAAACAAGACAATATACTCATTCAATGAACACATCAACCAGATTATAAAGGAGTTGCAATTATTCATGTTGTAAGCCATATAGCTTGCTGGTCTGGATATTTTTTTTCTAATCCAGGCCCTGAACACTCTGAAATCCACTCATCACCATTCCAGAAATGAGAATAACCTTACTGACATAGAGGGGGATTAGCCAGATGCAGTTTTATTTTCTAAGATCTATGCATGTTAATAGAAATTAGATCAATTGGTGAAGCCTGGAAAGGTTGTAAGGATGCATTCCAGCTGTGAAGGATTTCTGCCCACCTTGATTGTTAAAGCTTGGTAAACAGGGGAACCCTTATGAGTGCTTAGCTGATAAACCGATTTTTCAGAGGAAGGGTATTATCAAGTATTGTTAACACTGAAATAACCTGGTGCTTATAATGAACATCTCCAACCTTACCTTATACCTTCATCAGTCACTGCTGAGCTTCAAACTCTACTTTTTACCAGATGTCATAATGAAAGCAATCAATCTAAATTTGAAGTACATGTGTCTTTTGTCAGTGTCCTTTGCCTTTCAGTCCAGCCTGAGAACTAGTTCCGGCAGTTGTCACTGCTGGCCTGTAGAGAACATTTCCCCACAGTCATTGAAACTCCATTAGTTGTGCTACATGTATAAACATTTCTGTAGCGCTGTGCTGGAAATAATTCCACTAAGGAAAGATTGGATTTGTGGGGCCTTATTACCTATTCCATTGTTTAAAAAGATCCCTCCAAGTTCTGTTTTGTTCTGCATGATGTAAGGGAGATTGATGTTGGAGACTTGACAGCTTTGGCCTCCCCCTCCACCAATGCAAATTCCAGGTTGCATTTCACACTGACAAAGATTGCCAACTCTATTAAAAGAGATCAACTAAAAGCTAGTTCAGGAAAAAAGGGAGAAAGTACCCTCTGTGATCATTGTCTGCCCAGGAATTTATTGTTTTTTCTTTCATGAAAGCATTAATGTATTTTTATTTCATTTTGTCTTGTCAAGACCAGCCTGTGGCAGTCCAACAGATCTCAAAGGCAAAGAAAATAAACCGGCAACAGTAGAGATGGTACAGGATGCAGAAGTGTATTTTTAAATGTACACTTTACTTTAAAAATAGTTCTAAAGTATATTTCAATAGTTCTGTGGGTTTTACTCTGTGACTTCTAGATAGCACTAGCATAGGCTAAATAGGGCTGTTATTCATCAGTAGCTGACAGCCTTTCAAATTAATTTTGAATTCTAAAACTCAAGCTGTGCCTTTTTTCTCATATATGATTACAAGAAAGAGTCTGTGATTTAGCATGTGGAACCATAACTTCTGTTGATCACAAGAATGCTGTTCACTTGTCAATAGCTAAACTGTTCTACAACTCTAAGAGGAAGAGAGAAGCAGCACACCTATTATCAGCTAGATCTGGAAATGCGAAATCAGAAAGCAGACAAGGAACAGCTCAGTTTGGAAATGGATTGACCTTAGCACGATGTAGCCTACTGTATAAAGAGAAGAGGAGACCCAAAATTTCACTCTCTTGTTTAGACGGTAGACTGAGAAGGAAGGATGGATAGCAGCATGGGATTCCTACTACTGCTGGATCTACCCCTCAAACACTTTTTACCCAGCTCCAGAAATGATTTTGCCTTCTAATGGATTTGTAAACTGTAGATTAGAAGTAGCATCCATGCCAGCTCAGTGTTGTTTTTCTTCTCATGCGATATATTGGCTCAAGGAATTGTTCACCTCAAAAATCATGTCTGATCTTTAGCCCTTGGGAATCATGCTTTAGGGACTGTAGAGGTAAAAGCCATCTGTGGGAGATGTCAGTCTGTTTTAAGTCTGTAACTGTTTTACAGAAGGCCACAACAATAAGAGATTGCACAAAAGTTGTGTTAGTTTTCTCTAGATCATGCCTCTTCCCTGGCACCTCTGCTTCTTTTGTTGAATTACTTAAAGGGAACCGACAAGCAGTGTTAGCCTTTCTGTTCACAGCAACAGGGTGGTTTTTGGGTGTCTCTCCTGATCATCCCCACTTACTGCACTTTCATTTATATCACAAAGCAGTCCTGGAGTGCATGAAATACATCTCTTTTGGGTGTAGCTTGGCTGGAGAACGTTTTCCAGGTGTTTGTCTAATGTTCTTCAACCATTAATGGGTGTTTAAGCTCATGGGAGTGAAATAGAACTACTCATAAGCAAAACATCCACAGGCACTTGTACTGCGTGTGTACTGGCTCCTCACCACCAACTATTTATTGCTCTATGTGTCTACTCCTTTTGTGACTCACTACATGCAGCTACAGATAGATCATAGCACCCAAAGCTTTGTAACTCTTCCTGTCAAAAAAGACTGTTATGTTTATTCTAACAGGAGCTTGTATTTTGTGGGAACTGCATTATGTCAATAGACAAGTATAATGTGGAGAGCTTGTTACAAATACAACCAGTGTTGAAGCAGATCCAACTTAGAATTTAAATTACGTGTCAGTTCCTCCTTTATTAATTTTTCTATTATTTATTTAAAATTTAAAAAGTGTCTCCTTTATTATTTTTTCATTACTTTTCAATTAAAAATAAAAAGCATATAATTAAGAATATTTTGTGATTATATAACTTGGTAGTTGAAGACGGTGGCACACTGTTTTCATAGCTGTGTGCTGTGGTTTTGTGTGGTGGGTTTGCCTGGTAGCAGGGAGGGGCCACAGTAATGGCTCCTGTAAGTAGCTGCTAAAGGTTACCCTGGACTCCAGCTCTGCTGGCAGCAAGGGAGGGGCTGCAGTGGTGACTCCTGTAAGTGACTGCTAAGGGCTCACCCCTACCCCTGCCTACAAGGTTTCAGTAGCCAGAGGGGGGGGGAGTGGGGGAAGGAGTACCACCGATCAAGCCCCTGTGAGAAACTGCTGGAAGTTTCCCCAGCTTCAGGCTGGACCCACCACTGGCCAGGGCTGAGCCAATCGGTGCCTCTGCCAATAACATATTTAAGAGGGAGCACGGAACAATGGGGTTGGGCCCGGGCAGGGCCGGGCTCGGGCGGGTCGGTCAGGCCCTCCAGCTGCCTGCTCGGCTTCTGTGAACCGACCTGCCGTAGCCCAAGCCTCTGCCATGGCTCGCTCAAGAGTCAGTTTTCCTGGGAGCTGTTGAAATACCTGCGGCAGAGAGGGAAGCAAGATTTGAGAAAGACGACTACACAGACACTCAGTCAGTGAAGGGAAGTCAAGAGGAAGAAGCGCCCCCGGAATCTCCCCTGAAGCGTGGTGAAGACTCATGGTGACACACGGTTTGTCCCTTGGTGCAGCCCCTGAGAAGATGCAGCCGTGGAGGACCCAACATTGGAACTTTGGAGACGCCCACAGTGGAGCCGAGCAGTCATCGGGGGACTGTGGCCCTGTGTGGGAAGGGCTCACGCTGGAGCAGTTTGTGAAGGACTCTCCTGTGAGAAGGAACCCCACGCTGGATCAGGGAAGGCTGTGAGGAGTCCTCCCCTGAGGAGGAAGGAGCGGTGGACTGACTGCAACCCCCTTTCTCTGCCCCCCTGCGCTACCCAGGGGGTGGGGAAAGGTACAGAAACCAGGAACAAAGCCTTTGGGCCTGGGAAGAAGGGAGGGGTGGGGGAGAAGTGCCTTTCTAAGATGTAGTTCTCTCTCTCAGTATCTTGCTGCTTGTTGTAAATAGTTAATAATTTCAGTTGTTTTTTTGTTCTTCCCAAATCGTGTCAGTTTCTTGCCTGTGACCCTAAGTGGTGAGTGAAACCCTCCCTGTCCCCGCCTCAGCCCACCAGGTGTTTAGCAAAAACTGTCCCTGTGGCCTTTCTAAATCTCGACACTGTGGTACATTAATTTTTCATAAATCCTAAGCTAAACTGTAATCTTAATGTTGTTATACATTACTGGTACTTGGATAATATTCTTAGAAACTGAGTAACCTGAAGTTATGAACCATGCCCTAAGACCAGTTTTTAGAATATGCTTTCATAAAAATTGGTAGCATAAAAAGTAACATTCTGCAAAAGAACCCTGGAAGATGGTTTGTGAAAGAAAAAGAAATTTGGGAACTTGGTAATTGTTAATCACTCTATCTAAAAGCAATTTGGCAAATAATTCGGACTAGAACATATTTGTATAGCCCATTAAAAAAAAAGGAGTTATCAAAAGGATAAAATATTAGAATTATTAGAATGTGAGTGAAGGTTTTGATAAATATGTAGTATCTGTGAAACCCCTCCTCTCTTCACTGCAGACACATTAATCACTTCTGTGATGTAACAGCAGGGAGCTAATGTAGATCACAAAATGACAGCTGAGCTGTCACTAAGAGCCATTGAACAAAAATGTAACTTAGATTGAAACCAAGTAATTAGAGGGGTGTTTCATCTACACTAGATAAGTGATCATATATATGAAAAATAACAGTGAAATGAAGAAAGGGAGTAACCTTGTATAATTAAACTATGTCACTTGGTCCATAACTAGTGTTGCCAGCCCTGTGGCTTATGCATCAAAACGAGGGGTTTTTATCTCAACCATTAAACACAGCAAGTCAACAGAAGAAGTTGTTTCTAAAAATTTGCTCATTGATGGTATCTGGAATACAGATTATATAGCTTAGTATTATATAGCTTAGGTATTAAAGTAACATCACTGAAAGGAAAAGTTTGAACTCTGTTCCCTAGGATATACCTCTGTAGTGATCTAATCAGTGAAACTTGTGCTAGATTTTCATCTCAAGACAAAATATGGTTGTATATATGCTCTGTAGGGTTGTTTTTTTGTGTTTTGTGGATTTGTTGTTTTGGTTTTGTTTTTTTTTAAATAACAGTGAGAGGAACCTGAAAGAGAGCAGTGAGAATTTATCCAAAAAAATGTAGTTATCTTAATTACAATTTTTCAAACTATATTTGGAGGCTTTTACAAGTGATGATCTGTGAATTTTTCTGCTGAAGTATAACCTTTAAACCTGTACTGTCATTTTTATGAGTTACCAAGAAAGCTGATGGTACTACCACTGTTTTTCCCCTCAGTGATTAATGTGAACTAATGAGTAGTCAGAACTCGCTGCTTTTCTTGTGGAATATGAAGAAAAAGGAAGAAAGAATTTTAATTATTCATTCCATTCCTATGAAGTCTTTCCATCTGTGTAACAGGAAGCTGTATCTTTTACTTAAGACTAATTTGAGAGGGATACTGCTGCTCTCAAAAAATATAGGAATATCCCTGCTTCTCCGAAATGTTAATGTGATCAGAATACTATTTAAAAGTGCTAGAGGGACATTCAAATACTATTTTTGTAGTTGCCTGGAGCAGCTATCTGTTCTTTTCTACTGGATTTCTGTGGATAGTATGCACAGCTTCTGAAACAGCACGTGATAATTAAATGGCATCATTACAATAATCCACAAGTTTATTCATCCGTACAAACATTCTTGAACAACATTTGAATCAGGAAATTCAAGTATATAAAACTAGTTGAGTATGGATTTTTTTTAAAAACAGATGCTGTGCTGAAGTTTGTAAACTGCTGTTAACTCAGGAATTACTTGGTTTACATTATACAATTTTAGTTGACATTTTCACTCTAGGCTAAAACCCTACCAATTTTAGATGGTTTGGCCTAGTGAAGGAGGATTCCATATCTTTCTTCTATTTGAATCAGAGTAAGGAATGACTATGTAATTGTGACATTATGAACTTATCTCTGGCGCTTGCTGAATCACCATCCTTACTAGAAAGGAGGGAACAGTGTCTGTTACTGTCTGAAGACTGTTCTTCAGCCTTTTTGAAATTGATTTGCTGCTTGATTTCAATTAATGGTATAAAGTTATGTGAAAGTCACTGCAAGTGAACTTTTAGAAAACTAAAGAGAAGCTAAAGTTTCAGAGAGCACAGAGATTACATTAGTTTAATCTCCAGAAATATTTGTATAAAAGTAACCTAAAGGTCATACAATTGGTTCCCTGCAGCAGATATTTCTATTGAACAAATTCCAGCTAAAGTTGTTGGAGAGAAATGTGGAGTAAGAATTATCGCTACGCATTTCATATGGAAAGAGATAGTGAATATGTAGTCAGTAATTATTCCTTTATGTATTTTTCTGGGATTTAGAAAGGTTGCTTTACAAAGAATTTTAGCAGTTCAAAGGAACATCTGAGAAAGCAGGAAGCTTTGAAAAAACAAATTACAATTTGTTTGTGAATATTCATTATTAATTAATTAAATAACACTTCAGGTTTTGATTTTTTTTGGACATTTGCAGGTATTTTTAGATCTAAATGCAGACAAAACAACCAGTTGTTTTTTTTAATTTTACCAATTGATAATTATTAAGTATCTTCAGCAACTGACAACACTGTAATAATTTTTAAAAATTACTTTTTGGTTACTGTATTTTACTTTGGTGTTTACTGTGGATTTCCCAATGGAGAATAGTAGTACAGAGGCCAAATTTAAGCTGACAAATCCATGTTGATTATCACAGATTGTTTAGGAAAAAATAGACTGTAACAGTTATTTTGCATTCAAAACATTCTAATGGATTTATTCAAGTGCTATGTAGAGATCAAGAAAATTCTTAAGTTTTTATGTAAAATGTCTAAAAGGCTGGCAGTTATTGCTTTGAGCACACTTACTCTTTAGCAGTTGACTATTTCATGGAGAAAATTCTAAGTGTATATTGCTGGTTCACTGAGTCAAGAGGCTTTCTAATCCATTCATATATTTGAAAAACAGTATTGGCTGTCTTGAGAGGAAGTAACTAATATGCGAGCTCCAAGCAGGATCTGTATAGCAGGAGATAAGCCAGAGGAGAAAGTCTGTTTTGGACAGTGAATTATTGGTTTCTGATTTAATAAAACCAAATGCCTGGAAGGGATTGAGTTTGGTTTCCACATAAGTGCGGAGACATCAATTTTGTTTGTTCTCTGCCCAATCTTTCTCACTCTCTCTCAAGTCCCTGAGAGCCATATGAATACCCAGAAGTTGGTAATGTAACTCTGAAACATATGTTGCCCACCCCCACTTCCACAAGAGTTCTTGCTGAGATGAAACTTGTGCCACGGTTACCATTTGTAATGGCTCCCAGATCTGTGCCACTGCTGCACTGCTTCTGCGCTCTTCAGTGGTGATTTTAAAAGATCACTCTCAGAGTCTTCACACTTAGCAAGATGTTTACACGCAGATCTAAGAATAGGCAGGGTGTTTCCGTTACTGGTTCCAGCTCTTTGCAACCTTCAAACCTCCTCATTTTTGGCAGTCTCTAGAAAAATGAATGCAACAGTTTGTTCTGTATGATCCATACACAACAGATGGTGACTGTAGGATGAATAAAACAATCGAGAACACTTCATTGATATTTACCCAAGTTTTAAAATTGTAATCCCATAAGGATACCTTCTACTCTATAAAAGATATAGGATGAAATGTCTCATGTGCAGATAAATGGATATGCCAAAAAAGTATATTTTGGGTGACAGCAGTCCTTTCCCTCACAACATGATCTTCCAGGTACTTGAAACTGAGCTCACAGACATATGGAGAGATCAGTATTTAAAGGGCTTTATATTCTTACTCATAAGTCCATGGTTCTCTAGTAAGCACTTTCTTCCACATGTTTCCCGTACTGCCCCATACAGAGGGAGAGATGGCTTTCTGTGTGACAGCAGAACTACTCAGACTGCATAGAGAGACCCAGAGAAGTGCAAGAGTGGGCCTTGGTTCAGACCGCTCTGAACCAAGAGACACTTTCAGAAGTTCTAGTAACAGGTATCCGTCAATAATAAAATATATTTTGATGTTAATATTGTGAATAAACATTTCTTGTGACATAGTGAACTTGCATTAATTTTTTAGGATAAATACTATGGGAATATGTGTGACAAATGCTGATACAGATACCTCTAGTATGTCATATATAGAAGGCAAAATTAATAGTGTAACATTTGTTGTGGTATGTGAGACAATAGTCTGTGAGCAAACTTCAAGGACTTAAAAGTTAACTTTGCTTGGAGCAACAACTAATTTTGGCAGCCAACTGATGTTTTCTTTTTTATGTTTATCTGATCTTTTAAGTCATAGCAAGGCATAGAAATAGATAACTCTTATAGAGACTATTCCTTCAGATTTATATATATTTCTGCTTTCAGACAAGCTATGAACATTTAAGAAATTATCTTTGCATTATAATACTGATGCTCTCTGGCTCCTGAGACTGCAGAGATATGCCAAATATAGAAGTTGGATTTTTAAAAAAAGTGTCTAGGGTTTGGGAAAGGAAGGTTTTTATCTGAGACACTTTACCTGTCAATGTGAACTTATTTGTAATTTTTTACTCTTGGAAAATTAAGGAAAAAAGTTATTCTCAGTACAAACTCTGACTATTTCAGTTTTGTTCTAGAATTATCTCTACCTCTGTATGTTTTTTGCTAGTGATAATTACAGTATCAGTCTTCAAAATTGCAAAGAAACATGCTTCCTTAAAAATATTTTTTTGACCTACAGAATAAGAGAGTTACAGTAGGTGAAAGATCGGTCAAACCGATTAGTATTTTATCTCTGCTGATTGAGTAACTTGATGGTAGGTGGTGTAGCTGAGATGGAAATCTCATTACTATGGTAATAAAATGAAATAAAATGAAATTTCAATAAAATGAAATATTATTAAAGTTGGTTACTCGTTTTAAAATTAAAGAAGTACTTTTAGTTAGCTCATGCAAACATGAGCTGGGACTACAGGCACATAGTAGAATATTTGCTTCCACACGTGTATCAGGAGTCATTATGTTTGATGGAAGTATTGTAATAATTAGTCATTACTTCTACCACAGCACCATTAGGTTCTGATAGGTGGTTGCAAGTTTATTTTTACCAAGTATTTCTGAAAGTCGTGGAAGCATGGCAGTATGGGCAGTGCTGAGCATTGCCTTTTCCTGGTCAATTCTGAGTGAGCTGATATCTCAGCATTTCACTGACATAGTCTTTGTCATGTTTGTAGTTTCATGCCAGAGGGAGTTTTAACCTCACCACATCAATTTTTCAATCCAGGACAGTATGCCCATGATGCAAATATCAGCTTCAGTGTCTAATAGGATAAATTAAATGCTGTTAGCATAAGTTCCTGGAAGTAATTCTGTTGTTTCAGTTGCTGACTTCATTATGTATGTGCAGAAATCATCAGCACACTCCAAGCCTTACAAGGTCAGTTCTAATCTACTGGAATTATGAATCTATGGCACTATTGTAACTTCATATAGCACTTGAAAATAAATCAGCGAGACCAGCAGAAAATAATTGTGGCTGTTTGTTGTAACATTATATAAGCAGATACAATTAGCTCAGGAGCTAGACTTCATAGTTATGAATACATTCAAGGTCCAGGGATAATGGCACACTTCTTTGGTAACTAAGAGAGTGACAAAAATTTGCTTAAATGCTTAACCTGACTGACATTCACAAAGATCTCTGTGGGTAAGACTTAGTCTAGATCTGAGAGGAAATGATTGAAAAAAACACGTTTTGCTAATTCTCTACCTGGTATATCAGAAGCTATTTGGGAACTGACAGGATCCTAAATGTTACGTCTCCTTGACTTCCCTGAAATAAAGGACGGGTTACAAATGGTGATTGTCACTATTCTGAGGCTGGTTTTGGATAAGTATCTCTGTATCCTGACAGTTCTTCTTGAAGAAGAATTGCATATTACCTTTCTGCCCAACACAACTGGCTCTCTGAAAATGCTGTCAGTAATAACTGATAGCTCACCTGACTTCATTGTCTAAGAGCAGTACATTTCTAACTTAGCAATGTTGCACTTCTAGTGCTTTTATTGAATGATACTGACATTATTTTGTTCTGGCATGTGGATATGACAGTCTGTGAAGGACATCGGACATTTTGAAAAAAAGAGAAATATCTCTTTTTGAGAGATGCAGTCTGGATTTAGTGAAGTGTCGTCATCCAAAATAGTCCTACTAAAGAAGGACTGTAAATGCGTCTGATTTGGTTCCTCTATGTTTTCTGTCATTGGCATCTCATATATTACATGTATCTGCACAGCAGGGTGACCTATAAGAATGATGAATAGGAGCTGTATTGAAATCTGTCAGTTGCTGAGTCATGCTTCCCAAAAATGTTGTTGACAAAGTAGATGTAAATTATATTCCTGTAAAATCCTCTGAAGATGAATGTGGTCCTTTGTTACGTTAATGCAGTGGCAGATATCTCCTTCCAGATTGGCTGTGGTAATAGAAAAAAAATTGACCTACCATTATATTTCTTTAGTAGTGCTCTCAAACCTGATTCAGATTTTATAAGCCAGGTTACTGTACATGATGGCTTAGACAACTGAGCTGATTGCTGAAAGTGCCATCCTTCAGTACAGAGGCTGGTGAAAAGTAGCTGTAACTGATATTTTCTTCATTTCACACTGCTTGATCTGAAAAGGAAAATCTGCCTGTGGTCTCAGGAGGATGGAGAATTATTGAGCTTCTGTCTACATGAAGTCAGATGCCTTGATTTCAAATGCAAAGGAATATTCATTAAGATATAAACATAGTTATTACTTCCTCAGATATGGGAATTTGCGATATTTAATTTGACTATGAGTCAGTCTGTATCCCCTTGTCAGGTATGTTTTTCAGAATTATCTTAATATAGTATTTCTCTTGTAAGAAAAGTTGAAGTCTTTGCTGCAACTTCTTCTATCTATCTGTACCAAACAAGAAACATCATACAGATGGACAAAACTAGGATGCATGGAAGTCCAGATATGTGCGTATTGTTTAATGTATTAGCTTTTCCTATATGTGTTACAAATTATTGCGATATCACTTTGGTGTGGGTTTCTCAATATGAATTATTTCTTTTGGTGGAGCTGAGGACATCATAGACAGCTTCAGAGTCTACACAATAACATGCTTTTGCAGTCCCCTCCTTTCCTTCAATTCGAGAAGGACATTTTTATCAATCATCTATTGCAAAACATTGTCTTCCCAGTTTGTTTGCTTACTGTGATGCCTTGTCCTTAGCAAGAAGTCAACAGTGGAGTATTTTTTAGTCAGTGAGCTTAGAATTATTGTAATAACTTATGAAGTGATCATCTCTGTATTGTGTTTTAGGGCTGTCCTGGGTCCAGCTGGGATAGAGTTAATTCCTCACAGAAGCTGGGAGGTGGGTAGCCAAAGGGATATTCGATACCATGCTGACGTCATGCCCGGGTCTTGGGGGGACTAGGCCGGTTGGTTTTGTGAAAGCTCCTGGTGGTGAGATATTCATTGTATCAGTGTTTCCATTTTATTTTATACCTTGTCTTATTGTTATATTCTCTTACCTTTTGTTTTCCTTGTGTGGTGTTATTAAAAATCTGTCGTTATCTCAACTCACGAGGTTCCGTTTTTTTTTTTTCTTTTCTCCTACCCTTTCCCATCTTACCGGGAGGGGAGGGGGAGGGGGGGGGGGGTTGCGACCCTGTGGTGGTGGTACTGACCTGAGACAAGGGCATTATTACTTAGGCACTAATACATATTTCAGCTAAAAGAAATACAATGTGGTGTAATTTTATACGTAAATTTATATGTAAAATCACACCTGGAATTCATTGCACTACTAGCCTCTGATATTAAATGTACTGTGCCCATTTTTTTCTTCTAGTTAGTTTCTTATACTGTAATAGTGATAAGAATGGATTCCTTATAAGCAAGTTTTACAAATATATAATTTTCTTAAGGTATTTCCAGTAGTTCAATTTGCTGTTCTAATAAAGACTTAACTGTTGGTACCTTTTTGCAAGCTGATATTTTATAAGGCAAAGTATGCCACATAGAATGGGAAAATAGTGTCAAGATATGGCAATGCTGTGATAACTGTGTCATCATACCTCAATGTGGAAAGGAGAGGGTTATCTTGGCAATTAGTTTACATCATAGACGGGGGAAAAAAAAAAGAAAAAAAAAAGGGATTGTGTGGTGAGGGAGATGTTCACAAAGATCTGCTCCATTAACATGTGACTAGGAAGCTGAAAGGACTCACCCCCACAAGACACAGGAGGCTGGGATTTCCATGTGTCTGCATGATCAATGGGAGAAAGACGCAGCTGAGTGTGGACTTGTGGGTCTGGATTAGAAGTGTGTGTGGAGAGGAGCAATGACGAGGAGAGATACGTGTCGGAATCATCTTGTGTCAAGCAGTTCAAGAGCCAGCTCTGCTTTCTACCACTAATTTGACCAAACTAGGCTGAACTGTGCTCAGCATGGCCCTGAAACTCTGCAATGGACTCTGCTGAGCCACTCACTTGAGCCTCTTTTGTTCCAAGAAAAGGAAATGGATAACAATGAGGATACAAAAGGAGACTCTATCTTAACTCCTACAACTGACATATAGACACACTGATGGTGACATTGAAAGCCCTGATCATTTTGAGCCTGTGGTAGTTAGAAGGCCAAGATCTATTTTTTCAAGGACATTGCCACCATTGCGAGTTCGATCTTTGAGTAGGCAACATTCCTGCTTGTCATTTGGTGCGGCACAGAGAAAGAAAGCACTTGTTACTTGTCAGTCTAAAAGAATGATTCAGACAAGGATCTAGAAAGGGAAGAATTTCTGCTGCTTTATCTCACTAGGATTATCAAAATAATATTCTTACCACTTACCTAACTTGAAAACTTGCCTCTATAGCAATAGCCTGGCAAACTTGGGAGCAAGTACAAATGCTTTTTTCCTCAAGGTCCATATACTGGAAAAGCCTTGAACAAATGTGGAGTTCATGTCATCTCCGTAATGAAAAGGATTTTAATTGAAAACAATTATTCTAAAGCATTAAGAAGTGTAGTTAGTCTCTTAGAAACTTTGGTTAGATAGTGCTTTTATTTACACCAGATAATTGTTAGAATAGGATTATTACTGAAGTTTGAACACAAAATGACTATGCACAGTAATTTTAGACTAGGTCCATCTTCCTATAAACTATCTTGTCAAAGTTAGAGGGGGATTAGTTCATAGTTCAGTGCAGTGTATACATTCATAAAATGTAAAATTACATCTTTTGGACTTAAATCCTTTAGGTCCAGTTGCTAAAAGAAGGATATAGAGAATTGTGATGATGAGAAAATCTTTAGGGTAAAATATGTCAGAAAAATATGGCAGCAAACAACTATAATATCACAAATGATCATGAGTATCTTTTGAAGCAAAATCTTGATAACAGAGTATTACACCTATACATAAGCTCAAGCTATATTTTTTTTTCAAGTTCCACAGAGAATAAATGCTATCTCATAATTACATCTCATTTTGTTTTATTTTACCTTGTATTAGATTATTTTAAATGACCTGCACTGGACAAGAAGTGTATCACAGCAGGTTCTAAAGGAACAAAAACATGATATGTTGTACCAGAATGGCTCTATCTTGTCTTGATACAAGAAACAGTTTGAGGAATTAGATTAATTCTTTTTTACACATCTACATTTTTCATCTGTCAAAATGTTTCTAAAAATACAATACTGAAATGTGGAGCTAAATTAATGACTAGAAATGCATTTGGAATTTGCCTATCATGTTACTGCTTTGCATTCTTTCTGATGGTACTTTCAGGAAAGATAATGCTCTTAGCAATTGCACGGGTGTTTTGTTGTTTATCCTGGTACTGTTCTTCCATAACATTAAGGCCTAGAAATGTACTATACATATACATTCACTTGATAAATATACATCTGCTCTTATTACCCCATTAAGCAGCAGATCTTTGAAATGTATATATCAATTCCAGGGAAATTTCCTGCAAAATTCCAGGGAAATACATAATACTATGCATTCATTGTATACTGGCAAGAGAACACTGTTCTACATTAAGCTAATGTTGGCAATAGAGAATCTCCTTTGCGTACAAGCTTACAAAGTTTTCTTTGATAGCTGCTGTTTTTTTCCTGAATAAGCAGTGGAATATTTCTTTTTCACCGTAAAAGTATTTCTTTAACACAGCATGTAGATGTTTTACTATAAAATTGTAATGAAACCTTTAGCAATAAAATGGTAGATACACTTGTAAATTTGTTTATACCAGTAAAAGCTATTAATCTGAGCTTTAAAATATTTTATGGCCAATTTAAATCCCATCTTACTGATACAAGGCACTTGAATGATTTAAATTGCTGGTGTAGTCTTGCCAGCTGTAGAACATTAAGTGTATTTTATGTGTGTTCCAGTAGTTGTTTTCTATAGATGTAAATGTATAGAAATTTACCAAATCATAAGCAGGCCCAATGCACAGTGAGGCAGCTGTGTGTCGGGTTGTAAAGTATTTCTTGTTCAGTTTTTAGTATATTATTAATTTTAATAGACATTTTATCTTTTTCTCCTTTCGTATTGCAATTTGAATTATTTACTTTTCACAAAAAAAAGTATATGGCAAAATTTTGCTGTGAGAACCAAATTACTATATGTTTAAAAAGAACCTGACCCTGCATTTTGAAAGAAACTGCTTGGTTAGAGCAAAGGAAAGATAGCAAAATAGGGATAGAGATAAATACAGATACAGTGAAATAAATATATGTATTTGGGTTTGAATTTTTCATATTTTACATAGATGAACATATATGAATAGGACATATGTATTTTGTACTCCAGGTATGCATCCTGAATTGTGATGCACTTCCTTCATTAGTATATTCCTTCCTGTCTGTTTAAAGCGTTTCATTTCATAAAGAGCATTCATATTTATACACATGGGGTACATAGGATGGATTTACACTATTTTTAACCTTACAGAGAAGGGGGTCACTGGAACCCTGCTGAAATCTAACCGTGTTTCAAGAGCAGCTCAAGAATGCAATGTAACATCTGTGCAGAGTGAGCCACCTCTGCTCTTCTGGAAGGTGTTCCACATGTAAAACATGCATATTTATCTAATCAGGTCATAGTTTGTCTCCCTTTTATTCTTTTATTATAGTAACTGCAATTTGATATGCATCTTTTATAGGAGCTATGTTTTCCAAGTTGTCAAGAAAAGATAGTCCTTCATAGACTTTAAACAGAAATATATGGAGACCACTATTAAGGGAAATGGCAGAAATGAATGAGAGAGGGAATGTTTATTGTGGTGTTGGTGTTTTAATGTCAAGTATTATGATGTAACTTAAAAATTAAGAGGAACAAATCCTGCTTGATTCGGCTTGAGTCAATTGCCAGCTTGCAAAGTGCACATTTTCAACTGTCTGTGCTTGGCTGCTGGGAGATGGCTTGGAGGGTTTTCCTGATTGGGACTACATCAGATCTGCCTGCAAGGTGTGTTTTGGCAAGCCTCAGCCATATCTTGAAAGGTGGAGTAGCTTGTCAGAATGCAGACTGGCCGTGAAGACTTGAACTTTTCCTTTTTTTGTGGAATTAAAGAGTTTACAATTTGAATTTTGGCTGAAATATCTCTTGCTGCAACTTCTCTTCTTTGGGTTAGTTCATCCATCAAACAAAGGTGCAGCCTGTATTCATGTAAGTGTAAATCATGAGTAAGCATCTTACATTTGTTTGAGAAAGATCTTTAAATGTAATGGCTCATAATTCATTTTGTGGGTGTTTTGTTTTTTTTTTCCCTAGGGTACTGTTAAAATTGATATTCCCATCACTAATCCTGCAGATAGAAGTCTCCAGCTGAATGTGGTGCTGGAGAATCAGTCACTTTGTGGACAAAAATCTTTCACTGTTAAGCCCAAACAAACATTTTTATACCAACTGAAGTTTTCCCCAGCTGTTGTTGGTACTTCAGATGCAAGGTAAGTTGTAGAGTTTTGATAATTGTGGTTGTGGCTCTTGTACTAATAAGTGAACTACTTGCATTGAAAACTTGGTCACTTGATGTAGCTTTTGCCCTAAAAAAAACAACAAAAGGTAATGAATGGAATTTAAAAATTTCCCACCTTTAGATATATTATATCCCAGACAACAGCTTTTGTCTGAGGGGAAAAACCTGACTGACAGGCAGTATAATAACCCGTAGTTATCCTAGTTAACCAGAATTGAATGAAAAATGCTTTAGAAATGTATTTAATTTTAGAAATTCCCTCTGAAAACTTCAAATGAGCTGTTAGTTTTATAAATTTGTGAGTTCCATAAAGGGAATAACATGATTTCATTTTAATTCTGAGAAGGAACAAAACTATAACAACATAACTAAAACCGGGTGAAGAACCCTCTAACAGTCTTCACAGAAATCCATTTACCTTCAAAATCTTCTGTGAATTAACAATGATCTACTAAATTAATATGGAGAGGTTTTAAATTACAAGTTTTTCATTACATTGAAAATCCCAACAAAACTGCAGGTATGATAATTATCAATACAAAGACAGATGACCTTGTGGTCTTAGTTTCATCTAAACCAGTTCAGCAAGTAACTGAAGAGTGCAGGATTGCAAAGCTTATTTTCCTGAAATTTGGTTACCAAAGCATTATTTGGTTGAATGGCTGATTGAAAAACAATTCCCTGTTTTTCAATGATATCAATTGGCAAAAATATAGGGATGGGGAGGAGGGTGGGTGGTATTGTATGAGGAGAGCAGACATCTGTGACCTGTACTCAAAACCCCAATTTTTACAAAGCCATAATCTTTGTATTTCCAAGTTTTGTTCAATTTGCTTGTACTGATTTTTTCCAAGGTGAGAATAACAGGTATCATTGTACAATACAGCTTTGAAGTGATCAAGTGATACTGTTTTATAAAAATCAATACTGCTATTACTCTTTAAAATATTTTTTCAGTGGAAATTTGTAAAAATTATGCATTCAGAAGCTGTGAATGAGAATAGAGTATTTTTTTTCATATCAGATAATGTTTCTGGTATTTTTCGATTGCAGAATTTCCAAATAATAAAATAAAGGTTTGTTTTAACTGGCAAAACTTTGGGCTCAGCTGACTGGTAGGCTGGGACTTAGGGGAATATATGTAAAGATGACATAAAGCACATCTGTAGATATTCAGTGTAAGTATGCAGTACTATACTGGAAAGCTGTCTAACATGTTTTGAATTTCAGTAATTCTCAAGGGCTACAATTACAGCTGGACAGAAGTACTTCCACATTACATCTACATTATTATCTCTTTTCATGAAGCCGTGCTCTGTTTCCTTTGCTGTGGTAGCAACTGCGAAAGAGTGTTATAAAGGTGTTTGTGACAGGTGTACCTCTTCAGATGGATGATTCTTTCCTAAGATGTTTTATGCTCACTTTAAAGGCTCTGTTGGCACAGAGGATAGTCTGGAACCATAAAGTCATGGAACAGGCATAGTTATCTATCACATGGAACAAGAACTGGTCCTTAGGGGGTCATGAGTTTGTATGGTGCATTCCATGTAAATTTTTATATGCTTACAGTGCTTTGGTTTAATGTTATTCTGACTCTGCTACTTGAAACCTCAAGAAACAGAAAAAAGAAATCTGCGATAGGAAAGGAATGTGTTAGAATGTCTGTCACAGAAATATTCTGCTGTGCATATCTCACCTAGCAGGAAGCAATTTTCAGTAATGACAACATTTGATTGTGTATCAAAACAGTATATTGAATATTCTTTTGAAGGATATCTGTTTGTCATGCTCATATAAATGTGTCTATATCTATTCCTCTGTTTTCATCACTAGATTTGAAAAAGTTTTATTTTTTAAAATCAGTGAATACTGTTTCTATTTTGTCCTTTCAGTTCAAAATGGCTAGAAAGAAAGTACTGTGTCATTGAAATGACATTTATGTTTACTCTTGTAAGTTAGCAGTTGAAATGCTTTTGAGTTTTATTTTTGAAAACAAACAAACAAAAAAACAAAAAACCCCAGCAAACAACTTTTTGTGTCAAAAAGTTAAGAAAGACGAAGGAGGTTTTGTTGTATCAGTAAATGTAGATGTTGTTAGGTTTGGTAGTTGAATTCAGATACTGGGCAGAAGTGTTGCAGGAAAACTGGTAGCTAATTGAAGAACTCATTGTGTTGAAGTCATTACGTTTTCCCTTAGATTTTATGTGTACATTTTTAGTTGTCTGTGCAAAAGCTGAGTCATATTAAGCTTATGTATCTGTTTTTAGTGTTATATTCGTGTCAGATGTGGTTGGAGAGTTTTGGTATGCACTGAAGTTGATTGGAGAGAAACCATTGCCAACTACTCTACCTGAAATAGAATGCGAACTTGGAAAGTAAGTATGCAGTTCATAGCGCTGAACTTGGTTGCTGGTTTGAAATATCATGGAAAACATAAGAGTTTACATTGATATATGTGTTCTATAGTAGTTTGCAGATAGTTTTCATAGATATATGTGTAGATAGCTGAAATTCTCCTTGCAGAAAAACAATTGAAATGGAATTTTAGCCTATATGTAGACTTCCTCTGAAGTCTTTATATAGAAATCACCTGAAAATACTGCAGAATGTTATCATAAAGATCCATAATAAAGATATCTGTAGGTTTATTTTCTTTTTTTTTTTTAATCTTTCTGAAATAGGAATATATCTGACAGTCCTGCTTTACAAATGCTTGTATACCAGTTATCAACTTATTTTAACCTGGCAAAGTAATAAAACTTCTGTCTTGCAGATCCTGGGCATAGACATGGATGAAACACTTCAAGTGTTAAGAAAATAGGCTACTTAGAGCAGACAGAGAAATGAACCCATTTCTTGTCTTCCTTCAACAAAATTTCATCTTGTGTTTCAATAGCACAATTTTCAGTTCTGACTTTCGAGACAGAAATCAAAACTTTTCGGATAAGACTTTCAAGAATGCCAGAATTTCGGTAGTGCTCTTCCACCTATTGCTTCTGCTTAGCAGGTTCTGTGGACGCACTGCTCTTCTAAATGCTGAATTCCACTTCTTTGACTAAATCTAGTTACTATACATTACAGACTGAGCAAAAAATGTTAGAGGGTACAATGTGAGGTTTTACTGGTTAAATTTTTGTAAGTGAATATATTCTGCTCTTCGTACATGATTCACAGATCAGCGATAACTGGCAATGCCTTTGTTACTATGTTTTTCTAAGAAAATCAGTAGGGCTGTCTGTTTCCTGTTTTTTACTTAAAAATTCTAGGCTGACTGGAGTAAAACCTGTAATTTTTCTCTATGTAGGCTGACACTGTCATGAGTTAAATATAACTTAAAACTTTTTAATTCAGACTATCTGGCACTCATAATTTTTCTCTAACATGCACTACCTGTGCAAATGAACAGATCTACATCTTCCCTGGGCAGGTAAGGGTGGAAGACCAAAGAAGTACTAGTTAGTTTAACTATTAGCAACAGCAGCAATAACAATACTATATAACAGTAAATTAAGACTAATCCTTTTCATGTATATTTTTTATATATATTATAAAACAGTATAACAAAAGTGACAAACTTCTTCCCTTTCTCTTTGCACTATCTGCCTTATTTTTGGTTTCATAAAGTCTCCTGCTTTTTGTTCAGTTATTTCCTTCAACACTCTTCTTTTTCCAGAAATTTATTTCTATTGTGTCATCAGCATATTGTCCTTTTCTTGAGGGACAAAATTTTGGACAATGGCAATCGATGATGGCATTGATGTTACAGTTAAATTACTGAGCATTGCTCTACTTGCTGAAAATATGAGGTAGTCCAAGTAAATTGGATGCATTAATGTGTAGTGAATATGTAAAAGAAATGCAAGTAGACATTTATGTGTTGTCTACTTGACAAAGGTATCGGTTTGTTTTGTTTTGAATGGGTGTACTTCCTTGATGTCTTCCCAGAGACATGGAACGTAAATGTCACAAAATGTTTGAAGCATTTCTGGTTGGTGAACCTTTGTAGTTCTTTCAGAGACTCCTATTCTACCACTTTTTCCTTGATTGTGGAAGAAGCATTATTATATGTGATACCCTTCTAAAAATAATGTTTTTCTTTATGTGCTTGGCACAATCTTCTTGCTATCAGTTTGAAATATTTAAGAATTTGTGTCCCTGAAACGTCAGCTGGAACTGAATTAGGAGTCAGAAATCTGTTGATACACTTAGAATCCATTTCTAACCAATTCTTGAAACAGAAAAGAACAAATTCTAACAGGAGCCCGCCTGCACACAGGTTTCAGGGTCTGAAGTTACAGTCATAAAGATTGGCTGAAATGCCTTCTCTTCTGTATGATTTTTTTATATTTTCCTTTTCCTTACTGATTTAGCTATGATTAACTGACTATTTTTTTCCAGAGGATAAATTTGTGGAGCAATCTGGCAGTTGACCTGCCATAGCTTTGACTAGAGGGAATATCCATTAAGTAGAGAAATTGCAGCAAAACCAATATATATATCTCATTTTTCAAACTTTTCTTATTTACTGTTTTCACTGATTCACCTTGAATCTCTCTATCCCTAGGTGTTATAATGAGAATATGATTTATGGACATATATATTTGTTAAAAGCAAATAATATATTTTGGTCAGAATAGAGGATTTTTTGGGAGTCTTATGAATTCTTTTGAAAATTGTGCTCCTTATTGAAAGTTTCTTGTGTTTGTTTATTCTTTAATTAGAAGATAGTCTGTAGAAGAGAGTGCCAGCTGATTTAAAGCATAACATTCATGCAATCAACATACTCCAATCTTTGTTCTGGGACAGCCAAAATACTCATTAAAATACGTAATCTACATGTGCAACATAACAATTTACCATTATGTTGTAATGAACAGTGCAAAAAACTGTACAAAATGAAACAGATTTTGAGTTCATGCAGATAAAGAAAGAGCAAGAAAGCAGGTAGAACCTCCATTTAAACAGCTGGTGTGGAACACTGTTTTGAGATCTCAAGGTTACACGGTTACACGATGGTCTAGAGGAATGGTTATCTGGCAAATCAAAAGCTGTTGGCAACACCACTTAATTATAAGCTTATGTAAACCATTGCTTAGATAAGAAGGAGTTACAGCTATTGTTTACCTGATTATCTTTAATTTCTCGCCAATGCTTAACCTGAGGCAGTCTATGAGTCCATGGATAGACTACAGAATAATAAGACACAATTATTTTACTTTTTGGAACAGAACTTTTTTATTGGCCTTGGCACTCTGAATTGTCTATTTGACTAAAATGTTTTATTCCAGAGTTAGATTTAGAGAAAGTAGGCAAAGAAAGGTGAAACATAATTCTGCAAATTGGAGGCTAGGAATAAATGGGAAGCTGTGGTATTAGAGACACTAGGACTCATTACCACATCCTTCTTTCTATCTAAAAGTTGGGCATCGAGTTTAAGGAATTAAATCTAGGCTTCTACTGTAGAGAATGAAAAGTGGTTCCACATCTTGGTGATCTGCATTAGGACCAATTCTGCCTGAAAATATTTTTCTCCTTATTGAGTATTGAGGGACCTACACAGTCCCTTTAACCGACTAACTTAAACTAACCTCCTGACAACTGAAGTACAGTGAGACATATTCTGCCCTTATGAATGATGCAAGTATTATAATGGTTGTTGCTACCAGTTTTTACTGTTATTGATAATTATTAATAATATTAATTAATGTTATTAAGTATGTCCATACTAGCAGAAAAAATACTAATGCAAAAAACCATAATTATTGTTTTTAAAAGTACTCTTTTTCAAGAAAGAAAAGGTGTTATGAATAATAAAATGCAATGGGAGAAACTTAGTAATTAATAGTAATTGCATACATGCATTTTTTTTCAGGTGGGCTCGTCTACACATCCCTCTCTTTAATTCTACACATGAAACTCTGGAGTTAGAAATTGTTAACAGCAATCCTAGCAATTTTTCAACTGAGACTGATCCAAAACACCCTGTAAGTAAGTTTTCTGTGTTTTTACAAAAGTGGTGCAAGAAAGCCTTCTCTTCGAAAGATTCAGAATGCACAACATAGTCTCCCAGGCTAAAGGTGTTATAAGTCTGTATTCTAGAGAACAGAATCCACATTTTCAGCCTGTCCTCACAGGAGAGGTGCTCCAGCCCTCTGAGCAATTTCGTGGCTCTTCTCTGGATTCTCTCCAACAGGTCCATGTCTTTTTTTATGTTGGGGGCCCCACATCTGAACACAGTACTCCAGGTGCGGTCCTCCTTATTCTCCAAACACATATTTGCCCTGAGACTGTTTTCTTCTTAGAAAATCTTTATCCTGTTACTATTATGTACACTTTTTCCTCCTCCGTCACAGAAACCCTTCCATCTTGCTGCCTAACATACTTTGTTCTTTCAAGGACTGAGGGTTGTATAGTTGGGCTCAGCTTTCATATTTTCATTGTGTTTTACTAGAGTTCTAGATGGTCAGGACCCTGAAGAATACTCATTCTTGGCTATTGATTACTGGTTAATAGTACAGTTCCTATAAGGAACTCTTTGGATGTTATTAACAATTAATGCTATTAAATATGTGTCCTTTGTATAATGGGGAGATGAGAAAAGGGAGGACAGATGCATGGAAACTCTGTTGCAAGGGGCTAGGGGGATCTCTTTTTAGGATGTGAATATAAAACCTTTAACATGAAAAAGGAAAAGGAAGAAACCTGTTTCAGACAGGAAATAAATGGTGATTGCACCTTTTCTAGCATGAAGAAGATAATGCAGGGAAAACATACACCAGAGCTGGTTTATTTGTGCAAACTGGCATAAGGGTCAGAGGGAGAAGAGAGGAATATTGTAATAAGAACCTAAAATAAAGCTGAGAAGGTAGAAAATAGATTGTGTGGGGAGAATAATGTCATAAAGTCATAATATATGTGGTTTTGGCTTTCAGAAACTAAACAGCATTCAGCCTCAAATATAGCAGCACAAGACCAAATGTTCTTAAAAGGGGCTCTAAAGATAACAGCTAAAGGGGATAATTATTTACTGAATTACCCTATATTTTTGCATACATAGTATTACATTAAATTGAAAGTATAAAATGTGTTTATTATAGTCTGTCTTTTATGTCTTGCATATTAACACATCTTTATGCATTACGTTAAAACTCAACAAGTGCTATTACTAATCCTTTCATCAATTGGTATTTGAATAGGAGCTAAGAAACATAATGGATGCAAACTATATTAATAATCTAGGATCATTACATATGTTATGTTTAGGTCATTTGCACAGAATTGAATTAGATTTAATTATAGTGACTTTTGGCTCTTGCAGATTGCTTGTTACTTTGTCCAGGAAATTAAAAAAAAAAAAAAAGTCTCCTTTCAACTTTCCTGATTTATTACCAGAGATTCAAATATCACAAATAACTACATTGCCTCCGAAAAGACACATTCAACACTAACACAGTAATTTTCTTTCTTTTCTTTCTTTCTTTTCTTAATAAAATACTCAGTCCTGAATATCATTTATGCATTGAATTGTGGAGTGTTCTTTGTGAACTATAGTAGTTCTTCCAGTTTAAGAATAGCTTTGTCGAATTTGCTATAAGCAAGTAGATGACTTTTATTTCATGTATCTATATCTTTTTGAACTTGTGTCTTCCATTGCAGACCCGTGTTTGGAGAGTTAATGGGGTTTCCTTCACAGTTTTGACAAGGGCAGTGGGGGGAATTTAAATACCTGCTCTACTCCTGAATATGTTGCATCCTAGGTTTAGTCCCTCCATACAGAACTGCCTTTGGCTTCCAGAATTTTGCTTCTTGTTCTTATGAACTGTAACCTGTGTTTCAGTTATTAGTTTATATTAATGCTTTTTTCAATGTCTCTGTGATGTGTAGAAGAGGTTTCCCATCTTAATTATTCAAGTTTCTGCTCTCTTTAAAGCAAATAATGCTTTCTTGTCAGCAGAAAATTTCTGAGGGTAAGCTAATTTGAGGCATCCTCTGATGAAATACAGCAATGAGGAACAATTGATCAAAGATGGGACTGTCCAATTATGATAGGTAATGTTTGAAGAGAATTAGTAATTTTAAAATCCTGCATATTCTAAATAAGTAATTTTAGCATTTCATGTAATTATCTGTATTTGGTTTTATGTAATCTAAGATGTGGAACTGTTGAAAATATTGGGCTATCACTCAGAAAATATCTCAAATTGATTTTACCACCCACTCAGCTATGTTAGATAAAACAGATTCAACAGAGATATCAGGGAAAATTTAATCTTTCCTGGAGATTAATTGCATCAAATGTTAACCAAACTTTTGATTAATATTTCAGAATTAAAAAAAAAATACTCCCATGAGTGTGCCTACCTTTCCAGTTTCAGTTTGCAACAGAAGGCATTACAGAAATACCACAAGAGATTATCTTCTATAGATCTGATTCAGCTTCAAGTACTGACATCATTAATAATAGGTTTTCCTGAGGTCCAGTTGAATTATGCTCAAGTATTTCTGAACTTCTGGGTGCTTAATGAAGTCTAAATGAAATTCAAAGGCATTAAATCTCGTCAGCTTCATGTAAATTAGAAGAAGCTCCATTAACTTCTTTGTAAACTGATGAAAATGAGGAAAGTATATGTATGTTAGTAGCTTTGCAATTGTACCCTAAAACAACTTTAAATGTAATATATCTTGATTTTCTTTCAATAATTTGCTACAAGTTTTAAAGGATTTCCTTTCAGTGTGATTTCAATTTTCAAATATTTTTTTCTGTTTGTTTGGTTTGTTGTTTTTTTAATTAGCTACACCTAGTTTTTGTTTTCATTCTTGTCAGCCTTACACTGTATAGGTTAACTTAACATCTTTATAAATGCTGACAAATTCTGTAAAAGTTGGAACAGAAGTGAACTCCTGTGAGTTTGCTGCAGAATTCCTAACTTATTTTTCATTAGCATGTTGGGAATTGTGAGTTACTGGAGGAACAGCCTTTGGGATGTTTTTTTGTATTTCTTTTCTAACCACAGCTGTCTTTGTCTCTAGTAGAGGATTCATGCCTGGCATTTAACAGATGAAAATTCTCAGTCATCAGTAATGCTATGTTTCCCAACTTACTCCTTCTCTTTATATAAAGGCATGGACATATTTCACATGTGCATGTATTATATTTATACACACTTATATTTATGGTGTAACTTAAATGTACAATTAACTCCTACAAGTGGGATTATCTATATTGACTAAAATAAACATGTTCACTGTAAGTCCTCAGCTTGCTATTCTCCTGGTTTATAACTAACCTAAACCTTTTTCATAAGGCTGTCTTCTATCCTGATTGGCTAACAGACACAAATATTGAGGAAAAATAAATTAATAAAGGGCTGGCAGAGAGGAGTGCAGTCTCAAGTTTTCTGTGCAAGCTTCTTTGTTTAGTAATGACTGAGAGTATTGTTTTGTAGTGAATAAACTTTTAGATTTAATGAAAAATTTCCCTTGTGTTGGATTTATAACAAGAATAATGCATGTAGAGTTGCTCAGTCTTATTTAGTCTTAGTTTCTGTATTTGAAAAGTTATATTTGAGATCTTATGAAAAGCAATAATACCAGTTGCCTTTCACATGATTATCTTTGAAGACACTTGTTTATATAAACAAAAGGAAAGGTAGGGGATTTTTTAACTTCAGCATATTTTTTATGGTGAAGTATGACCTTCTTTAATTATGTTGTTAGCATTATTTCTCAATTTTTGTTTTGGAAGCAATTTATTCTTTGTTTTTCAGTAGAAAGTAAGTTCTTTTTTTTTTTTTTTTTTTTTTTTTTTTTCCCAGCTCTGTATTTCAAAACAACCTATTTTCTGGATACAGTAGAACATCATACTGTGCAATGTAAAATTATTTTTCAGAACAGATCTATAATGTAAAAAATAATTTTTTTTTCTGCTTTCAGAGCAGGCAGTCTTCTGCATTATAGTTCTGTGTTGGTTATTTAGATTCATTGTGGTGTGCATTTTCTGTGTAATGATAATATGTCAACTAATGCTTATAGAAAAATGAATTCTAGTATGTTTTAATCTATATGGGATAGTTATTACTCTAAATAATGTAAATATCAGTGAAATTACTAAAAATTATTAAATTGTAATATTCTTATGCTGTCACAACCTGTTCTTACCTTGCTATTAATTTCCTTAAAAAGTATTTGTGAGGGGGTAATCATTAGTGTTCTTTCTCCATTTGTAAGTCTGCATTTGATAAATGGGGCTGGCTGGTTTGCCAAAGTAGGTAGGAATTGGATTGTAGATGAAAGTAAAAATTTTACATCTTGAAAAAAGGTCTCTGAATACTGAGCATGCCCAGGAACTCACTGAGAAATGAGCTGTTCGGGCTCCTTTTAGATGATGAACAGCTAAACTCTGGGCAGTGGGGCAGATGGGGATGGAGGTGGTTTGTGGGATGTGACTCTCCCTCAAGTCTGTTATTCTGGGTAATACAGAAGCCTTGCAACGATGACAAGCGTGGGGTGGTGGCAGCTGGCTGGTGGTGGCAGCTGTCTGCTGGTGGCAAATAAGCTTTTAAGTTATCACCCACCCACGGGATGTACAAGATTGTGAAGCGTGGGTGACACGCTCAAGAAACGTGTAGATGTGGTGCTTAGGGACATGGTTTAGTGAGTTAGGTGGTGTGGGTTGACGGTTGGACTTGGTGATCCTTGAGGTCTTTTCCAGCCTTAATGATTCTATGATTCTCTGATTCTCATTGTAGTCAGCTACTTTGCTTTTCACTGTGCAGTTGAAACTCAAGTAGTATAGTTCAGCTCTAGAGAAAACTGGCAACATCATTTACAATGTTAGTTTAGATAAAGGTGCATAGAAGGGAGATGAAGTACTTTATTAAAACCTACCATGTGTTTATTTCCCTTGTAAGCCAGTCCATGTCTTTGGAGGTCAGTGTGATAACCTTTTAGTGTCATCAGTACCCTCAGACACCAAAGTCGTGTTTGAATAGTATTTGTGAGAGCCACTGTCCATGTCCTTGAAGCAATTGGTAACACCAGCTCTGTAGTTTCTGGGGGATGAACGTGCAGTGACTGCCACGAGGGTTGTTTACTGCAATACGCTTGCTGCCTTAGCAGCCTGTGCTTGCTGAGAGGAGAGAATGCATCTGGTGGAACTCATTAATCACATAAACATTGCGTCAATACAAAGCACAAAACAGAAATAGACTCTAAAAAATTGATTTTTTTACCTCCCTTTGCTACTTTCTTGTGTTTGTACAGCTGATTGTTCCTCCTCATTCCACCACTGAAGTGCCAGTGCAATTCTGTCCATCTGCCCTTGGAAGAGGCAATCACAAGGCATCAATAACCTTCAAGTGTTCACAGGTATGATGCTGTGTTTTCTGCCCACAACTCTTGGAATTCAGATTAGATAATATTGTTAATAAGCATGTAAGTGAGGGTTTCAGTCTGAAGGTCAAGTTGAAATTTAATGGCTGTATGTATAATGAAAGAGCAAATGCAAATATGTGCAAAAATTATAATTTGTTTTAACCTTAGTTTTACACAGAAATTATTCTATTTATAGTATTAAAATGGCCTAGGAGCTAGAATAAGTAATGAATAATTTTAGTTTTCTTGGTAATTAGTTCTGCTGTTTTTAACACCAGAAGACCAGGACTTCTTAGCATTGTTACCTCTGAAATTAGTTTTCTTTATGTTTTTCCCAACCCCAAACAATTTTTTTTTCATTTTTCTGTCTGATCTGAATTTTGGAAGGTTATGCACTTGAAAAAATGAACTCTTCCTTTTAGTTTGTTTGAAAATGTTTTATACTTTCAGCATGTTAAAATTGTTGACATTTTTTCTCTGTGAATTTTCCTAAATTTCAATGAGAAATAAGTAAATACAGAAACACGAGTCATCAATGTGACCTTCTAGCTGAATGAAAATTACAAATGGAAACAAAAGCTGGTAATATGATGTAAATTATAATATTTCGTCACATGAGCTGTGGTTGGATGAAGCATTTGCTTTCCATGCAATTTCCTCTCTGTATTCATGTTGGACTTTCAGATATCCCAACAGACTGCTGAATTACTTCAGTTAAGTGCTACCAGGAGTTTTCAGTAGTGTTTTAAGCAATACTGCAAAAGCAAATATTCTTTTTTATGAAGAAAACAAGTAGTGAAGGAAGTGATGTGGCAATTTTTTTCCCAGATAATGTATGTTGAGCAGACAGGTTATTTGTAGGTGGTGTTAGCACAGCATTTGTTTTCAGGATCCCTCTTCTTAAATATTTATTAAGGATAAAAACAAGGAGCCAGCAGTTCTTATATGAATAGTATGCATGCAAGGCTAGTTCAAGAGGATAGAATGTCCTTATCTTGTCTTGCTCCTAATGGTATATGGAAATCTTAGCTATATTTTAAAAAATAAAAAGAAAATTATTTGCCAAATACAGAAGCAATAAAACAATACAACAATTTGTTTAAACCTTTCAGGAACAAATTGAGCCCTGCCACCTAAATCTTATCATGCAGTGTATTTCTTTTCAAGTAATGGCAAATCTTCATGTTTTTATCTGCAGTGAAGTTTAGCTGATATCCCATCCTTCTAGCCGCTTTGTCCAGGCCCCTTTAACTATTTCAGTATATTGGTATAGCTTTTGTAATTTTAGTGCTTAGTTTGTTTTTTTTTATGACTGAATCTTTTGAATTTTGTAAATTTTCATTCATTTTCACTGCTACAGTCCTTAGTAAATTAATCTCAGATTATTTAGTTAGCTAATTGTTATGCTGATAGCTGACGGTGAATATAACTGCCCTTTCTAATGAAGACTGGAAGAATGCTTCTCGTCAGTGGTGCATGCCTCAAGCAACTTTTAATGTACACTCCCCTCACCCCTCCAATAGTGATTTCCCTCCCTTGATTTCTCTGATTAAATATATCTGAATGGATACTTAAGCCATCTGATAGCTGAATAGCTGACTAATCTAAAACCAGATAATTACAGCACTTGTAGGATAAGCGTTGACTGTTTCTGATTGTGCTTTACTTAACTGAGAGAAACTGCTCTGTGCTATTGCCTGCTTCGTTTGTTTCTGCATGAAGAGGTCTTCACAAAGTGAATCTGAGTTTAGCTCTTATAATTGTGGAAATCTGAAATTAAGTTTGTTGGGACACCACAGCTGAAAGGTCAGCTTGAACATAACCCGTACCCAGAGTCCTGTTATATCTGCATTATCCTGTTATTTTACCACATCGCTAGCATCCAGGTGTAATGTGGAGAATTTGACAGTAGTAATATTATAGAGAAGCCGAAACTAGTATTAGATCCTGTCTTTTATTATTTGCCTTAGGTTTCTGGGGTTTTTACAGTCTTTTTCCTCTTAATTTCTTGCGCTGAGTATACATGATCTTGAGCTCTGTCACATACTGAGTTGGTGGAGAACAGTAACTGCAGGTCAGGCAAGGCAGGCCTGAGCTATGATCTGTAGACTTTTTGGTTGTCCTGTTTTGTTTTCCAGACTGACCTCTGATTTTGTTTAGCTCCTTCTTCAGCTGCTCAGTTTGACGAAGTTTCAATGTGTTGTTTTAGAGGTGCTCAGCACTTGAAGTAATGGGTTTCAAAATGTCTCTTCTTGTTAGCAACAAAAAATCAGTAGAAGCTAGTCTTTAATGTTTGTAGACCATGAGCCTGAGCCTTCAGCAATAAAGCTCAAACTTGATCTTTACATCTCACCTGCACAAAATATGAGCATGTGCACTTCTCCCACCCCTGCACTGTACCTCGATGTAAAATTACTTGCTATGAACAAGCTGGTTCACGCAAATTTACACTGATCCTGGAAAGCACTGTTAGACTAGTATCACTTCACAACTTCAGTATTAAAAGTTTTGGACAAAAATTATTTTTTGGCTACAGTTACTGTGTTTGTAAGCAAACACAAAATGTCAGTTACAAGCCAGTGTAGAACACTGATAGCTTGACACATCCAGCTTTCTAATAATATGGTCTTCTGTAACTGTAAACAGGCTATAGGTCAGGTTTAAGTCACCTGTAACCAAATCAAATGCAATTTTAAAGGGAGGTAGTGTTTAATTCTTCTTAGTCTGAGTAACACAGGAGTCCCCACAAGCCAGGCAACATAAATCACTGTCTAAAACCTAAACAAAATGTAAGTTCTATTTTTATACTTTCAGTACTGAGTAGTCTTTACATCAGTATATAAACAATTCTTCCTCTTTTTTTTTTTTAATTCTAATTAAATCCTGTAGCTTTGGATGACTTTTACCAGCAACTTTCCTTTATTAATATTAAATTTTATTTTTCCTTGTTGGATTGAATGTTTCTCTATAAAATAGAAATAAAGACATGCAATTTTGCTGTCCAAAGCTGTTTTATGAAGACATATGATGTCCTGTTTTATTTATCCTTGTTTATACTGAGAAGTTGCAATAGATTAGTCAACTTATACAGTATATCCAGATTTGTTGTTAGATTTTTGAACCCTGTCTGTTACAAATTTTCCTTATTTTTTCAAACAGACTATGCAGAGGTAAATGCAATATTTCAGATAACGACAATAGTGTTTAGGTTTTATTTATTATTTCCTATTCTCTTTCTGATGCATACCTTTTTGAGTGATAACACAACAGATCAAACAGTCACTTAGAACAGTTTGTAATAAGCCTCAGATTTTACTCTGTATGGTTATTATTGAATTTAAACACAGCAACCTGAATTTTCCAGTTAAACATCTTTCTTAAATTAATGGTAGTATCTTTTCATTTACTATTCACCTTTGCTGTTTATTCACCTTTAAAGGTTCTATAATGGGTGACATTATTAACATCACTCTTTATAACCTTAAAAGAGTAAATGTGGAGAAGGCAACTTTTTACTGTCATGCTGAAAAAAATGATCAAAATTAACACATCAGTTTAATTATCTATATTTTCTTTTTTTTCTGCTCTGCTGTCGTACTCTATATCGACTAGTTCTTTTCAATCTTTCCGAGTCTTCTGTGTATAGTGTTTAACAATCTTTCTTTGGAATTCCAGTTTTGGCTTTTGGGGTGATTTTACTGTTGTCCCATCAAAGAACTATTTGTGTTCTTCTTTTATCTTCTTAAGAGGGCTTCTGTCACTCCATCTGCTTTTAGGTTCTGACAAGTGTGCTTTGACTTGCCCTCCTATGTCTTTCCATTTATTACATTGGAAGCTCTGAATAGCTACATGGAAGTGAAATACTCTGTGGTCTGAGGAGCACAGAAGTTAAATGCAGTGAGGAGATGTGAACATCTCCCAAACTAGAACTACTGATTTCCAGACAGCAATACTTGGAATAACATAACAGCTTGAGGGAAGAAAGAAAGCAACTGTTAAACAGCAGTTCACTTCCAACAGAAAAGAGACAAAGAACACTAAATGAAAGAAGTAGGTAAAATGCCTTAAAATGTACAGATCTGACTTGTCAAATACTAAATGTTTTATCTGCAGCTTAAAGAGTGGATATTTTATCTTTCGGGGACTGGTCTTCCTCCTCAGATGATGGAACCAACCAGCATAAGTGCATGCATTGGCCAGCATTCTGCTGTCATCATATCCTTCAGAAATCCAACTCCTGAAAATGTGTTGGTAGATGTCATGCTGACAGGTACAGGGGTTTGGGTTTTTTTGGGGGTGGGAGGAGGAACCTAAATTCCTTGGTTTGCATGAGTGGGATATGATTACATTTGCTGCATTCCATTTCCTGGCAACAGACATGTTGTGTGTTATTCATGTCTACCCTGCGAAGCTCTGTAGACCGTGCTGTGGGGGCTAAGAAATGACACAAATGGCTGTTGGCTGTGGGCTTCACTGTGGCATTGGGGCTATAGGAGATTCCTGGGGTGTATTTTGGGAGCTGTATGTCTAAGCCAAATAGCTAATGTTTTGCACTGGTTTTGTTCCTCAGTTATTTTCCAAAATATTTTATATTATTTTGTCAGATTATGGATAGCTAAAGAAGTCAATAAGGGCAAAACACTAGAGTTTTTTTCAATTTGACATTCCAAGCAAATATGTTTTGGCAGTATTTTCAGACATGCTTTAAAAAATAATATAAGATCCAGAATTATCAAAGATTGCCAAGTCACTATCTGTACTGAGTTTTCACAAATATGGCAGAACTCAAGTTTGAAGTCCCAGATTCTCCCCAATGACTGAAATTTACTCAGTGAAAAAGTAAATTTTGCTCTGACTGAAGCAGAGAGCTTCACTCTGAAGGTTGTCTGAGTCTCCACCTACTCCAACATAACATGTAGCATCAGAAAACAGGTGCCAAAGCATTTTCCCGCATCTACATATAACAAAAACTGAAGATATACCTTCCAATGACCCCTGACATGGACCCCATGGATAGGGAAACATAGAAGAGCAAAATCAAACCTGTGCAAAGGTAAGTTTTAAGTCAAGTTTATGCATTCATGCTATGATTTGGGGTTTGTGACACATAGAATAAGTGAAGAAACATGACTTTTAAAAAAATGTAGATTCAGTTTATTTGTTACAAGTAACTATGCTTTTTAATTACACCTTCTGAGATATGAATTGGAAAGACAGAAATACAGCTCTGGCTGTATATACAGTTAATAAATGAGGGATATTGGAGATTGTTTTACTTAAATAGTGCCTAGTCAAGATAATTTTATTCTTATGACTGAATGCTTTTGCTGATCAAGGTGGGGTTTTTTTTTGGCAGAGTTTAATGCAATTTCTCATGTTTAACCACTGAAATATTTTCACTCATGATGTGTCACAAAATAGAGTTCAATTCGTAAAGGATTAGACCACTTCTGAGTTTCTGTTGAAGTACTCTTCTGGACATCAGTGAAAGAAGCAACAGCATGCAGTGGATCCTCTGTGTACAGGCTAAGTAAATCATGTCCAGGATCTCAGGGAGAGAGCCAGAGTGTACCTGCTGACCAGCAAGTAGAGAGGGGAACTGTAATGTCCAGCTTCTTGCTTATCTGGGATCTAGGCATCCTTAAGTGACAAGGAGCATTGCAGACTGGGTTTGCACACAGTAACAGGGCAGTTGATGCTCAGTTGGCCTTCAGTGCGCATACAGAGGGCTCAAAATTGCTGCTCGTAGTAGAAAAGGATGCATAAATGTTGACAACACACCACGAAAGCTGCTTTCAGGACCTGGATGGTGCAATCGTTACTTTTGGATGGCCTCTATCCACATGGAAGTCCTGAGGGTGGATGCTCCAACCCTGGTGTGAGGCTGTCAGGCCATGAATGGCCAGGGTGACCTCACCAATTAGATGTGGGCTCTGGTAGACTTCTTGCAGTGCCAGGTGCAGGAACTTTGTTGCATCAAGGTTAGTGAACAAGCAATTGACAAGATCTTTGCAGAGACTCTGCGGGAACAAGAGCCAAACTCTTCAAGGCTGAGAAGTTTGGTGTGACCAGAAGACAACAGAAACATCAAGAAGACACAGGCTCCCAGCAATGGTGAAGTCTCCATTCCTGTCTGCAGCTGTTCCTCTGAAGAGTAGGTTCAGAGCCATGGAACAGAGGAGAGAGAAAAAAAGTTCCATTGAGAGAAAGGTCTGGGCTGAGCATCTTGAGTCTCTGGATAAAAAACAACACTATTCAACAGGAAGCAATAAGTGCAAGTGGCTGAAGTTTTCTTCAGGACAAAGGTTGCCATTTTCCATAACAACTTGTCACCCCAGGAATTTTGATGCTTTCCTGGAGCATAAATCTGAAATGCTGAAGAAAAGATTGCCAGGTCTTATCTGACCTTCCAGTTACTATACCTTGCTCTCCATTCATATAGTGAATACATGGATCTATACTCCCTGTACAGCCAAAGAAACTTCGACCAGATTAAAGGAGACTAGAAGGCTCTTTGGGCATTCTTTCCTCAAATATTTGTACATACATTTGCACAGAGCTTTGGCAGCAAATGGGAAAACCAGGAGGGCTGTGATGTGATCGCAGTCATGAAGACTCAAGAGCAACAATATGCACAATTGGAGTGTCATTGTGGATGGGTGCAGGCTGTTTAGAAAGGATAAAGACAAATGTGATCACTTGTATAGCTTAGGCTACCATGACCATGAGATAATTCACCTTATTCAAGTCTCTGTACGCTAAAATACAGAGCTTGGACAATAAACAGGAAGAACTGGAAGTCCAGGAAGCAGCCATGTTACAGAAAGGTATTCAGAGCTGGATGAGTTTTACAGAAAATTTACTAACAGCTCAGAATTGAGTTGTCTGCTTGCTTAGGAAGACAGAATTTCATCAGAAAAACCCACTTAGCAGTGCAGGGACCTTGTTAGTGAACTAATATGCAAAAAGAAAGCATATGCTGCTGTATCCTGTGCAACATATGTGGGCTAAAGAAACACAAATGTGGCACTAAGAATTTATCAATGGTCTAATAAAAGTCACAGGTCTGATCAAAATACAAACAATGAGATATTATCAGTCCAACTACAATGATACCAGCTGTCAGGGAACAACAAGAGCTGTCTGATTCATGAAACAAAGTGAGGTAGAAGCCAAAGATGACAGCAAGACTGGCAAAGGCCTTTAATACAAAGGTTGCAATCCTGCAGTTTCCAAAGAAGAAAAACATGGCAGGTCTGATGGTAGTAAACATTTTCAGACCATAGTCTAGTGATTGACAGCCAAGTCCACAGTGAGAGGGCAAGTCCAAGATAAGGCCAGGGAATCAAATAGGCTAGGCTTGGCAAGGTGTATGGCCAGAGACAGCTTGGACAAGGAACAGCTGCAGGAGCCTGTGTTTAAATGCAACTCAAGCTAGTGGGTGGAGGGCTCAGGTGCTGCTCACTAATAATTTGTTTTTTATGGAAGTCTGATACCAGACTATACAGCTGCACTGTATCAGAGCAGATATTGAACACAGGCAGCTACAGTCTTGTGTGTGGAGAAGAGGTTACAGAGAGTATCAGAGAAGGATGGTTATTGGCTGGACAGATAAATTAGCATACATTGCTGAACTCAGGGCCCTGACCACTAGTATTTATAGTCCAAATTATCTCATTAATACTAATTGCTGCTAAATGATATACACAAATCTTCTTATATCTACCTTGTATTTCTTCACAGTAATTTATCAGAGAGAGTCATCAACATCCTAGGTTCTTCACTACAGAAAGTAGCAAGTCAAAAGGTAGAATGAAAAGTTTGATCTTGATCTTTACAAATTGTGTTTCAGCCCATGTGGTGCTTCTTAAGAGGATTAAAAGTGGCAATGATGAAAACAGAGCATCTCAATTTAACTGTACAAGCAATGAATATCGTCAACATTTAGAGATTTGCTTAATGCTTTAAAGAAGAATTTTGCTGTTTTCAAGTAACATTCAATAGGCTTTTGCCCTAGATAGATGTGAAATTATGTTTAGAATTGCATAGTTCAGGAATTAAAATATAAATTAATTGGGACTTGTCATATCTGGAACATTTCTGAAGCTTTCATTTTCATTTCTGAAACTGTCAAACCCAAGAGCATTATTCCTCAGAAATGTTTCTTTCTGTGAGTTGTGACTGATATTGTAGCACAAACGGCCCTTTATTTTGGATAGCTATAGAGCAAGTAAAAACACTCACCATTTAATAATTTGTGATGGACTCCTGGACCTCCTAAGACTTGGTAGTTTCTTACTGAATTTGGCAGCAATAAGCTTTCTGCCCGGGATTTAGTTACATATCTGTGGCTTAAATATGCAGCTCTTGTTCACAGAAGCATTCATAACTGCATTAAGAATGTTAATGGAATAAATGTTTTCAGGAAAAAAAATGCAACTGTTTTTTAGTGGATACTCACTTCAAAGTTTGAAGGGCCATGATCAAACAAGCATTTAAGGCTACAGTGGTAACTAGGAATCAGAGAAGGGAAGTAAACCATTTCTCTGGAATCCAGTGTTATCTGTGTTATCAAAACTGATACCTGTGGCAGCGTATAAGATTGCTTTTGATAAGAGTGTGTATGCAGTTATATTAGAATAGCTGTCTCATACTGTTGATTACTAAAACTTACCTTATTTCCAAGGTAGGTTGCATGCACAGTAGCTTGGCTATGTCTTTTTAAACACAAAGATTTCTAAACTAGGATTGCCATTTTTCAAATGTGAATTGCAAAATGTTTTCAAACAGCTTTCTCTGACTTTATTACATAACTGAACTAGATACTCAAAGGCAAGTCTGCTAATAGTTATTTTTCTTTCAGGCAAAATACGCTGGACATAAGTATTATTGCATACATTTAAGTCTGTTAGAATGAAGTAATACAAATGTGAAGAAATCTATTTTTTTCAAGTCAGTTTTGAATGTGGATGATCAGTTTAGAATAAAAATGCTACCAGTGCTTTATGCTGATTTGGGCACAAGTCAAACCATGGTGTTAGCTACCAATTAAAAAAAACTACATGCAAATATATAAATGCATTTTTGAAACATCATGAAGCATAGCCTAGTGCTTTTAATTTTATACAGTGAAATTATTTTTGAGAGGAAAAAAAAAATATATTTCCAGAGATTAGTTAGGTGGTTCTGTGAAAATTACTTTTTAGCTGACTATATAGACAGATATAAAGAAAAAATAAATTACAGATATTTTAAACTTTTGAAGACTAGTAGGGGAAATTCACAGTATTGATCTTGTTTGCATCACAGAGAAAAAGACAGAAAAGGATTCCTTCAGAATAATTAGCTTTACAGGGAAAGCTTTCACAGTAGCTCTGTTTCTGCCACTGCGTTATTCTCAGGGCATGAAAGATGGCAATATAGTTGTTTTATTGATGTATTAAAATGGGTGTGTAGGGTTTTGTTGTGCACCCATCCTTTGATATTTGGAAAAGTCCCTTCAATTCTTTAAGTATTTCCCTATAGATTGTAAATTTCATTTTAAACCTCTAAGCTGGTTTCCAAAACATGAAACTTTGTCCTGAGGTGAAGTAATTTTGAGGCTGTTTCTCTTCTCACAAGAAGTAAGAAGTTTTCTATTTTCAGGAGATCTTTTATTTGCCTTCCTGGACATTTTTGCTCATTGTTCTGTTCCTTAAAGATATTTTAACTTTGTTGTGTAACCCCAAATAACAGTCTTCCCCTGCTGCTTGATGCATTCCTGTGTTTCATATCATCCTGTCATCAGTTCATCATTCAGTGCTACTACCCTTTAATATGACATATTATTCAGAAATAGTCTATCTATTGGGCTCCGATTCTTAGAGTTAACTGCTAGATGTATTTCCTAGAAGGCATTTTCTGCAAGCGTTAGTTGTTTTAGCAAGACATCTTTGGCTGCTTGAACAGCTCCAAAACTCACTTATAAAAGCCAGTTTTTCCCATCTCATTTTTCATTCATCCAGAACTGTGACAGTAATCAGTGAAAACAATCAAAATAATGTCAAAATCCTCTGTCTCTATGAAGTACACTGTTAGTTGATATGGTAACTTGTCATCAAGAAAGCAATTCTTGTCTGCCAGTGTTGCAGTACTGTTGCTCCTGAACCTGTTTCTCTAAAGGTTTCTCTTACATTTTTCATAACATCATGGACTTTCTTGCCCATTTGAATTTTATCAATTATTTAATTGAAAATATTTTAAACATTGTTTTTTCTTGATACTGTGTTATTTTAATTCTATTAAAGAAGATCTCCGTATTCTATCTATACATATCTTCACCACAATGAGGAAAATACTGAGAGAACATTTAAGCAAAGGGGGAAAAAAAAAAAGGCCCATGTGTTCCGATTTAAGAATGTATTCTTTAAAGCCTCTGACTATGAAAGTCTTTTATTAGGGAAATTGTTCAATCAATTTTTACTTTTAAATGAGTTTCCCTGAATGATTTCTTAATTTTTCTTTTCTTTTTTAGATCAGGAGCAGTCCATTTGTTTTCTTGGTGCATCTACCCCAACCAAGTCCACCAGTAAGGAATCTTTTTTCCGTCTTCTGCTTAAACAACCACGAGGTGTGTAATCTCTTGAGTTCTACTTTGTATTTTTTACAAGGTGTGCTCTTTTATGGTCCCTGAAATCTAGAATGTGTATGAAATTCCATGTTTTGATGAGTGCAACTCATCAGTTGATCTGTTGAATCTGGTTTCTTGTGGAAACAAGAATTAGCCCCATGTCAATGAAGTTTGTTTGTTTTACTTAAATAAGTAATTAATAATCAAAGGTGCATCCAGTAAAGTTCTCTGAAGTGTGAATTGTTCATTTTTGACAGTTATTTCTTCCTCACCCCTGCAAAAATTTTCTTGGGCTTTTGAAATATGATTTATTTTATAAATAATCTCTTACCATCAAAGCACAAATATTTGTGATGCCAAAGTGATGATTATGTGTAAAAGAAACAAGAGGGCTGCAACCTGACCTCATAATAGGTGCTACAAACATTATATAAATAGGGTGAATGAGCCCATGTAGTAATGCAGTCTTGATGTATTCCTAGGAAATACTTTCAATTAAGAGACTAAATCCAAGTAACTATAGTTGTATTTTGGAACTGTCAAGATGAGCAACACCACTATAAAAATGTGTATGAAATACTAGGTAGAAAAGCATCAATTGTTAAAGTTCTTAACTAAATTTAAATGAATGGTTTCTTAAAAAGTTTTTTTTTATGAGAAATTGTATGTTTTTGTAATAAATGCAAATGAATGCACTTGAAAGGTAATCTTTTAAATATATTTAAACTATTATCAATACTTATTTTATCAATTTCTCCTGCAACAAGTCGGTTTCCTAAACCCTGAAGTACCAGGAAGCAAAAACATGTAATTTCTAAGACATTTATTTTTAAGATAAAATTTTGCTAGTTTGAAGAATCAGTTAAGGAAAAAAGGAAGGGGTAAGAAATTCCCAAAATAAATTAGTTAAGCATTTATAACTGCTTTTGCTCTTTGCTAAATAAGCAGAAAACAAAACAGGAAATAGACTTCACAATTATTTGCTGCTGGATATGCTTGTCTTTCTCTGCAGACTTGCAAGTTCTTTGAACTGCTTTTTTTCTAAGCTAGTTTTTTCTGTTGCAGATTACTGTTTTCTGTATTTTCCCATGTTGTACCTGATAATTTAAAATGTGACAATGAAAACTAGAAACTATAAACTGGAACAATCTGGAAAGAATAGAAGTATTTGATTTTATTTTCTCAACTGAATTTTAAATGACATTGCTGGTTGCATCTGATCTGAGATAGGATAGGAAAGGATTGAATTTCCTTTACTGTTGTAATTATACCAAAATTTACTTATGACTTGTATATGATAGCAATTGATTTATTCTATTTATCTAGTGTTATTGTAAAGCTTGGGTTTACCATACAATGTTACAAGTTATTAATTGCTGAAGTATAGGAGATAGGTAGATTTCTGTATTTACACAGGATATTTAAATATTTTTCCTAATAATAATTTATATAGATTACTTTTCAGATATGCTAATTGCAAAGCACACAGATCAATTATTCATATCTTAAATTATTTACCAAATAAAATAATCTTCCTTGCTATTATGCCACAGAAATATATGTGTGAACATCCATTTCATGTTAACGTAGATATCAGAATAAGCCATACAATTTTATTTGAAGAAATGGTATCTATCTCAAATTAAAGATCTGATTTAGAAAAATTAAATGAGGGTGACTTTCAATTTCATTCAAAAATTTGCCATATACTGTGATTTTCCTGAAGAAGTACTTGCCAAACCTTTATTTTGTAGAGGATGTTGCAGATCTTGCTGTTCCCAGGAAGGAACTGTTTTTGTTTTCTCTCCTTGAATTTTACTATGCCTCAACGATATTTCTGGGTGATACAGATAGAAAGATTTAGAAGAAAAAGAAAATTAAGACTCGATCTGGACATCATATCGTTTTCTGTATGTATATTTTACATAGGCATGTATTAAAGTTGTAACTGTTGTCAGGAGATTATATTTATCATTTTCGTAGAAGCAATGAGAAACTGTACAAAAGAATCCAATTCATGTATATAGTAAAACTGACAGAGCAACAACTTGACAGAAATATTGCAGCAGCAAAGCATTCTTTATAAACCGTACTTTCCACTAGTTAATATTTTATATCTTGAATATTTTCATGGTGTAAATCTTTTGCTCTGAGGATTCTGCAGCCCAGTCTTCCTTGTTGGGAGGCCCTAAGACTGGTGAATGCATGCTTTTTTATTGCACCTGGTCTCACTTGCAGGTCAGGGACAAAGGAATCATGTCAAGAACCATTTTTATGGAAAGACTCTGTGCTTCTTTTTCCCTACACTTAAAGGTAGATGAAATGTGGATTAGATGCAGGTGTTACTGCTTTACCACTGTTCCTTATAACAAATTAAAAATACTTTTAAAACATGTTGGAATCGAATATTCTTTGTTAGAATATGATTGCTAGATCATTTTGAACAACATTTACACCTGTGGAAAAACCGTGCTTGCTGCTAATTAATGATTTGGTTTTCTTCACTAGCTCTAAAAACTGAAGGAAGAGATTCAGAAATAGTGAGATAGGCTGAGAATCTTGGAATCCCTTTTCCATCATACTTTTACAAAAAATTAATACTAGCTATGCTGTGAAATTGTTACGGTAGACCATCCTTTTTTTCTGCCTTGGCTTCACAGTAGCAACATAAATCTGGACTGCTTGGTACTGCTTCCTAGTAACACAGACTGCATTACTTCACCCGGTTCTAATGCTGAAGCTGTGATCTCATTTTGCACTCAACCTCCAGTCATTGCAGTTTATGGCTTAGCTGATGTTCCAGGTGGTCAGTAAGCCTCTCTGTTGTGAATAACTTGGTGTAGCATCAAAAAAGAACAGTAAACAGGGCAGTTAGCTGAACCTAGTTCTTTTCAATCTCTCCACATTTCAGCAAAAGTTTTATATTTAGAAACTTCTATACTTTAAAGCTGTCTTGTCACTTGTTCTATGTTCATCTCTTTTCCCTTTTTACTGAGATGTCTGTGAATAGCTATTTAATTTTGCCTTCTGACTTTGCTTTAGTGTAAAATACATGCATGTAATAACTCTCCCAAGCACTTAGAAAGAAAAGATAAAATATATTCAATAAATGTATACACTGTTAGAGAAACATTTTCAAAAAAAACTGCTTGCAGTGTTAAACCTCTTTGATAGCAATCAAATTTGAGATATTAAAATTCTGTATATGCACTTTGGGACCATGTTACTATTATAGTTTCATATTTTATTCAACAATATTTGAGAAAGCAATTTAGCGTACTTTTTATGTTATGTGCAATACACTATGATTATGGATAATTTGGCTTTTAAACTAATTTTACCTAAGAAATGTCATAAATTTTGTTCAGCTCCTCATTTCTCTAAAATGTTAAATTTCAATACTTCATTCTTTAATCATATACTTATTTGCATCTGCTTTTTTTCTTTTGGTAATTCTGCATGCACATCTTTTCTTGTGATTGCTTTCAAAGACTGAAAAACAATGAAACTAACATACTTCATTTTCCTGGTTGTCTTAGTTCCTAGGAAGACTCTGTCCCTCTTTTACAATGCTTTCATAATCACAAAATGACTTGAAGAGCTAGAAAAAAAGAGCTGTGAGAAATAGTTCTCCATTCTAGGAGACTATTTTGAAAAGAAATTGGAAAATGTTAAGCTCTCTTTCCTCTTCCATGATTTAACTGCATTCTGTGACCATGGTTTAGTCACTCACAACAAGCAGAAATAATTTTACACTTTATAACTTACATCAGAGGTTGTGTCAGGAAGTAGTCAATATTCATATAATGTATTGGTAAGGGACATTCACGAAATAAGACTGAAAACCAGGTACGTCTTATGCAATACTATCCTTTTTTTATCTTCATAAACAGTCATTAATAATGAACTCAACTGGAGAAGGACACACACACACGCGTGCACGCACACACACACACTGAGACCTCACTGCAAACCAAATGAAATGTTAGGATAATTAGGACATTCACTTAAAAAAGAGTGTGCTCCTTCTTTTCAGGATTTTATATTCAACATTTCCTTCTTTTTAGCACACATTTTCTGAGGGAAACTGAAGGAATTAGAGTTCCATTGAAGTGATGGAGGATTCAGGTGCCAGATTTCCTTTGAACTTCCTTAGTCTAAGTATTTTCCTGTAATATCTATTCAAGTCTTCCTTCTTTATGATGAACTTCTGAAACTTTTCTTTAGTTTTGATTTTCTTTCATAAATTGCCTTCCTTGTATTTTCACCTTTTGAATCTGTCAGGCTTCACTTTTCTGAGTAAAACTGTTGAACAGATGTACTATTCAAATGAGTAGTTAATAAACTGTGGTACATTAAATACTTGTGCTACAAAAGATTCATTCAGAAAATATACACCCTAGTAGCAAGTCAAAAGCTGCCCCTGTGAGTGAGAGTGACCTCTAATGCCCGTGGTACAGATGCTAGCATACAGAAAAAACAAAGTTCATGATTCTTTATTTAGGTTTCCTTGAACCTCTTCTAGCTAGTGTAAATAACTTCTAGGCTGGATGAATTTGTGAGGAAGATGTTGGCCACAATAAATAATCCTGTATTTGAACACCTAATTTGGGAAAACAATTTGAAAATGATGGAAAACTAGGTACAGCAATTTGAATTTAATCTGGGCTGCTCTGAAGGTTAGGGTTGAGAGTTTTCTCAAGAAAGGGTTTTCTCTTACCCTGCTGGCCTTTTTACTGATCAAATAGCTCTACATATGCTGTGCAATGGGTACATTAACTGTTTCAAGACTGTGTACTGTATATGCAGAAGGCATTGCAGGTAGGTGTGATACATCTGTCTGACTTCATGTCTAGGACAGTGGGACCAGTTGGCTGGTTTTGTTGTAGATGGTGAAGGAATGATTTCAGAAAGGAATGAAGGCAAGGAGCAGTTAGGCAGTTTTCTGAAGTCAACAATCAGTGGCTTCCACTGGTACTGTTCCTCAAGGTGTGGGTAGATTCAGCTCATCTTTTCTTTGTACTCTAGTATCTCTCTTCTTGGGTACATTTTGGTAGATCAGGTTTTGCCTTTGAGTGTCCCTATTTTTTACTGTGCTGCTGCTTCTACTTCTGCTCCCAAGATGCTATGAGGGCTGACTTCCTGGGAGGGGCCCAGAATTAACTCCTGGATCAATTCACTGCACAAAGGAAGGTTTAGCTCCAGTTCTGCTATGATGCTATGAATATAGGACCGTGGCTGGCTGCTTGCAGACTGCATCTAGATGGACAGTTATTGGTTGTTGGATACCTTAGTAGAAAAATTTATGGGCCACATGCCCTCAGCACCAACCTGTCAGAGAAAGGTTTACTGACAGGCTATATCCTACTCTAGCTTGGTCCCTGACTAATGGAGGTCACATAGAGTTGGTGGTTTGTCAACCAGGAGCTTTGTTTGAATATTGTGATTCTGTCTTCACTGGAACTGTCCTTTGAGAGACCCACTTGTCTTCCACCTTGGGTTTATGAGATTCTTTCGTCAGTGGATCAGTTTTGGGGAGGCATCTTTTACTGCACACAAAGAGACTTGCAAGCAGGATTCACGCAATTTAAGAATACGCAGCTTTATTTTATTGGCTAATGCACACAGTAGATATTAGGACTAACATGCTGTTAGGCTAGGTATTATTATGGTCAGTATGCCCAGTGAGACGCGTGATACATCTTTGCTGCCCAGGTTGTCGTCAGCCATTTGGGGATGGGTCAGCCTCCACTGCTTCTTGGAATGGACTGATCCATTATGTTGCTGAGTTGCCACTTTGTGATTATTTTTTTTCTTTTCTTAGAGTTTTTGTGGTTTTTTCACTTCACTAGTGTCTTATTGAGTCCTTGAGCTGCTACTGCCATTCTTTGTGTGCTTTCACATTTCTTGTCATGCAAGGCTTAAGTATTTTCACACACCTTAGCAATTTTCTCAGTAAAATCAATCGAAGTGTTGGAGCTGTGCTGCACCTAGTTAGGCTTTGTATCACAAAATGCTACACTGAAGATTACACATGCCTTTGAAGAAATAATGGTTTATGCTCACCACAAAGTAGCAGCCTTCTCAATCACAGTATATGCAAGTCAGAATGACTTTCCTTCTTGGCCATCTTTGGCCTATGTGTATGACTGTTGCTTTGTATAAACCTTCAGGTAGTGTTTTTCCTTGTTCTGTTATCTTTGACATGTCATCATGGCACTCAGAACCTTGTACGGATGCAGATTTGCTTTGTGAAATTTCCAGCAGAAGGGAAGCCATGGGACTTCTTCCTACTCCATGTACATGGCAGTTTCCTGATTGCTGGATCACCCTGGCTTACCTCTCTCAACCAGGTGAAACCATTACAAAAGAGCAGTGTTCTCATGTTATAGTTGACAGAGAAGCATGCTTTTTTAAAGAGTGTCACTACTGGGTCATGGCATGGCAACAGGAATGATGCAACCTAAGCCATATTTATCCCCGGAGCGATATACTGACAAATTCAATGCATTCCATCTGGTGGAATTCTTGAGTGTAGGTTGTCTCTACTGTCAACATGGGAAGCCTTGGAGAGCTCTCTAAAGCCACAGCACATTCAAGACTTTCCTCAAATGGAGAAAAACAGTAATCAGGAGGGACATCTTTGTGTCACATTTTAAGGCACTCCTCCAAACTGACCATGTGATTGAATAGCTGGGAACTCTGTGCTCAAGAATATTCTTAAAGGAAAGCTTGGTTACAGGCAATGGGAACTATAGTGTTAAGGAGTGATATGCCTTTCAGTGCTGAAAAGGTGTGCTTGGTATATTGGTACATCGTAAAATGAAATATTCTAATACAATGAACAACAAAACTTAAAAATCTTTCTTTAGACTTTTCTGGAGTGTCTTCAGGCCATATTTTATATCTATTTATAGGACCTGTTATATGCATTCTTTTTACCTTTGAGTTTTACTTTGTTTACAGATCATATGGTATGGACAAATCTTTATATGTTTTTGCAAATCCAGGCAACAGTTTCAATGAAATAACTTGAAGTGAATGAACTGTAGCAGCACTGTAAGAATAAGCAGAAAGTCTTCATTACTGTTCTTTTAAAAACAATTCCTTGAATTGAAGGAGTACAACCATACATTCTCTTGACTATATAAGGAAATGATTTATCTACTTCAGCATGCTCTCCTGATGCATAAAGAGAGAGAGGAAAAAAGTTACTCAGGATGCAAATGAAATAAGGGAAGACATCAGAAAACCGTCTTTTGCATGGTCTCATGCAAATCTGTGTAAGACTTTCCATGTAGATTTATCATGGAAAACAGATTTTCAAGCTGTAATTGCCTCACAGATCTAAGCTTGGCCATGCAGTAGGCTACACCAGAATCTTATGATTTGTTACTGAACATCCAGAGTATAGCACTTCAGATTATTTAAACTATGCAAGTCAGTCTCAGGGGAGGCTGTTATTTCACATTGTCTTAGCCTATTTCTCTATTTAAAAATATCTGCTGTGTTTTAGAACTTGATAAGAAATTATCTTCTTCAATTTCAACAGAATTAGAAAATGAAAAGATTATTAATTCTGACTTATAATAAGATATTGCTGATAATCTATTTGATAACAGCTGTGGATGGACAAGATGGAACCAGAATGTGTCCTTGAATAAGACAGAACTAATTACTTCCTTCTCTCCCCTTTTCCTGGTTCTTGCTCCTAGTCTTCAGCTGTTTGGGTGATAAACCCAGTGAAAACTCCAGAGACACAGATTTGTTTAATCCTATAAATTAATCAGTAAATCTGTGTCTAGCCCTAAATTGGCTATAAAAAGTTATCTGCACTAATCTTGTGTTTCTGGATGCACATGCGCAGTGGGAAAATTACTAGCACTATGAAGCAGTTGTTTCTTGAGGAGCAGAACTAAAGAAGCTTGATTTTATAGACTTAAGTCTTATATCCATTTTTCCTGTCCTTCTCTGCTTTTTGAACAATCACAGCAGGTCTCTGTCTCCCATGAATTCATCTGTTCAAGACCCTTCCGCATCCATACTCCACCCCAAATATAAACTAAAGACTAAGTTTTCTCCCTTCCCTAAACTAACTAGTGATTTCCTGACTGAGAACTACAACTGCTGAGTCTGCTCCAGCTTTTCTTCATTCCTGTGTCTATGTTGGCTTTCCTGTCCAGCTGCTGAGTTTCACAAAGCATTTAAGGAGTGTTAGAGATCTATGTCTAACTTTGCTGCAAGTGGACAGAACACTAAAAAAGAAAGAAAAGCACCCCACCACCACCCTGCTGGTATTGAAAGATGGAACAATTACATAGATCTTTTTTCCCTAAAGAGGAGGTTGAAAACAATTACACAGTTCTTGAAAACACCGTAATGTATTGCATTTTTAAGTGAGGAGGTATGCATAGGAAAGAAATTGAACATTTTGTGTAAGAACTTTTGGAGATGGAAGATCATGATAAAATTTGTTGATTTTCACAAGGGAGTCTGAGGGGTTGAGGGGAAGAAGAGCTAGTTGGTTTGAACCTTGTTTTCCTGTTTTGTTTTAATTATGATATTCTGTCCAGGACAGAAAAGACAATTTAAACTTACCTTAATAAGTAACTGTCTGGGGCACAGATTTTATTTTAAAGCATAAATGCTAGAAGGCAGTATTGAAACTGAAGTTTCAAACTTGAAGTTTTATGCCTTAAGACTGCTTTATAATTACACTGCCCAAGTTGCAGAAGGCAAAGTCAGTGACTGGGAGAAGGAAGAACTGCTAGCTGTAGGAGATCAGGTTCGAGACCATTTAAAGAACCTGAAGGTGCACGAGTCCATGGGACCTGATGAGGTACATCCGCGGGTCCTGAAGGAACTGGCAGATGAAGTTGCCAAACCACTCTCCATCATATTCAAGAAGTCGTGGCACTGTGGTGAAGTTCCCGCAGACTGGAAAAGGGGAAACATAACCCCCATTTTTAAAAAAGGAAATAAAGAAGACTCGGGAAACTACAGTCCAGTCAGTCTCACCTCTGTGCCTGGCAAGATCATGGAGCAAATCCTCCTGGAATCTATGCTAAGGCACATGGAAAACAAGCAGGTGATTGACGACAACCAACATGGCTTTACCAAAGGAAAATCGTGCCTGACGATTTTGGTGGCCTTCTATGACAGAGCCACGGCGCTGGTGGATAGAGGAAGGGCAACAGATATTATCTAACTGGACTTGTGCAAAGCTTTTGACACAGTCCCACATGACATCCTTGTCTCTAAGTTGGAGGGACATGGATTTGACAGAAGGACCACTCGCTGGATAAGGAACTGGCTAGAAGGCCGCACTCAGAGAGTTGTGGTCAATGGCTCAATGTCCAAGTGGAGACCAGTGACAAGTGGTGTTCCACAGGGGTCGGTACTGGGACCAGTGTTGTTTAACATCTTTGTTGGAGATATGGACAGTGGGATGGAGTGTACCCTCAGCAGGTTTGGCAATGACACCAAGCTGTGTGGTGTGGTGGACACGCTGGAGGGAAGGGATGCCATCCAGAGGGACCTTGACAGGCTGGAGAGGTGGGCCAATGCAAACTTCATGAAATTTAACAAGGCCAAGTGCAAGGTCCTGCACGTGGGTCAAGGCAATCCCAAGCACAAATACAGGCTGGGAGGTGAATGGATAGAGAGCAGCCCTGAGGAGAAGGATTTGGGGGTATTGGTGGATGAGAAGCTCAACATGAGCTGGCAGTGTGTGCTTGCAGCCCAGAAAGCCAACCGTGTCCTGGGCTGCATCAAAAGAAGCATTAGCAGCAGATCAAAGGAGGTGATTCTCCCCCTCTACTCTGCTCTTGTGAAACCCCACCTGGAGTACTGTGTTCAAATGTGGGGCCCCCAACGTAAAAAAGACATGGACCTATTGGAGAGAGTCCAGAGGAGAGCCACAAGATTAATCAGAGGGCTGGAGCACCTCCCCTGTGAGGACAGGCGGAAAGAGTTGGGGTTGTTCAGCCTGGAGAAGGCTCCAAGGAGACTTAATAGCAGCCTTCCAGTACCTGAAGGGGGCCTGCAGGAGAGATGGGGAGGCACTCTTTATCAGGGAGTGTAGTGAGAGGACAAGGGGTAATGGGTATAAGCTAAAAGAGGGTAAATTTAGACTAGACATTAGGAAGAAATTTTTCACTATGAGGGTGGTGAGGCACTGGAACAGGTTGCCCAGGGAAGTTGTGGATGTCCCATCCCTGGAGGTGTTCAAGGCCAGGCTGGATGAGGCTTTGAGCAACCTGGTCTAGTGGAAGGTGTCCCTGCCCATGGCAGGGGTGTTGGAACTTGATGATGTTTAAGGTCCTTTCCAACCCAAACCATTCTATGATTCCATGATTCTATGATTTAATGTTCATTTTCTCCTACACTGAGTTTTTCTAGAACTTTTTTGTAAAATGTTTTCATTGATTTTTTTTTTTCTTTTGGTCAATGAAGAATGTGTCTCAAATATAAGACAACAGCTAAGGGAAAGTCAAGTTCTGTATAGTATGCATTCAGTAGCTAAAAAAAAGTTTATTTTTATACCCAGCGGCAACACAATACTTCTCAATATAGTGGCTCCAGCTTTAAGCCTTAAGATTTCTCTTAATCAGAATTTGATTTAACTGGCTTGCAGGAGCATTGTATACTTCAGCTTCTTTTAAAAACGTTTATTCCCCAAGTGTAAAGTTTTTTATATATTGATTTCAGTACAAGGTTCTGATCTCTGCTCTGGCCCTTTTTTTTCTCATCCTAGGTAGCATCAAATGTTCTTAAAAGTCCATGCTCCAGTGCCAGTGTGAGGAGTCACTGGGCACAGGTGTTTAGAACACAGCTGTAAGACAGACCCTTAGTACTCTTTGTAACTGCTTCATCAAGGGAGTGTGAACAGCAGGGATGTGCATGGAGTCTCTTTTGGAATTTAGCGTAGTGTAATGCAGACCCTGGTATGTTACACATTTTTTTAATCTTGTATTTGCATAAAACCTAGCCACATAAATCAAATCTACACAATCAAACATTCCATAATTATCATGCCAAATAATTAGCCTTGCTTCTACACATTTTCCAGAGCTCTATGAATTATTTTGTTTACCTTTTCTACCCATAATTCTATTTGACAACCCTTCAATAGGTACGTATTTCTGTTGCTGTCTGATAATGTTCTTACATTGCAACCGCAGTTGGAATTGCATGAAATCTCAATCCAAATTGCAGTCAGCAAGGAATAGAAAGAAAAGTCGGTTACTTTTTAAATTTTTCAGTTTAGTCGCTAATTCCTCAGGATTCTTTGAATTGGTTAGGAAAGCTGTCAGAGTGTGCTGGGCATGCAGATATTTATTTTGTACTTAATTGAGTCAGTGTTGTCTGGGCTTTAGTTTAGCAGCATACATGATAGCTGGAATTGTTGCCAATAGCAGAAAAAATCTTACTGAATAAGGAGGTTTAACATTTAAGAGGGTCTATGATGTAGTGAAAGGCTTGGTATGCTTAAAACCAGTATGAACCTCAAACTGTGAGAGGTAAGAATCCGATGGGCTTTGGGACCACAAAGAGTTCTCTTTCCCCTTCTGCTGGAGCCAAATTTAAACCAGGGGCTTCTCCTGCCTGCCCAGCAGCCAAGCTGAACAGCTGTTCCTGCAGACAGACCACCAGACGTGCGCATACACGGTATAAACATGCCCAGCCACACAGATCACACCAGAGAGCAGTGTTTTTACCAGCACACCCATGAAAACAATCTTCACTCACATAAATATGAACAGCACAGGCAGCCTGCTGCAGTTGCTGGTGCTTTGCTGATTAGGATTGAACTGTGCTGGAGGTGCATACACACACTTTCATGCTTTTGATGCACTAGGACACCCTCAGATCTTTTGAATATTAGCATGGACTTTTAAGTTTCTCCAGTATTTGTATCTGGCTCCTAGGCTCCTCATCCGGTCACTGGCTCAGACCTTGGGTCTTTGTGGATGCTGGTCTGCTCCTACTTGCTGACTAGTCCAGCACAAAGTTCACTAGCAGAACAGGCACATACATTCGCTCACTCAGCTCACATATACATGCATGTCTGCTGGTATGTTGCATGCTAGCAAAGATTTAAGTCTGTTCTGTATGCCTGTTCAGTCTGTAGGCGCTTTACCTGGTCACTGGTTCTGACCATGGGTGTCTTCAGATCCTGGTCTCCTGCTACTTGCTGGCTAGTCTGACTTGATATTACGTAGCAGCTGACACCCAACCACCCGTGCAAAACACTCTTCTCCCTCCAATGACTGGTCTTAGGCTTAGTCTCTCCAGTAGCTGGCACTCAAGCCTCATCCTACTTGCTGGCTAGTCCAGTTAGAAATTTGCTAGTAGTTGACTCAGGCAGAGGCTCACGATAGGGAGTGTACTTACAGAAGATAGACATAGGATTTAATAAGATTCTAGGATAGTGATCAAACCTCATACAGCATTGCTGCCCAGCATCTGCTTACGACTGGCATCTTTTATCCTCTTCTACGTTTATTCTCTTATGCTTGTCCCTCCCTCATCCACGTTGATCTTTCTTTTCCCTCCTGTGTTCTGTTCCCTAAACATCCCATAAGTTTTGTACACACTTAAATAATATGTTTGGTTCTGTGGTAGGGTATGTGATTAATTGAATTAATAGCTACCAACAGTTGCATTCAGAAGTCAAGCAAATTATTCATCATAGGGAGAGATGCATTTGGTTTGTTCAGTTCTGACTGATGGATGAAATTCTTGATTCAGTAGTATATTGGAGTATGTTTAATTTCAGGTATGTAAGACAATCCCTAAATAGCAAACATCTGTTTCAGATGCACGGAAAGTAATGGAATATGAATGTGTATGTTAGGCATGTATTCTAATTGCTGTGATGTGAATTGAGGTGGGATTATTTGTGTGTTTAATTATTTGATAAATACTTTAGTAAGACAAATATGTATGTTAACTTCAAAATTATATATTTAATCTTGTTCACAAGATATAACCTGGATCAATAATACTGTAGGTCTAGCTCTTGACAAATGGGGTCTTTAAAACTGTTCTTTGTAGTGGAGGGATAATTGAAATGAACATCATATCCTTAGTACTCCACTGCTTTAATTCTCTTCCCTGGATATTTTGTCATACTATTACTAAGATTAAAAAATTATTTAAAATATTTTAAGGGGGAGATAATAAATTATTCATATTCTCATTAAAAACTGATATCTTTGAGTTAGCAGGGGGAATTGGATTCCCTGATTTACTTTTCTGTCACAAAGCCTGAATGATTAGGCAGGGCCTATTTTGGTTTGATAAAGCAAATGGGATTATACCTGCCCGAGTGTATTTGCAAAAAGAATGCATATCGCTAGCAGCTCTTTCCTCTTCATATAAGTCTCAGTAAAAAATGACTCATCTTTTTCTTCTACCTTTTGTGATGCATACAGGACCTTATTTTCAGTTTTAACAGTATTTATGCTGAAAACCCTTCCTGTTTACATGAAGATCAGGTTGATACCTTCAATCATCAACATTAGTAACAATCTTGCCTCTTACAATAATATTTAGGTTTAAGCAATATTTATTTCTTTAATGACTTGCATCGCTGATACCAAGTTAAAAAAAAAAACAACAAAACACCTCCAATCCAAACAAACACAGAAAAAAAAGAATGTGGGCATTACTACTGTGTTTTCAATGTGTAAAAGAGGAGGAAGACATGCTTTAACTGTAAACTCAGTCTTTGCCTCTATTTTATTGTCATTCTTATCCTGCTCATAAGTCATAGTGCCTAAGCCAACAGAGGGGATTTCAGTATCACATATAGGTCATAATTTTAATATTCTTAGGTAAGTGCAGAACAAAGATTTATGTTACAACTAGATGAAAAGTTTTTATATAATGACCTTTACATTACAAGGAGTAATATCTTGCAACCATTGAAGCATGCAACACAAAATTCTTCATTGGGCATCAGAGTTTATGTTAACATATGCAAGATACTTTATTACACTCATAGTCACTTGGGCTAGTATCATCTTCTGCTAAGTGGAGGGAAATTGCACTTATTTCTTTGCACAGAGGTAATATCTTTTGAAAAGACAACATGTTTAAAGGCTCATGAGAGCAAAGTTGGAAGGAAGTGAGTTTGACTTTCTGGGACTCTCCCAGACACTAGATTTTTGCTAAGAGATTAATTTTATCCTGCAGTGGTGTATGCCCAAGGATCTGACCCTTCTGTTATTACTGTTAATATGCTATTTTAGAAAAAACCTGTATGTGCAAAAATAGTTATAACCTTTACTAATTCAAGTAGGTAATGGAAGCGCACTGATACTTAAGTACTTTCCACACTTGCATGTTGTTACTGTACTCGATAATTTTATTTTCACATATCTCCACTTGAGGGAAGGTATTTAACATTATATTCATTTTAACCCACCCAGAGAAACAGAGATATAGGAGTGCTAAAGCTTTTGCATACTAATGCTGTGACTGTTTCAAAATAAAATCTAGAAGCCTGAATGGTACGCAATTCCCCTTTCTCATGATTGTTTTGTGAAGCATTTGGAAAATTATTTTCATACAGAGTCTAAAAGGAGGCTTAGAAAGCAAACTGTTCCATGCAGCTGTCAAGAAGTCCATGAAACTTCCTGATATGACTCAGTGTTGCAGATTAAATAGGGGGAGTTGCACCACAACACTCGGTTTCTTTTGTCTGTGGATTGGAACTAGTAACTTCATCTCTAGGTTATGAAATTCAATCTAGTTAACGTGAGAGTTTTTTGCATTACATGAACTTATTAAATGCAAATCATGTTTCGTGATTGCCTTTGCCTGCATATGTTGTAAGAATAAGGTTAAACAACCTTGTTTTATACATTGAAGTGAAAACTATACTATTGCAACAACTTTTGATGTTTCATTGTCTAACTTTTTTCTGATTGCTTCACAAGCACTGAAAATCCCTTATAAATTAAATCTTTTTCTTCTTCATCATAGGTATTAAGATAAACCAAAGGTTAATAGCCTTCAAAAAATTGATATCTAGTAATTACAGGTAGCACTGCCTTTTTTCACAATGAAGACAATAATGTAAACTAATCTCAGAGATTTGCTGCCACTTTTATTACCTCTGCTACATAAAACCAGCAGAAACCATGAGCTGAACTGTATGCAGTCCTGTTAGAGGTTGTTACAGTTCATTTTTTCTAACCATTGTATGAAATTTTCTCTTTTCTATTAAATAGGAAAATAAGAATTTGATTGTTGAAAAGAGTTGTTATTCAGACCTGTATGAATAACACATTTAAGTTTTCTACATGCATAACCAAGCAATCAGTTTTATCCGACACAATAACTCAAGACCACAATGGACAATGTAATAGCATGTCAGTAGCTGTTGAGGAAATTTTGGATGATCCTTATCTTTCCAGCTTGCTTTACATCTCTTCAAATGTAAAATTGCCAACTGTATCCTATTGGTCTTTTCTTCGTATTGATTTGTCCCTTTTCCAAATCAAGAATGAATTTTTGTTATATTTGTTTATTGGATCCACAGATTTACCTAATTCTCCCAACTCTAAATTAAATGCAAAGATTTTTGGGACTGAACTTTGACTTTTTAAATGAGTTCTGAGAAATCCTGTGTATTTAGGTCGAGTTAAATGATCACAAGAACTGAAATGTTTAGCAGTGAAAAAACGAAAAACCGCTGCAGAGTTCTGGATAAGTAGACATTCTCATACATGCTTTTATTGGTTTAATCAAAAATGACAAAAAATACTTTGAAATTTCGTAATTAACATTTTCAGAATTTCAATTATATTATTTGTCTTATTCATTTACTACTTCAAGATGAAAACAGTGGCAAGAAATCAACTAGCTTCAATAGATATGAACTGTACAAAATTTCCTTACGCATAACAATTGTGCTCAGTTGCCTCTAAAGAACCACCATTTTCTTTTAAGTTTTCTGGTCATTAGTCTTTATACAAATTGAAGATATCTAATAATGTAATTAAATTTGGACATCCAATGTATTCCCTCAGAAAAAGCTATAGATTGTTGGAAAAATTAACTACTATTTTTCTAACCTTCTCTCCAAATCCTTGCTGCTATATATGAGAAAACAAACCTTTTATTTTTTTCTTTTAAGTTGACACCAAATTACAGTTTGTGAAGGTCTGCTGTCATCTTTACACATAAGGATTTCTTCCTCTACCCTTTCTTCAGTGGACACCTACGACAAACAGCTATTAGGAAAAGCTTTTGTCCCTACATTTGCTTGATGTTTGACTGCATATCACTTATGCCTTGAGCTGCTTTAGAGACTGTTCTCAACTATATGGAAAAAGAAAGTACCTTAGATTTGAAGGCTGTCTGTGTCTAATTTTGACAGATTTCAAAAGGATAATCCTAGGTGATTATGTCACTTCCACGAACATTTTCATTCCGCGATGTCTCACCAGAAGTGGTTGTTGGTGGAAGTTACAGTAACTGACCTGAAATGTCTCCCCCTTGTTCCAGAAAGCTATTGCTTTCATGCAGTTTTATCCACTACTGCATTTTAGCTAAATTTTAAAAAAGAATCATCAATGATGATCTGTTTTCTTCCTTCCTGAATCAAAAGAAAAATAACTTATCCTATTAGGAACTAAAAACGAGCAGTTTGTGCAAAAGTAAGTGAAAGATAAATTGTAGACATTTTGTTTGTATTTCATATGAAAATGTTGATGTTGGTAGTCATCTTGTTTCCTGAGTTGTGGATTACATATGATTTCCATTTCTGGATTGACACAGATGTACAGGATCTGCAACAGCCACCCCTGTTCAGAAAGACTGCAGCTCCCATTTACCATTGAGTCATCCAAAGCCTGTCTTCTGTGTCAGGATGATTCAGAATAATCCTGACACTGGCAAATAATTTGGGTCCTTGATCCCTTCCAGAATATCTTAATAGTAATTCCTGCTGTTAGTGACATCTTCTCTCTCTCCATTAGGGGACTTTATTAGATTTTTCTATCTCCTACCATAGCAAGTCTTTCCAGTCCCATTGATTTCCTACTTGTCTGCTTCTAAGCATTTTGTCCTTTTCTTCTTTTCTAGAGGTCCCAAACATATCCCTCTATATTCCTCTCTGAATTTAAGAGGCCATCAACTCATATATTTATTGGATTTTTGGAATACTGACTATGATTTGCTCTAAAATAGGACAACAGAGTTGATTTTGACCTTGTTCACACAGTAGGAAGCAATGCACAATCCCCAGCCAAGAACTGCTAACTGTCTTTATGGCTGGAAACTCATGCCACATTTCAACTGCCCCTCAGGAAACCACGAGAATAGTAATAAATATCATATCAATTACAGGAATTCAGGGGATAGAATATCATGAGACTTTAATGAAGTCTTAATAAAATTTAAATATGGTCTGTATCTATTCCTGAGTCTAACAGGTGAGTATCTGTGTGCCACTTTAACTGATCCAGCCTATCCCAGATCTTTGCAGTAGAGTTAGCATATTTTTGAACATATAGCTAAGCTGATGTGTCCTTACGTGACATAATTACTGAGTAGCAGAGATGTATGTAAATAGCATGTGAGACAACACTGACAACAAAAGATGATATTGTGTAGACACGGGAATTTTGAGAGTTTGAAAAATTGTTTGCAGTTTGAGACCTGTGAACCGAAGACAAGTATAGTATGTATGGGTTCTGTCAGAGTGCATTACTTGATTAAAAAAAAGAGCAAGTCAGTGTGAATTACCAGTTTGTCCATAAAAATCCAAAATGTCTCTGAAGCAGAGAGGAACTTGGCAGGTCAACATAGTTTTCTTACTAGAGGATATTGCTGACAGCTTTTTCTTTACTTTGTCTAGGAAGAAAGTACTGTTCTGTGGTAGTTTTGATAAACTCTGGAGCACATTTTGCATGACAATGATCACAATCAGAACATAAGATGTATCCTTTAAATTGTCATCCTAGACATATGGTTGCTGACCTCTCTATGAGGCTGCTGGTGTTCACTCTGAAAACTATAATAAAATCCAACAGCAATGACAACCAGGCCATTATTTGACTTCATTTTCTCCAGGACCAAGGAAGTAATCAAAATGACCTGCTAATAAATATAAGAAATGAAGGTTCTTTGTCTTCTCTGAGGGATTTTCTTGTCCTCCATAAAGTATCATAAATTGATTCCTGAAACCTTGTTTTCAAAGTGCATTATTTTTCTTTATTCTTTTTCACTTGCATTATGCCACAAGAAATGTTTTGAACTCATAGATGGTATTAGGAAGAAAAGACTGCCTCATTGAAGTACCAAGTTATCTATTGCTGTTATTAATGCATCATATGCTATTTTTGTGAAAAGTCCACAATACATCTCACACCAAATAATCAAACAGAACTGTTTTGCAGCTGATATTATTTTATATGTGTAACATAAAAAACACAGTAGAACAAAGATTTTGAAATGTTTATTTTGCTTCTGAGAGAAAGAAACTGCTCAAAATTGTGAAGCAAAATTTCTACAGAGAGAAGTAACTTGAGGGTGACAGAGGTCTCAAGCCTTGCAGATGTTCTCCGAAGATATCAACTCCTAGCCAAAACCCAAATACTTCAGTTGCATTACAGCAATATTCTGGATAACCTTTGAATATTTTACCTACAAGGACAAAGACACATTTAATATGCAAAGCTATAAGTAAGAGAAAAGTTTCAGTTAAGGGCACAATTTTCAGAATAATTCACGTAAAGGCTTAGCTCCTACCTCTAAAAAACACTGTTCTGCCTAAGGATTCTGAGTGAAACACAAGTAGTCTAGAATTGTGGTTTGTATTTTATTTACCCTTCTACTTTGTAGGTAGGACCTTGACCATATATTTTAATTTAAGCCTGATTTGTTTTATTTTTAGGTTGTGACTAATTTTCTCAGAGTGTTTGAATCTAGAGTTTATCTGCTGACAAGTTTCAGGGGTTAACATTGAGGCTGGCATTTCCACATGTTGGGTTTTAGGATATGGCACACAAAAACCAGTGGGCAAAAGGGTATATAAGTGGAGAAAAAAGAATTTCTTATTTGTCTAATTTGACAGACTAATAAAAGCTTTTGTTAGTCCAGTTACAATAAAACTACTACCATTCATAGTCAACAATAATACAGATTGTTAAACAGAAAACCTTCCTACTATCTATCCTTTTTTTCTGGTATAATGCTCCTCCTTCTGGTGTCCCTCTGCGTCTTGAGCTTGACAGCAGCAGTCCTCCCCAGGTTCAGAGGTTGGATGGGGAGAAGTCAGAGAGCTGTCTTTGCAACTTTTTTGCTTGGACAGCTAGCAGTGTTCATTCCTCAACAGTTTTGGGATCTGGATGGATGTATTTTTATGCATTGTCTTAACACAATCTGAACAATGAAATTTCTTTTTACTGGTTCTCAATTATTCTGTTTTGTGTTCTCTGCTTTATCTGAACTGGTTTAACAAGATTGTATTTTTGAAGTAACAGTAGTGATTTGTGTTTACAATTTTGGACATCTGGTACCATCCTGTGTTTACACTCTTGCAAACCATTTTTTATTCTAGTGTCGTAGATAATTCAGTCTGCACAGATGTTTACTCATATCTCTATAAACTCAAAATATCCTATACCAAACCTGACTTCTAAACAATTGCTATTATAAGTAAAAGAAGCTAAAATCAACTTATACCAAGACAAATGTCAATGAACTGCTTAGACCATGCCTTGTAAGGCCACTAAAAAGCCTTTTAATGGTAATGGAAAGAAACCACATTTGCTGGGCTACAGAAGTGTTCCCTCCAACAGAAACAGTATTCTTACTGTGGGAAGTGTTTAGCCATGAAATACATATAGCATATTGTGGGTTCTGTGATTCACAGAGCTACTGTTTTATGACACAAGTCAAATTAACGGGCAAAAGTTACACTTCAAGAGGGATTCTTCATACTAATGTATTTTTTCTTGAGTACTAAGCAACTAAAAAAAAGTATAGAGCTCAATTCCACTTTACTACAAAAACCTGTAAAAGTTGAATGATGAATTATAAATATTAAGACTATGAAATGCATAACTCGATAAATATATATATGTGACTCACAGTGGAGAATAATAGCTAAACTGTCTGTTTCAAAAGTTTGTAAACTATGTCAAGGAAACAACTCTTGGGAAAGGCAAAAGTGCTGAGTAATCATTCTATCCCACTCACAAGAGTCAGTTGGAGGCATATATGCATATATGTGTGTGCTTCCAGTTACTGTCTGCTGTGTGAAGTGTGGTATGTCTCCTGGAAACTTGTAACAAGCGGAACAATTCTTGGTTGTATACAAAAAGTAGAAGGATTTAACAGCACTAGTGTAATCACAACACTTTGCAGATTTTGATTAAAATCTGTCATAGCTTCAGAACTTGACTGTGCTTTCAGAGATCAGACTAAGAGATACGTATATCCAAGAAAAGTATAAAATGAAAGCAAAAATATATCTGTCAAAAATAATCAGATATTTGACGTACGTCAAAAATTCAATTACGCTTGAACTGAAGAAATTGCAGTTTCATTTCAACCACGGACTCAAGATATCTTTCTGTGTGTTTGGGTCTAGAAAAAGATTAAGAAAAGGGGATGCTGTCATAGGCTTAATTTACTTGCTAGGATTTTGTCTTAGGGTAACATGAATTTTCTTTAAGAGAGAAAGGATAAAGTATGGTGGGTTTTCTTGTGGCTGGGCACTAAAAGGAAAATCATCTTTGTTTACAAAGCATATGACATTTCTTGTGTGGCACTTGCATTTTCAAAATATTTGTTTGGTTGTTTTCTAGGTTTTGTTAGGATTTTAGGCAGGTTATTAAGTGCTGGTACACTGTTTTGTTATACATGGAACACAGTTAATTCCCTGTAATAGCAGGGGAGAGAGGTTGGGTGGGCCAGAGTTTTCATTCTACCACAGTAGGGTAGAACACATAAGATCATGTTTCTGAAAAATATGACTATTCCTCCATTCACCTTGGCAACACCTGTCCATCCACACTGAGTTTCTGGTCTTTCTTCTATTGTTATTTATCAATTAATCTCTCTTGAGGATATCGGAATTATATTTGTATGTGCATAGAAATAAAATGAAAATTTAGTTAAGGAAGAACTAATCGACCTAATGTAAATGAGGTTTTACTTACCTGAGTTTTAATATGTCAAAAATAGAATCATTCAGATAAAAAGTGTATTAATACATCTTTTACAGTGCTGATGTAAAAGAGATTTTACATTTTTTCCTTTGACTTTGCAGTATGCCTTCTGTTTTCTGTGACTTTGGATGTAGGACATTACTGTCGTGCAGACATTTGTATTTTGGATGCCTGGATGATCTCACAAAATTTTATCAACATAAAGTAGTCATCAGGGCAATAAGGATGATAAACAATTTTCAAATGTATAAAATAGTTAAAGGAAGAGGAAATAGATCTACTATCTATCAGATTATTGGAGGGGAAGAAAAAATGGAAGGAAAAAGCAAGAGGAACTGCTAGTCCACCATAAGTTTTTAGAAAAAGTGTTGGACCACAGGATAATTAGAAAACTTTTACTGCTTTCATTCCTGATAATACTTCTTCACTCCTTGATCTTATTTATTTGACATTCCCTCTGCCAAATTACTTTCGTATAATGCAGTCTGGCCTTCTCCACTCATTTTGCTCTCTGCCATAGCATCATTTTGCAAGTTACTGTCCATGCCTGTTACCGTTTTTCTGGTCCCTCAGGTGTTTTGTTTGCTTTTTCCAGTCTCATTGCTCATTATTCCCTGTCTTTACAATAATTTTCCTTCTCTGATGTGTGTCTGAACTGCTGTTCAACCTTGCTTTCTTACTGTTCTCATATCCTACCATTCAGATGTGTCTTTCCTAATGTGCTGGACAACTGAGTTTCTGTAAAGTGAACCCAAAGCCCATCATCACAGCATTCTGAAGAAAAATTGCAAACCTATCACATGCTGCCAAGACAACTCCATAGCATAACAGCAGAGATGGAAAATATAATTGAACGCGGCATATATATAAATGTCAGGCTTTTTTTTTTTTTTAACAGGTCTCTAACACCTACCCAAAGCCAAAGTTGCAAATACCAGAGTTTCAAAGATAAAAGGGATGTTCTAGGATAAATCAGTTTAGGAGGTTGCATAATTTCTGTATTACTGCAGAACATTCTTACACCAGATTTGATAACCAGGTGTGATATAGAAGTGATGGAAACATTCTGAAATATATTAAACAATAACCTTGTACTGAGGATTAAAAAAAAATATTGTTCATTTAATCTCAAAAGGAGTGTGATCTTCATGATCTCTTACATTTTTTAAAGTTTTCTCAGAGTTAAAGATCTTAAGTGTAATTTTTCTTGTTTTGTTTATCACCAAACAAGTGAATTACCGTAATTAGAAACTTTTTTTCCCTCAGTGTGCTTGACCTTAGTAAGCTTAGCTCTTACTGAACTTCAGTGATAGATAAATGGAATAGGTATTTATGTCAAAATAATGGTTTTCATTTTGGCTGCTACTGCATTATAGGCTATTAGTTAGAGAAGGATAATTTTATAAATGAAAAGGAAACTTTATGCTTGGCCTTTTAGACATGCTTCGTTTAAAAATGAAATAAATTGCATTAAATACAACAATATTTAATTACTGAGCCCTATTCTCAATCCATTTATTTTAATCTAAATAGCAAATGTTTAACTTGTATCCATTATTTTGTACCAGAAAGAAATTATTCTAAATTAAATCTCTTAATGAAATAAGCCAGAAAGACTCTGCCAGAAGTATACAAAATTGTATTAACACAGAATTCTTAAAATGGCAAACAAATCTTATAAGCATGCTGTATCTAATACATTTTATTGTGTGCTTATCATAGTGGTGATGTGAAGCCTTTCAGTTAAAGACTCAACCATTTATTCTTTTATTTGTGCCATATTTCTTAAAGCAACTTCTCAAGTTTCAACCAGTCATTTGTGAAATTGTTTACTAGCATCTGAGCTGCATATTCAAGACTTAATTTTTTCAACTAAGGAACTTAGCAGCTTAGGAGAGATCTTATTAATGTGTATAAATACCTGAAAGGAGAGTGCAAAAGGACAGAGCCAGGCTCTTTTTAGTGGTGCCCAGTGACAGGAAACACAGGAACTTCCATCCTAGCTTAAGGGAATACTTTTTTTCCACTGTGAGGGAGACCAAGCACTGGAACAGATTGTCCAAAGAAGTTGTGGGGTCTCCGTCCTTGGAGATATTCAAAAGCATTCTTGGACATGCTAAGGCACATGGAAAACAAGCAGGTGATTGATGACAACCAACACGGCTTTACCAAAGGGAAATCGTGCCTTACAAATTTGGTGGCCTTCTATGACAAAGCCACGGCGCTGGTGGATAGAGGAAGGGCAACTGACATCATCTACCTGGACCTGTGCAAAGCCTTTGACACAGTCCCACATGACATCCTTGTCTCTAAGTTGGAGGGACATGGATTTGAGGCAAGGACCACTCGCTGGATAAGGAATTGGCTGGACGGC
>WKFP01015280.1:266547-312693 GCA_011057875.1 Pterocles orientalis | reverse complement strand
CTAAATTTACCCTCTTTTAGCTTATACCCATTACCCCTTGTCCTCTCCCTACACTCCCTGGTAAAGAGTGCCTCCCCATCTCTCCTGTAGGCCCCCTTCAGGTACTGGAAGGCTGCTATCAAGTCCCCTCAGAGCCTTCTCTTCTCCAGGCTGAACAACCCCAACTCTCTCAGCCTGTCCTCATAGGGGAGGTTCTCCAGCCCTCTGATTAATGTTGTGGTTCTCCTCTGGACTCTCTCCACATAATCTCTAAATATTAAATGTGGGATGTTCACTTAATTCTGCTTGTTTGATTTTGAGCCTTCAGGGTCTCTTTGGGTCTCACTAAAGTTTTATCGGTAAGTAGAAGTATGAAAATGTTGTGAGGGCTTGTTTTTTTGTTTGCTTGTTTGTTTTTAAAATGCCAAATGACACTTTATGTGAACTCTTCTGTTCAGGACATTGAATCAAAAAGTACTTTATTGCAGGAAGCCACACCATAAATGCTACTATAAAATGAGAATTGGCAGTAGCAAGAGCAAGGTAAATGAAATTTATCACAAGGAGAATGATACACTATGATAAAATGTCAAATAGTGTATCAAAAATTAAAAAAATAAATGTATGAGTAAAATATTTACATAATTAAAAAAACTTTCAAAATACTATAAGAATCTATTCTATCTTATAGGAACCCGATTAGCTCCAAAAGAAAAACTGGACATCCCACTGTTATTCATGCCAGATACTATGAAAATGTATAAGGCTGTGGTGGTCATTCATGTAATGAGGGAAAATGGTGAAAACTGGCCTTATGAGGATTCTGCTGAATTAAATAAAGAGAGGTAATTTATTCTAAAAGGAAAAGAAAATGTAGTTGTGGATACTCAATCCTATCATAATTTTCCCCTTTGGTTATTTGTGTGTAGCTCCCAGAGTGTCTGATTTTGAGGGCAATATGTATCCAACATAACCTTTCAATGTACCCTGCAAGATATGCAGATTTAGAGTAGGACTTTTATCTGTCTCAGTACTTACCTTTTCTAACTTTGATAAAGAAAGTGTAAGTACTAGCTGTCAGTGTGGTTATGGATATTGAGCAAATGAAAGCTCTTACATGCCTGTAATTTTTCAGTATATTTATTTGGGCTAATAATGATTCTCCTGTGGATATGTTTATGTAATGCATAAACTGCATAAACTTTTTTTCAATGTAGAAATGACATGAGACAGAGCAGTTCAGGCCAAATGTTCTCATATCCCTACAGAATGATATTTGAAGACACTAAACTAAGTGGTTGTAAATTATTCCTGTTCTCATTTGGTTGGATTTTATTTCATATTTTCCTTAGATATGTTTAGCCTTGCAGCATACAATAAAATGGAGTCTCACCTCTCCAACAACTCTTAAGTCTAGATTACTTTGGGAAGAGAATTATCAGCAGTCTATCGTAATGATACTCTTCACTTATTTTCCAAGCAGTGTTACTGTAGCAGAGACTGGTGGAATTCAGGGAATACGCTGGGTCTATCCGGTTCATGGAATACCTGAAGCACCACATCAGAAATTAGTTCCAGGTGAGTAATGACTGAAAAAAATGGAACAATAAATTTAAGAAAATTAAATAGAAATTTTGTTCCCACCTTCTTGCTGATGAGAATTTGCAGTAGTATTTGCCTTTCCCAACCTACAAAGCAAATATAGATCTATTATTTTGTTCTTATTGTGGATAAAAGGAGTCAGGAGCAGTTGAAAATCTCCAGGCTTGTTCCTTTCAGTGTCACAGTTAATGATGAGTTAGAGAACTGAAGGTAAATCGAACGAAAAACTGACACGAGGGTAGATTTCTGCTTGCATATCCAGAACACCCTTCTGGAGAGTTTACAGGGTACAAAATATTAAAGTACATATCCGCTTTTTTTTCTCAGCTTTGAATTTCACTCCTTAATCAAAACCAGAATAGAGAGTGGCGTGAGTAGCAGTGTTTTCCCCTTGCTCCTGAGAAGTAAATGTGCCTTAAAAGATGACTGACATTCATAGAATTTTTTTGTTGCTTATTTTTTTGGATAGTGTATGTTTATAGATTTGATTCACCTATTTTTAAATGTGTAATTTAATCCCATAATTGTGAAGCAGAACTTGCAAACAGTTTTTTAAATCTATAACCTTCATGAAACTATAACTCGAGGTGTAGATAAGGGACAATTTTACACCAGCTTGTCTTTTCATCTTGTCTTTTGATGATTGGATATAATACCTTTCTACACTAAATAGACTAAGATATAGGAATAACTTCTGGAAAACTATTGAAATAGATATTTTTACTGTCATTAATTTAATTTGCTTAAGGACCCTTTACTTGCAGACAAATGCCAAGGATGCGGTATTAATTAGATTTTTCATCTCCTTAATTTTCACTTTAATACCTTAAAGTATGAAGCAAATATTATCATGCAATCAACTGTTGCCCAAAATGACAGCTTTAATGAGTCTCATTAGCATTGAAACTATATATATTGATGTGAATGTTTGTTATTTTCTTTAAAGCTGTTATATAATTGCCTAGCAGAATTTGAGCCCTTTTATCGGGCTTTTGTTTTCATTAGGTAGAGGGCATGAATTGAAAGTGTTAGCATTTGTAAATGCTTAGGTGACATCACTTCTGTATATGATCGGAAACATAATTAATGTCAAATCTTAAGTAATTTTAAATTCCTAAATGCTTCTTTAAAGCAGCAAAACTGAACTGTAGAGTATTTATAACTGTGTTATCCACTGGTTTATGTTCAGTAAATATTTGTAATGCATGTAGGGAGCATTGCATTAATTTTGAAGAAATCTCTCAGTCATCACCATGCTATGTTGTGCATTTTTTTTTTGTAAGGAAGTATGAGATCTTTTGTTGAAAAATGACATGGAAAACTAAAATACCTGTTTGCAAGTGTATTTATGAAGCAAATTCTTTTCCTGCCTTTATTCTGAAGGTCCATGGCTTTCAGTTATAACTAGATTTTTTTAAAAACCCTGTTGTAAGATATGAATCCAAAGCAGGTAATTTACAAGAAACCTACTTTTTTTTCTAAATCATTTTTTTTATTAATAACTGAAATAGTACTGTCATTTCTTTTTATACAGACATTTACTAAAATTGCCTGGAGGCTACAAGCCATTATGTCAAAAACCAAAGCTACTTTGCTAGTATATTAGGCAGTTCATCTTTTCTGTCATTCTTATTTACATCTTAATAAACTTCTAGAAGTCACTTGACTTAGTATATCAGGAGACCAATTAAAATGATCAGTGGTCACAATGCATAAAGTACATGTTAAGTAGATTACAACTTGGCTAGCTTATAAAAGTGATTACAAATGGAGAATCATCCAGATTATTTTTTTAATCCTTGTGGGGTCAAAGCAGCATAAAATAATTTAATTGCAAGGGACCACCAGAGGTCATCTAATCCAACCCCCTGCTCAAAGCCAGGTCTAGTTAGATCAGGTTGCTCAGGGACTTGTCCAGTCACATTCCACAGGGACGTGATTTTTATCCCTAAATATTACCTAACCATTTAGGAAAAAGGAAATGTAGAATAATTTCTGGTAGTAGGATGAGATGCAGAGTTGAAAATGGTGTGGCCACAACATGTGCACCCAATAATCTGGAATACTTTGTAAACTGGTGTAATACAGACAATGTAATTTATTCTTAAACATAAGGCCATGCATCTTGAAAAAAAAGATGCAGTTTTAACTATTTCAGTAACTCTCACTCATGGAAATGCTTAGAAGAGAACTACAAAAATTATTTAAACCCTGTTAAACAGGAAAAGACGAAGGAAGATAAAGATTGGGGGTTTTTTAGAGAAAGAAAATGACTTGAACTTGATGTGCAATTATCTGTTTTCCAAAATCATGATAGTGAGTCAAGGTCTAGAATCGAAAGTTGAAGCTAAATAAACATGGTATAGAAGTAAGGGTTTCATTGGTCTTTTTCAAGCACGTTACATAATTACTTACCAAGATATGTTTTTAAATATTTATCATTGAAACCTGATGTTAAGTCACAGTTAATTTTTAAAGAATCATTGGTTATAATTCTGATGAAAGTAATATTTTTAGCTTGAAACTGAGAAATATTAATTAGCTCTTTTTTTCATGTTGATTTCCAAAACTCTAAAGTCTTTTATTTGGGAAAACATATATTTCTTTCTGTCCTTACATCTAATTTTCCCCTCTTTCTGTGCCAATAATTATTGAAAAGACCATAAACAATAAATATTGAAGTAAGATTTTTGAAATTTTGTGTATAAACTAAAACCGAACTACCCTGAAAAAAACATATTTTAAAAACGGTAAGTTAAAATCACATACTGAATTGAAAAAAACTCTGCCATGCTTCAAAGAGAAACTCATGTCAACATGTTTTTTATTTTAATATAGTTCTGTAAAAGCTGAAGTTTGAACAGTATTCTTAAATCAAGAAAACAAAGAGTAACTTAATATTCTTTCACTTAAATTTTAAATTATTTAATTTCTTTGCTTGCCTTTTAGTCTTGATTTCTCGTTGGCATATGTCAAGCTATACCATAATTTCTATTTGCAAATGAACTAAAATGAAGATAGATTTCACGATTACAAAGAAAGGAGAAATTTGCAGGTGCTGTTGTGAACTAACTGTAGGAGCAGATTTTCATTTGCTTATCAATATTTTCAACTACGTCACCTAGACAGAACGATAAAAACTGTGAAATGGGAAAAAGCTTTTAGTCATCTTGGTCCTATTAGAATTCTGTCACTCTCTAGGCAGATTTAACTGATATGTTTAGTTTTGTTAAAATCAAGATGCTGATGCTTTATAAGTAATGAGCTCTTTCTTTTCTGTAGCTGTGGTAAACTGTCAAGCCAGGCAGAGGATAGAAAAAAGAGTAGAAGTGCTGCTGACTGGTGTAGTTCCTGGTGCAACTGCTATGCCTACCACAAGAAAATCTTCCACGGTCAATAGAAATAAGCCAGCCAACATCCAAGAGGAGGTTCAAGTTCCTGATGGTAAAGATAAATAGCTTGGATATCATGCTGTTTTAGGAACACTGCAAATAAGGTGCTTCACCAAATGTAGCTCTGCCATGACAACAGATGGGGTTTAGTCTGATCCTTCTCTCAGTCCATATTTCTACCCTCTTGCAAATATGGGACATTTGTATAACATCATGTCTGCAGTTATAGGTGTCTTTAAAACTGAATCTTTCTTTTCGTATCTGTCTTGGATGTGAGGCTTGCACACATACTCCCTCTCCTTTAAAAGACAATAGCTTCCACAAAGTCTAAAGTTAGCAAAAATATGTCTGTGTAAGCGTTGCAAGGAAACATTTATCTGCAGATTGTCCCTATTGTTGCATGCATTCCCACCAGAAGACAAATATCTGCAGCAGAATGGATTGAAGAAGGAGGCCTTGTTTAAAAGGAGCAATAAAGCTTTGTAAAAAGATAGCTTCCACTTACTGTTAATCAGCAGAAGACACAGTGAAAATCAATTTATTTGGAAATACACCAGCTTTTCATATTATGTATCTCTGAAACAGAATAATGCAAAGTATAAGGAGTAGTAAGAAAAGAATGCTTGTTACTGCTATGTGCCCAGTATTTCTGTTAATGGATGTATGTTAGCAGTCATACTTGCTACAACAAATTATGCATTGTTTCATTTTACCTTCATCAATTATTGCACATTTAAGACTTAACTTATGTTTATTGTGGAGTTCAAAGTCATCCTACTTTTTAAGAAAACTCTTATTTAAAAACTATGACACATGACATGAGACATTCTAATGTGTTTTCAACATAGTGGTAAATGAGGGGAAGTGTAATGCGTTGCATGGTGGTAAAAGATGAGTCTGCAGAAGTTGCTATGATTGCAATCTATTAGGCAATCAGTTTGATAGGCAGGAAAACTTGACTTTTGTGTATCATTTATGGCATTTAGAATCTGGGCCTGTAGAGGTTTTGCAGAAATATCGTGTTACAGAAACCCTCCTGCCAAATAACTCTGAAAAACTGAAAAAGCTGTAAAACGTAAATCGAGATGCATTGCATCCTTTATATAAGAATGATTTTCATGCAAATATTGCCTCACCCTGCGCACTGACCAGTGTGGTCTAATATCAGCAATCACTGTCAGGATCTCTGAACAGAATTTTCTTTTTTTGATGCTTTTAAAACAGGAGGGAATCTGAATTTGAACGGTTAACAGGAGCTTGCAAAGGATATACTGACTGATTAGTTAATATTTATAATTCCTTAGTTAAAATTTATGTTTGCTCATATTGTGGTGTCAAAGATAATTTATTCTCTGGGCATGTTATTATCTTATATTCCCATATTATGTGATACTGATTAATCTAGTAAAATGAAAACGTGAAGTTCTCGACATACATTCTTTCCTCTTTGGAGAACTGTAAATATTATTATATAACTTTATTCAACCATGTGAGAACTGCTGTGTAACAAAATACAAGATACTTTTTTTAAATTTTGCTATAATGTAGCAGAGTTAGCTCTTTATTGATGTGTCACATATGAGTAGGCTACCTTAAACATACCTGAGCTGTTTCCCTCCAACATAGTGGCATCTGAATTGACAAGAATAACATGCACTGAGCAAGTTGAGGCAGCGTTTTGAAAGACTTGCAGATTCATGATGTGTAGTGCTTGTTTTATTCATAGGAACAATATTTCATCTTTATTAACACTGGCTTCTGCACATACTGAAATACATTCGTTTGGGACATTGCATCTTTTCAAGCCAGAAGTCTGGTAATGCTTTACATCATAGGTAGTAAGATCATTTATAACTGGCTTTTCATGGTTTTCAATGACATTATAGTGCCATTATTGCTAGATTAATTTAATACCTGCTAGGAATCAAATTTGATGGTACTGTCTCAGCTTTCTGCAGTCTACCAGCAATAATGTAAATAAAAGCGTAAACCTCTAAGATAACAGCCTGGCAAGCTGTTTTTCATTTTTTTTCTCTTCTGAAAGCATGATTCATCAGAGTGTATGTTTGATGTGTAGTAAGCAGTTTTTATATCCTGAGATAAATGATGATAATTGCTGGCACATGAGATTTAAACAGCTACTGCTGTGCTTCAGTATTTAAATTATTTGATAAGTATAAATTATTGGGAAGTGAAAAATCTCCAAGCATGTCTTTTACATTAAAAGAGTTCAGTTTCATCCAAGCTGGAAGATATCAAATGAAACAGAAAATTAATATAATTTTTTAAGAAAGAGGGGACAATCTAAAAACTGTCTAGCTAAAATTACAGTTTGTTGTACAGAAGTCAGCAAAGTTACAGAGATCAAATAACTAAACCTTAATGTTTTATACATAGCAATTATCTTATGGCCCTTTAAAAAAACAATTTTCAGTTGTTTTAAATGCAGATTTTAAACCTATATGTATTTTTTGTCTGCTTTCTTATGTATGGCTCCAGAGACCTTTTTTCAGTAAATGAAATTTGAGACCCAAGATTCATCCAAACAAGTGTGACAATCATTACTTTTTATTCTAATAAAACAGCTTTTTTAGTTTACTTTAAAAATTCAGTAGCAAATACAAACATGTTTAGTTTTTCATGATCTTCTAAGAAAAACATCAGACATTCACAAATTTTCAGTTATAGATATTTGACTGAAATTCATAAATTTCTAAGCAACCAAACTTGACCATGTTGAGAGCTTGTGTAGTACACAGGCAGTGTATCTTCTGGTTGAGGAAATACCCTAAACAATCCCATTCTGCCTCTGTGTTCATAATGGTCCTTTGTAACCCATCCCTTCCAATTGCTTCAGTTTATCACATAAACCAACCATAAGGGCTGAGTGTTTATAATTAACTTCCCTAATCTTCATTAACTCATAGCTCTTCTTACAGCCGAAGGCTGGTCTTAGCTCCTTGCTCCTGATTTCCTATTTCTGGGAAGGTTTCATGAGAGTTATTTTTTGTGGGAGAATAATGCTGTCCAGGTACTGTAGGGTAGCACAAGTATGAGGGATTTTTTGTTATATGGAAGTTTCACAGCTAGGCTGACCTCTGACTAAACAGATGCAGCTAGTGGTTAAATAACAATTTCCACGTGTAGTAATCCATAATGTACATTGACATACAAAGTGTATCTGTACCCTTTGTTTCATCATCTATCAAACAAGCAGATATATATGTTCTACACAATTTTATAGCAATCATTTAACATTCAAAAATTCCTGAAGTACTGACACTCATCAGAATTCACTCTTTCTTAAATTTAATTAAAGCAGCTCTTTGAAACAGGGGAAGAACAACATGTCCAAACACATGTTAAAAGCTATTCCCCACCCTGGCAAGATTTAATGTTAGTCAGTTGTATGAGTTCCACTGAATGCCAATTTGATGTGATGGATCTGGATTGGGAAGATCACTTTTCAGAAATGAGTTCAATAAAAATGGATATCACCAAAGAAATCTTTTTACCATAAGGCAGAAAGATGCCAGTATAGGTGGAGACAAAATATTCTTATAGATTTCTCTCCCATCCAGAGAGATTTTAATTGCTGATAAACTGTGTCAGGGTAATATTGAAAGCAATATGAAGAGGATAATAATGATGAAGACGTCCCTATATCTAACTTAAACCATCTCTCTATTGTAAGAATAATTGTGGAATTATTTTTGAAACGGTATTTTAGGATGAGAGAACTATAGCTATATAAAAGTTTAAGTGATTCTTTTTCCTGTGTGAGAAGTGGAAGAAAGAACAATGAAGTGTTTTGGATTAACAGTCGATGAAAGCTGTTAGAAATAGCAAAAATTAAAGTGTTGACAAGGGGGTGAACTACCATTTGGGTCACTCTGTAATGGGTTATTACTTTGTTGTTAAGGGCGACAACTCCTGCTGGAAAACAGAGAACTGAGTAGAAGTCAAAGAATAGGACATCAGAGTAGAAATGAAAGCCTAGATGGATTTTTTTGTCAGCTACATAATTTTTGTTTACATCTGGCTGTTTGTTTCTTTATTTATGAGTGAAACATGAGAGATTTGATGCATTGTTCATGTTCTTTATTGAACTGCAATATGCACAGGCATTTTAATGAAGAACTTTAAATATGACTTATTCACCTGATGATGACATACAAGGTTACCACTTGGTCCATTAAAAAAGAAACAATTTAGCATACTTTCTCTCACAATTCCTCCTCCACTATTTCTTAATATAACTAGAACACTAATAACAAATAATATAAAAAGAGCTTGTGAATTGTGAGCAAACAATTTGTAACTACAAACCACTGCTTATATTTCTCTTTACAGGACACAGACTCACTTCTGTTTCTTTGACATTTTATAAAATGTTGAAATCCGCAAGCCTTAAGAATGAAAGTCATCATTATGTAAATTAAGATTACTTTCTAACTCCTATGCAAAATCATGCTCAGTTAAAATATTCAACACTTACAGGGAACAAGAACAATTATAAACTAATCTGCAGTAATTTATTCAGCTTCACAAAAATGCAAAAAAAAAATTAACTAATACAAAACCAGAAACAATTCAGTTATTCCTGGTGTTACTTTTCAGTATGATGTACATCCAGGAAAAATGGGAAGTCCAGAACTGAGTCTCTTCTGAATGCCAATTGCAATGTAATTGCAATGTAATTGCAAGTGAGGAGTAGCTTAACAGATCAGATTGCAAGGTCTTTTCAGCTTCTGGAAGTGATGCATTCTGTAGCTGGCAGGCTCAATAGAAGTGCCTTTAAAATTAACATTAAACTCTTTGCTATATATGTCCGATGTTATTTCAAGCATTGTGAATTTGAGTTTTCACGTTAAGAGGCCTTGGATTGGTTTGTGTCAGCTCTACAGAATTTCAAAGGGCAAATAAATGGTACTAGACACAGAAATATTTAAAACAGTGTTTTGTGGTTCATCGAAAAACCGAAACTGGCCTTGCTGGGTAAGAACCACATCTCAGTGCAGTTTAATGCATTTGGATTTTTAGCAGCAATCAGCCAAGGTTTTTGTTCTCACTCAAAATTGTTTCAGACTGATCAAGGCTAATCAGAAAAAAAAAATCTATTTTTATAAAAGACAAACAATTCTAATTTTACACCTGAGTTAGCAGACAGAACCTAGAGGTAGTCAGAAGACACTTATTTTCTCTTGGAACAGATATTTTAAACTTTTATTGTATTGCCGTTAGTGCAGGGAAACCACCACCCATTGTATAGACACACAGCTGGTTTACAAAGTGATGCTTAGGTCCACAATATTTTAAGATTATATTCCTGAACATGAAGAAATTTATAAGTAAGTATGCAGGACCTTGAATTTCTAGATGCATAATTACTGTTGTTCAGTTGGACAAATTTTGGGTTTTTTTCCATTTAACCCTAATAAGAAACTGTGGAGAAAATGAAGTAGCTAGTGATAGGTTAAATCTACTTGCTCTTCTCAATTGGGGGGGTCACATTCATACAGAAGTAAAGTAATATTTTAATGGAATTAATGGAAATGTTATGTTCCAAAATATGGAAGAGGGTGTTTTCTGTCTCAGAGAAGTATACTTGACACATTACATGTTGACAGTGTTAGAAGACAAGGAGTAAGAAAGATTTCTAAAGCAAGTGGTTTTAATAATGAATTTTGAAGAGAGAGAAAGTGACTAAGTGTATACAAAATGTTAAAAAATTCTTTGGACACAGGAGTGTGATGAAGGAATTAGAGCAAAATTACTGGTATCCTCTTAACCGTCTGTAGGAAACTGTCAGTTACAGTCATTGATTAATTGTCAAAAAAAACCCAAAACATAAAATATGCCCTGAGAGTTATGTATTTCCAGTAAACCACGAAACAATAAAAAAGAAAGATAAAAACGAGGATACTTCTGAGGGCGAGAGTGCGTCTGGGAGACAGGAAAGAATACCCATAATGCTGACATATAGAAAGACTGGGATAAACAACCTTGCTATTGCTTCATGATCTGCAGGTTATATGGTGGCCTGTCTGTAAACACACTGCCCCTCCAAAGGAAACGGAAGAAATTTGCTTGCATTGGTAATTGGTCTTCTAAATGACAAGCATAATTTGTTTTAGATATTAATGCAACTACTTTAAGCATTAAAATACATAGACATCATCACGGTGAGTGTGGTGGAAAAAGCTCTTGCATGTTAAATAATATAGTTTTCAATATAGCATTTGGGTGAGCCAATAGAAAATGGATGGTTAAGTTAAAAGACATCCTGAGTTGTTGCTGGTTTGAGAGGGCAGCATTCAAAGTGAGGCAAATGAGCCAGGATACCGTGGAAAAGACAATGTCCGTGTGAATTAAGACTACGTCATAACATGTTCACAAAGAAGCTAGTTTGACGTTGCCTGTGCCCAGGTGCAGTTGTGATATTTGTTTGCTAGAATTGCTAGATAAATTAAGACAATGCTAAATAAAAAAGAAGAATGTTGAAAAAGTAATAGAACGTTTTTCAAAAAACGCATTTTAGTGAGTTGCTTTAAAAATTACTTTACAGATTAATGGACTAAGATAAGTAGCATGCTAGATGAAAGGAGGATAATGTGAGAAATCCTTTTATTTTTGTGAGGTTTTTTTTTTCAATTTACCATGCCAAATAATATCAAAATAAAGTCTGAGCGTTAAGAGGGGAGTATGAATAGACTTAATAAAAGGAAATTAGTTTAAAAAGGTTTCAGTGAGAGAGAGAATATATGGAAACTAGCTGCAAGGAAGAGTGCAGAAATGTGTTTGGAACAGAAGATGCTAGATGCATACCATGTATTTCATATACATGGATTCACAAACTTCCATTTTATTCACTAAATGATACAGTATTTTGAAGAAAGACATTCTCCAAAAAAAAAAAAAAGGGGGGGGGAGGCAGGGAGGAGTAGTGCTTTCTACTGCTTTCTTTACAGTAGAAACCTGCTTTAGCAGTAGAAATCTGTTTTAAAACAAGTCTTTTGAAAGATAAAAAATTAGCCAACAGAAAAATCAAATGTAAGAGAAAATTTCAAAGAGAAATGTTGAAGCTGGTTGCTAGGAGAAGAGGCAGTGGGATGCAGGGTAAAAAAAAAGTGTGGATAAGAATTTTGCAGAGACTTAAAGATATGGATGAAAAGCTTTAATTGGATATGGAAAGATAAATAAATTTGCAGGAAAGTGATGTAAAGATGTATACACAGCACTACACTGAGGGTTTCCTTGTATGACTTAGATCAAGATGGGAAGAAATCTTTGTTAGGTGTCAGGGCCACAATAGATACTTAGTCTTGAAAAATTAGCAGAATCAATGAAAATAATATCAGTGAGAGAGTACAACATGTTTACATTCAGCACCAAATAAAATGATTTATCTAGCTTTTGAAAAACATGAAGCTGCTAGTTTATGAATTGCTGGGCTTTCATTCTGTGTTTGCATTCTGCAATTGTGCTGACCTCCTTTGTTAAATAACCGCAAGTAAGACTGCAGCCTGCTGAATGGGAGGTGAGGAAGGCCAATTGAGTGAATTGGCTCGTGTCTGTGTTTTATTGCATCTATCCAACGAAAAGCCTCTGTAATGAGTACAAGCATTTTTGCGATCTGAACCTCTTCTCATCACAGCTTTAATTTCCTCCTGTCTCAAGTGGGAGACAGTGTGAAAGTAAGGAGAGTCCCTTAGAAAGTTCCTCTCCCTTGCCATTTTTGTGTCACCAAGTCCACTGCAGGTTAAGCATTATTTGGTGAGAGCTCAGGCACCTAGATCTCTTTTAGGCATCCGCAAGATGCTGTAGCGTCACAGGCCAGTGTCCATGAGGTTTTTGTTGTCAGAAAAAACCTTGAGTGGTGAGTTGATCTTCAGTGCAATCAAACACTTATTTGCTTTTCAAATATATGAGGGAGGTACAAAAAGCTTCTCTAATTACAGTGTGAAACTCTACCCCAGGTCAGATATATCCCGTAGGCCTTTCACAGTACTTTCTATAGACGTTAGACCCATCAATGCCTTTGTAACTAAGTCTTCTGAGGTTTGAATACAGCTTTTTTCCAATAAAAAGTCGTATAAATTCTTGAAGTTCTTATTATGTGAACCTGTTAAACGTGTTTTTATTTTTAGGCATATGCCATTTATTAATTAGCTTTACAGTAAATCCTAACAGTCACAAAAATTCACATTTGCCCAATTTGTATGCTCAGAGTGAAAAAGCCTTGGAGTTTCCACACTATCAATCTTGAGAGTCAGAAAATAAATTTTTTAAAAAGTGGTTTATTTCCTTTTATCTTCTTAAGAGGCTATTAAAACAAAACAAAACAAAACAAAACAAAACAAAACAAAACAAAACAAAACAAAACAAGAAAAACCAAACCACAAATCCTCAGCATTTTAATACTAGTGCTTTTTAAGAAGTAACCTTACTAGCACTTGAAAATAAATGATCACCAAATAAGGGAAGTTACTTACTGTTTTTTAAACATAGTTGCTTCAGTAATTCTGCATAAACAAATGTTGTCAAAATGCATACTACCTTTTGGAAGTCTGTAGTTACACAAAGGAAAATACTTAAAAGACTGAGATTAATTACCTTTCAAAACAGTACATGTTTAGTGCTTTAAAAAAATTGTCTTGGAATAATTACCTCAAACCATATTCTTTCTCCTTTTCTTACTTAAATAATGCGTAACATTCTTCAGGAAATATGAGGAAGTAATATTTTTTGTAACAGGAATTTCTGTTCCATAGATGTAACCAGCTGTATATAAATAGCATGCTTACGTCTTCCCAGTGTTTGGATTGATAAATATCTCTGTGCTGAGTGAGAATTGGTTAAAACCTGCTGCTCTCTATTTACAGCACAGAGGTGGATTAATTGGGGTATACTTTATATCTGCATGTGTATTTTACAATTTACATTAGATAAGAGTTTTACCTGTACTAAAATGATGATTTTAAAAAAGAAAACTAGTGAATGAAAACATACAAAGAGCTGGGCTAAGGACTCAGAGCATATTTGAATAGTATGCTATATTTGGCATTACTTTAAAGAAAATGTCAGTTCTGTATACACTGTTTTATTTATTTCACCATTTTAATTGAAACTGGAAATACTAAGAGTCAAGAGAACTCTGAACATTTGAAAATTTGGACAAATTTCTAGCAATGATTCACAGCTTTTTTTTTTTTCCTCTAGCTGCTGCCATTTTTTTTAGGCAGCATGAGTATTATGGAATTGTCTAGAATCAAATATTAACATATTCACAGAGGCTTCTAGTATGATAATATAGTAGTCTTCAGGGCAGCTGTGGTGAAAATCTGATTACATTTTTCTTTTTTTTGGAACAGTCCTAAACTAGATTGGCAGTGTAGATCAAAACCAGCTAAGGGACCAGTGTAACGATGCACTTATAAATGCATTTTCCTTAGGTGTTGTAAATATTAAAATATTGTAACTAAATACTTAATATGAGCATACAACATGTTACAAGACAGCCTGGAGCAGAAAAAATATAAATAATTAATTGCTTCTGACTAAAAGGTACACTATGAATATGCCAAACCAAAACCAAATCTCTTTGGATACTAAAAGCAGCATGCAATTCACATTTCCCTCCTAGCATCTGAACTATAAAATAAACTTTTCCTGAGTAGCGTTGTGTGTTATAACTGCTGAAAGAAACATCTGCTCGACAGTTCCAATTTTCTCATTGTAGGATGCTCCAAATTATGTCATATTTTCTTTCCTGTACAAAGGTAATTTTCATGTCTGAATCTTCGTGTTTTGGCATTTATCTAGGGTGACCACTACAAGCCTTGGGCTGTGTTGGAACCTGAATGCATGGCATAAACATTCTATTTTTCAAATAGAGAAACAATAAAGAATGGAACTATGTAGGATGATCCTAGGAATTTTATAAACTGTAGGAAAACTGTTCATGTTTACTTTCATAATAACAAAGTACATTTATTGTAATAAAATACATTTATAATAGATGGATTAATACATGGAAATCCTGTGTATTTGGTACTCAGTGCATATCTCAAATGACTGATAATCCTGTGTTGGTAATAATGTTTTGCTTATGTCTGTGTAGCTCTTTGGTCCAGCATAAATTGGACAGAGGTCTGTGTGCAGGATTCACTCTAAAGAGTCAGAAATTTTTCCATTTAAGCTGCTATATTTCTTAGGGTTAATCTGTATGTTACAAAAATATTGACAGCAAGTGTTCAAGCTTCTTGTTAGCTAATGAAGTAGAAAGAAGGGATTTGCACGTTTCAGAAAAGGAGAAAGGATCACAAGCATAGGAGGGTGTCTCCATACTCAAATTTTGGCAGCATTACAGATTGGCAAAACCAAAGTAAGCTTTTTTTTCAACTGTGTCACAGTGCATTGTCCCTTGGACTTTTTATATAAAGAAACAAGTAGTCTGTGTTTTAGAACTCCAAGTTGGAAGGCCTTGGGAATTAACTCTGCAGCTGACTGACCTTCTATAGCCAGCATATATTTATTTATTTATTTATTTATTCTATTTATTTATTTATAAATAACAGGGTTATCCATATGAGTTCTGGGCAACACATTGTACTAAGCTGTGCAAATTCAAAATGTGCCCTGAGATATGTGGTCATAGTAAAATGAAATATCTTTTCGTTTATTTTGTGGTTTTGTTAAAAGGCTTTTCATCTATAAAAGGTGTAAAACTTTTAAACTGATTAGCAGCTCGAGATTCTTTTCCTCATAAAAATTTTGCCTTCTATGCACAAATTACTATTGTATACTGAGTATCACAGTTTTCTTTATTACAGCTGGAGGAGACATTTGATTCAAGAAGCTCAGCTGTTTATTTTTGTGTCATTATTACTTGGCCTTTTCATAGCTGCTAAAGGGAATAAGAGAAGAGGCTGCTAGTGACATCTTCACAATTTTGCTGTGTTCTGTTTCTCAGGTTTGCAGCCATCAATGGCACTGATGTCCTTAATGACTTTTTTTTGAGATTGTCCCAATGGCATTACTCAAAAAAAGTATATTCTTGCAATTTTCATTTACCCAATGAGCTAAAAATATCTCACTCTCATGTAGAAGTGGTAGCCAGAACAATATTGCTATTACATCTCCTAAGTAAGTTTTCCAGCTTCCATTTTGCTGGAAACTATATAAAGCCTGTCATATGAAACTGGAAGTTTTTGCTATGCAGTCAGAAGCAAATCGCTCAAGTTTTGGATAATTATTAGTTTTACTTATCTGTCATTTTTAGTACCAAATAAAATAATTGTAACTACTAGACAGCCAACTGTGTGACATTAGAGTGCACACAGTCTGATCTTTTCCTCTCCTATCGTATAGGTTTCTCTACAACAGTGGAATTTCTGTATGAATTGCAATATCAATCAAATGAAATTAAATCTCAGCTTGAATCTTTAGTTGGTGTGCATCTGGTTCAAAGAGAACGGGATACAGAATCTGGAATCATAACACTGATCTTTAATGTAGTATTTGCACCTTACAAACCAATGAGGTAAGCTCCTGATTACTAACAGAACATGCAATAAACCCCTGTCTAGTCATTCTTAGCTATGTAAGCACCTCCCTGCGTTGTTTTCCTCATTTTGTGTTCACCTCTGAAATCTATTATTTTAGATTTTCTCACTTGCTGCTTCTCACTATGATATTTTTTGGTATCAAAACTGACAGTGTTTCTTTTAATGCTTGTGAGATGATTTTGTTGAGTTACTGCCTTAGTCCGTGTATGCATCAATTTACTTCTGAACATTGGAGTACTGAAAGACTTACAATGAAAATTAGTTGTTCTCAAAATTTACAGAAAGCATACAGACAAAGCAGTCTGTCAGTCTTGAAAAACTTTTCTTAGCTGAGCATTTGTGCCTGTTCTTTAGCTGGAAGGGATGGTTGAATTTTAAAGTAGTCTCTGGTGCTTCAGTAACAGCAATCTACAGGAAAATATCCTCTTTTATAGCTGTGATGTGAAAAATGATGGGTTTTCTTCAACTTACATTAGTACATCTCACCTCTTTAAAAAAAAAAAAGAAGAAAAAAAAACAAACTGTGAGAGGGATATCCTTTTGGAGAGAGGGAAGTTGTGCCTTCCTGTTGAAGCAGTCAAAAGTGTATGGGGAGGAGGTTGGAAAGAAATTTCAGTAAGATGCAGGCACTAGGTAAATTCAGAGACTCAACATTACCAGGAAGATAGGCAGCAGTCACTGCTGAGTAGCATGCTTTACATGCCCAGAGGGTATTTTTAGGATGCAGGAGGCAATGGTATTTGCAGTAGTCCAGAAGGTTACTAAAATAAACAAAGAGCAAACCTTTAGGAAAGACTGTCACTCCACCTCATTCAGTGTCATTGTGTCAGAAAGGAGATTAATTTAGAAAGCCTTTTTATTTCTATTCTGTCCGGGTTTTTTATTATTGCTGGTTTTCCAGGTTTTTTTTTAATTTTTATTTTTATGTACTTGAGATCTATCAGCCTTCATGTAGAGGACTCAATGATTTCAATTAATTACTTTCTTTGTCATCAGAACCTACAGCACCAACTCCCTTCTTACGCAGTCTGAAGGCATCAGAGCCTGGAATTTTTCTAAAGAAAACAGAGTTACATCAAATCTATTTGATTCTAATATGAACTGCTAACGTGGTCTGGACCAAATTCTCCTCTAAGACCACAGTAAATAAAGAATAATGAGTAAAATACATTGAGTTAAATTTGTTTAACTCAACAGAGAGTAAGCAGAAGAAACCAATCTCACGGCTGTGCCCATCATTTTGCTTTCATATTAGGCCCAGTCTTGTACTTTGCTGTAAATATCAAATGTATTTAGTTTACATTCCAGTCTAAAGTGCAACTGATGCGTACCATGCCATGTAAAATTAAGGATATATTCCAATTTAAAACAGTCTGTATTTTAATTTTAATGTAGTATAGTTCTACACTCTCAAGGCTTATTTTGGACATTAATTTACTGAGTTTACATTTGATAATGCTGTAATTAATGTTTTTATCTGAATTTTAAAGGAATGAAGCAACTCTAGTAGTACAGTGTGCTGCAGGAGGTGTTTGGAAGTTTCCAATGCTGTTCATTGCTACGGGGGGAGAAGTGGATGATGTCATCAACATTGAAGCAGTTGGCCTGAATAAAGAATCTATAGTTGGCTTTAAGCTTACAAGCCAGACAAGGTAAAATACTTATGATAAGGAATTTATGCAGTTTTCTGAGGTTAGAACTCACACTCGAACACATCAGGTAGGATAGATTTGGGCAACAGAAACATAACTGAGCTGTAGCTATGTCAGTAGTACATTGTTACTTTCAAGTGCTGCGTTGTATAGGTAACAAATGTGATATTGAAGCTGTACTGTAGAAAACAGAAACATTTGACATTTAGGCTGTAGAAAATTTGTGGAATAGATCCAAATGCTTATGTTATGACTTCAAAGTTTTGCCCTAAAATGCTTATATGTGTTAAATTGTGCAATATGATGTTAAGGTAGGTGTGTTGTGATATTAAAGGCTCACTGTTAAAGCCTTAATGTTTTTACTCATAGATAAAATATTAAAATATTGTTTAAAAGTTTCAATTGGAATATGGAGTATCATCCTACAGACCTTCCCTGGAAAAAAATAGCAGCACAATCCCATGCAGGATCAGTTTTGGTACTTAAAGAGTGGTGAGGTTTTTTTCACCCTGCATATAGATACTTTCTGTCTTCCTTTCTTCTGCTGAGTGGTACCTTATGGTACTGCTACTTTGAGAGTAACTGGGCCAGAGGAACACATGTATTTCTGAGTAACCAGCTAGAAAGAGACTCTGCAGCTGTGTCTTTTTCTCTCTCTGCTACTTGCAGGACAGAGTGGTTGCACAGCATCACTGAAAAGATCTGTACTTCTTTTTGGGTTAGTAGGGTGCATAGTGATGCAACAAAAAATATTTCAGAACCACGGGCCCCAGAAAAGGCTCAGTATCTTATTAAGGACAGATTAGGATTCTCGTATATATACCAAGTTGAATGAGGATCTTCAGTGATTCAAACAGCACCTTTGGTGACCACTTAACCACTATGAGGTTGATGGTCTTAGCTTTCTTTTTCTTTATGGCTACTGCAACTCAAATGTTGGATTCTCCCTTTAATCTGACTCCTCCCCTCCCCAGCAAAATCTTCAAGGTGTACAAGATATTTCAGACTGAATTAATGATTTTCCATTTTACCCATCACTAGATTTGATGTAGTTGTTTCAGGAATGATGAACAGTTACAAATGGGAGGTAGTTGCTACGCTGTTCACAACAATCTGCAGTAATGGAAGCTCTGAGAGTACATGCAAATATGTAATGCACTCTCTCTTTTAATAGATTTAAAATTGACACACACATGATGCCAATGAGAACCATTGCAGTATCTGTTTCAATAAATAATTAAAGACACTAAGAATGCAGCCAAATAGTTTAGTTGTACAAAGAAAACTCAAATACGTTTAAAATTGTCCGCACCAACGACAGTTGTGTTATATGAGTAGTCCAATATTTTACTTTCAGTTTTAAAAGTTCAAAAGTGACATACTGTTGAATGGTCTTTTGTAATTACATTAAGATTGGTTAGCATCAAATAAGCAGATTTAACTTGTTAAATAAGAAAAATCTGCTACTTTTTAACATTCATAGAAGACCTTTTTCAGTTTTTGTCATAAATTTAGGTTTAATTCAACACCAGCTGAAATCATTGACAACATTTCCACTGAGGTAATTGGCTTTGGTACAAGCCTCTAATGTTTGTGTTAACATTATTTTAATACCAAATCCATTATTGAATACCAATAATTTACAGAATTACAGCAGTATTAATCAAAAAGAATAGATAGAATATTATCCCTGGAAATAAAAATTACAGAAACTTGTTTGATATCCATCTGAAATTATTGGTCCATTATTTTATGCTGATGTCTATAATTGAAACAGAGAATAAGAATTCCAAAAGTTATGCTTTGTTTAAGAAAGCTAGTCATTTCTATGTTTGTTTTACTGAAAATACCTTCTTAATGTATTTTTAATCAACTATGTTTTGGGATCAGAACAGTTGTATTAACACAGACCTGTTTTCTGGAGAATATTTATACTATGCACTCCAGTACAGAGGTATTTTGATGGCTGAATTTATTTCTTCAGATTGAAATACTGATATCCAGCTACAGCAGAATGTTACCTTATTTGTTTTCCAGTGCAGAGACTTCAGTAGACAACATGAAACACAGATATACGAACACTGTGTTAACTTGAAATTTTTTTTGTAAACTACCTTAATTTTGAGTGTTTGGTCAAGATGATGGATAAGTCTCTCTTGTTCATTCTATCTATTCATTTCATACACAGAGCCTCCTTTCACCAGGATAATTCTAGCTTTCCATGTAGCTGTCAGTGATTGTTTTAATCATGTATTGCTTCCCATATACAGTAAAATTTTATTCATCCTTCCATCCCAGCCTCTCATTCCAATCCTGTGCTTATCACAAACAGGATATTTGTTACATTGAGGAAACTTCTCAGGCAAATTATGCTTCAGAAAAACACACTTAGTCAGCAACTATTATCACAAAAGCAAACAGTGTGATATTAATATGGTCTCCGTGGAGTGGTGTCTGCAAAATCCAAGGCTCCACCAGGTTATGGAAACAGAGCTAGAATAAAGAGAGAACAAATACAGGATGACTGGGGAGATGAGAAGAAAGATGAAATTTGGCTTTAAAATGACTGCATGTGTAGATTTATGTTATCTTAACCTGCACTTCACATTTTGAACACCGTTGTGGATATTTTCCTTATTTGCTCTATGCACATTTCCTAGTGCATAGAATAAATGTTCAGTTAAAAACATTCCTTGATCACAAAAATAAATTTTAATGCTGTTTGAAGAATAGCAAGCAACTCGTTTTTTCTGTATCCTCCCTAACTGTGAATGCAAAACCAAAAAAAGTTTACAGTTCCAACTTTAAGAAATATTTCTATTTTACTGTAATTAGTGCTGTATTTCATTAGTTACCATGAGCCAGAATTATGTAAGCTGCAAAAAAATGTATTCATTAAGTTCTCAGCGCACACACCCTCTTGTCACCCTCCGTCACATATCACTCTGCATGTTACAGGCCTGGATTCCTATGCCAATCTCTTTGTTACCAGTTCTGCAAATTTCTACCATTAATCCAAAGGTGTAATTAAAATACTTTATCTTAGCATCTCTCACATAGTGGCAGCTGCATGCAACAAATGTCTAAGCTCCATTTTTTGGAGTCTGAGTGGAGGCAAGTAGAAAATATCAATAACGATACACATGAAGCAGAGCTTCCAAAAAGTTATGATCATGCTTCCAAATAATACAATATCTGACATGTTACATCTTTAGCAAGGAGCTATATATCTAAACATGTCACCTGGACTATTTTTAGCAGGAAAAGTCGTTTCACCAATCTGCAAATATTGTACCCCTGGGCAGAACAGAAGTGAGACAGAAATCTTAACATTTTGTAAAGATAAAACCCCTGCCTCCTGCTTTGTACACAAGAAAATTGGTGTTAAACTTGGTAAAGCATTCCTTGACAGTCATTTATCATCCAGTGTTCGTATTTTTTGAAAGTCCTTTAATTCTGAAGCAGTCTTTCCAAAGCTATAGAGAGATAATTGGAGTTAAATCTTTTCTGATGTCCAGAGTTCAGGATTTAGAATGGATAATTAAACCGGAGTTGGTTTTTGGTATAAAACCTAACCAATTTTGATAAATAGTGAGGATTTCCTAATTTTTTTTTCTGTTGTGGTTTTTTGTTGAAAATAAATTATCCTGATCATACCAACTATCACTAATAATTTTGTAGAATTTGACTACTGTATACAGTTAATGAGTTTAAAGAACTTCACTACTAAAATTTCTTGTGTCATCCAACAAGTGTTAACTACAAATTACAAGAAGTAAGTTTAGATATGATTAACTATCTTTGGAAGCACATTGCAACATTTTCAAAACATATCTCTTATTTGCTTAAGAAGTTATATACTTTACTGATTAAGACATTTTGTTATTCTTTTATTGGAAAACACTCGTATGAAAACATTATGCATTGTTTTTTATGTACAGTTTGCAAAACTGCTGAGTTTTGTAAAGGAATACATTTCTAGGAATAATTTACTGCTTAGTGAAGTTTGAGGAAGACAGGAGTAAACATTAAAGCTACTTTGAGCCTTAATTTAATAAAGGCTTATATTTTCAGATTTGCTTGGTATTTTAGAAGTTTTGCAGTGAGATTTCTGTAGGAGTATAAATTTTAAGGTTTTCTTTAATTGAAGACATAAGGTGCTATTCTTTTTTAGTTTACTAACTTGAAAATTGTCTAACATGAGAACACTGACAAGTACAGACTTCTGTTTAAGAACAATGCTATTTAAGAACAAGATTAAAGGAGTAATTGTAAATATACCTATTAAATACTAGCTCAGTTTCCACTCTTTCTGGTTGCCATTATTTCGTTGTCCAATTATTATTTAAATTCAAATTAATAATTACTCTTGTTCATTATTTGAGTAAGGGCAGAGTTCATATTGGCTGATAGCAATATCAAACCATTATGACAGGAGTCAAGGAACATACAGGTGGAAAGACACATTTGCTTTCTCGGGTTTATATGGCCTGTGCCCTCATACATACTAATTAATTTGTGCTTGGTTCATATGTGTTTTCAAAAATCTACACATCATTAAACTTTATCAAGTATGTTAGTATCTGCCACCCTTGAGTTAAACAAAAGCCTTCTTGAAAAAAAATGTAGACTGCCTCATCAGTGTCCTTCATGGCTGAGTGTCATGGTTTAATCCCCTTGGGCACCTCAGCCCCACCCAACCTCTTGCTCACTTCCCTCACACTGGGATGGAGGAGAGAATCAGAAGGGTAAAAGTGAAAAAAATCAAAGGAAGGGAAGGGAAGGGAAGGGAAGGGAAGGGAAGGGAAGGAAAGGGAAGGGAAGGGAAGGGAAGGGAAGGGAAGGGAAGGGAGGGGGAGGTTTTAGGTATGACTATATGTGTTCATGTAAGTATGTATGTGTATATATATTTTACTCATCACAGAAAAAAAATTGCCTCTAGTACCTTGTGCCAATGCTGTCAAAAAGCATGCAGATGTTCTTTGAAGCTTTTTTATTAGTTTTTCTTCATTTCTCATTCTGAAAATTAAAATCTAACATAGTTGATACAATAAGACTTTTCTCTGACTTGCCAAATATCTTGTTTGCACAATTATCAGTTTTATGACAGTTTTATTTTAAACTATCTGGTCGCCTTGTCAGGACTAAAACTATAGCTTTTTCTCATGTCTGTTTTTTTGACTTACTCTTTTGAGGAATCATTTATGGTCTCTGAAGAAAACTGCTGTTGTATCATACCCTGCTAAGAGACAATTTCTGCAGGAATAAAGTCCCTGTTTTCATGTGTCTTCTGTGCATGCACCCTGTCTAATCTCCCTTAGCATTTCATCATTGCAGAACCAGAGTTTAAATGTTAATTTCAGATGGTTTTTTTGAAGAGTGCTCTACTCTGCTACTCAGTCCAAGTGGCATTAGTTCTTTTTTGTCCTGTGCCTGCACTTTGTCTGTTGTGGGTATGCTCTAGGCCATCACAGCTGAGCAGCCCTTGCAGGAAATACAGATCTGAAAATTCAGGGCTTAGAATGCACATAAACAGGAACCTAGGCTGTAGCAGGATTAGCGCTTATGGCTCAGGGCTGTAAACTCAGGTGCACAACTTTAGGTACCACGAACAGAGATTGTCAGCATACGTTTGATGTAGCAAGACTTGAAGTGTGGTTTCAGACATTCCATAGCTGACCTTGCTGTCACCTAAAGGAAAAACTAGGCTAAATTTGGTAATACACCCAAGTCCAATGGCACTGCTAAATGTCAGTAATTTTTTTTGAGGAGACAGAAGCCTTTTGGTTTCTGTTTCCTCCACTTGCACTATTTGTTTCTGCAAAATTACAGTGTGACTTTTTCATGAGGGTATTTTGAATTCAAGAACACCTTTCGTGAGAACATATTCCAGGAGAGGAGAGCTATTTTTAAACAAGATGACATAGACCCAGCGTACCACCCACTGAATAGCACTTGCCTGGGAAATGTGGGACACTTCTGTAGAGATATGAATTGTCATAAAATATTAAATTTCACTTCTTTATGAGTATTTTCTTTGAAAAGCAGTGCTCTCTCTAGTGTGGTGGTCCATGAATAAACAGATTTTAACAGCTTTTATTGAGATGCAGTTAGTTTTTCATTCTTCAAATTTTATCAACTAAAAATATGTTCTCTCTAAGCATGCATGATAGTTGCCCTGCTGTACCATGGCAGGGTGTTGAGAATTATTTTTTGACCATGCCGTTCTATTTCTAGTTTCAATTTCTTTTGCTCTCTTTCTGACCAAATAGTGATAGAGTTGTCCTCAGCAACACGTATAAAGACTAAAATGAGAATGCCTGACTGGAAAATACAAAAATTTATATTGTTTTCATGCTGAGAAAGTTTATGGCAAGGAGTCCCTGAGGAACTGTGATAGACAGGCTCTAGTTTGAGATTGCTTTGTAGTCCCCAGCCACTGTCTTTACCAGGATTAAGATATTTTTGGGCGGTCCAACAGTACTGCCATGAAGCAAGCAATTGGACAAGATCTGCAGTACCAGTGATAGTCATTCTTATGATATAACAGACATACAATAATATCGATAGAGGAACCTAATTATTGTTTTTGCTGTACCTCAAATTCTTTAGTGTATGGGATATGAAAAACTTGGAAAACAGTGACAGAAAACTATTGTTTTCCATGTGTTAATTTGAAGGCTTTCAGAACTCCCTCCCAATTTAGTAACACTCCACCAGATTGCAAATTTAGTTCTAGTCATAAAACTTAATAAAATGGATGGCTTGTCAGTTTTATTTGGTTAGAGATTGGAAAAGTGAAGATTTTTTTTAATAGGAAAAGTGGATTTTCACTCTGACATGCAATTTATTTCTATCACTATTATTACGTCTTTACAGGTCAGATGATTCTTTTTAGTGGCAAATGCTAGCATTATTCTGTAGTTATTATAATATTTATAACAGCACATGAGTATGTTTGGAATGGAAGACCAATATGCAGGTCCCTGTGTATAAAGATTATAAATATTTATAAATAAATATTAATTACTACAGAATATTTGTTCTATAAGTAAGAATGCTATTATTATTCTGTAGGCATTCCATGGAATTCCAAGTCTACTGAGTTGTGCCACATGGTGGTCTGAAATGTTTGATTGTAGATAAATTGTATTAAGATATCATAAAAGGCACAACAGCTCCCTGTGCTTTTCTGTAGATACCCAGAGCCGTTCACTGCGCAGTTCATGGCGGGCAGTGATCCTGACTTCTTTGTACTGCCACAAGCTGGAGAACTTCTTCCAGCAGGTGCTGGTGGAACCCATATAACTGTGGGATTCAAGCCAAGAATGTATGGCAAGAAGCATACAGCAACACTTGTAATTCAGGTAAGCCTTCATGAATTCAGTACACAAATATACCTTCAGGAGTGGAAGGGGAAAAAATCCTTTACAGAAAAGCAGCACTGAAACACGCAAGTGCATGCACTGTGATTATTTTACTACTCTTCACTATGGACAGTAATAAAACTAATTTTGAAAATTGACTCAGGGCAATCTGGAAAAAAAACGTATTATATTTTAATTTCTGTGTTATCCCTTTGTCATTATCACCAGAGACAGATACTTACCTTGATATGTTTGCTCAAACTCCACAGACAACAGGGCAGAATGACTTTTCACAGAAAAGTGAATAATCTTGTCAAGAACTTGTGGAGAATATATGAGTAATTGAATATATGAGGCCTAGGTTATTGATTTGACTTGTATTATGCCTCATAGGTTCAAAGGCACTACAAGATAGATACTAAACTGTCGAAGGCAGAATTTCAGAACAGGAAGCCAGGGACATTTTTTTTTAAACTAGCTTCAAAATAAAAAGAATTTGTATCCAAGTAACTTCTGTAAGTCTGAAGGTCAGGAAACATTTGAAAACATTTATTCCTTCAGTAGTAGAAATGTTCTTATTACTGCAGGTGTTAATTTTCAAGTCATTCTTTAAAAGGAAACTGTTTGTCAAAAGCATACAGTGGCAGCAAACACTCCAAACTCTCTACAGATCGTGGTCTGCACTTTAAATCTATACACTGCATGCTGGCAATGTTTTCGGGCTACTAGAAGTGAAACAGCAGTATTGATTTGAAAAATAAGACGGTCAAAACAAAGTTGATAAAAAGATGCATAGCAAATGACTACTGTTTTATCTGAGTGACAGCTTGTACAAGAGTGAATAAGAAATTCAAATCCTGAATAAACAAGAAGGCCCTTTAATCCCTCCTACTTGTTTTCTTTTACCATATTAGACATTTGATTAATTTAGTCTTTTTACATAAACAGCAGTGATGCTTATCACTCTTCCATTTGAAAAAGAAAATAAATGGCTGGATTTATTCTGTGTTCTTTTGTATTTACATAATGCTATATGACACATTTACAGTGCTCAGAAACTTCTAGTCTAGTTCTGTAACAGCTGCTTTTAGTCATGACACATGAATGTTTGTCTATGGTTTTACTTCCATCACTAACAAAGATCTTTAACATAATGAAATTGTCTGGAAAGGATAAACATGATGGCCATAAACTGGTTCTTTCTAAGAATTCAGTAATCAAAAATTTCCTTTGAGGAACGTATCAGTACAGATGGGCCCTGAGTAACTGGATTTTTAACTTATGTCTACTCACACCTCAGTCTCTATGATCTAGGCAGACTGCTCTTCACATCTCTACCTGTGGTACTGCGTGGGGTGTAGAAAGTCACTCATACGTATTACAAATACATATCAATGACATCTTGTCCAGTTTATACCTGTATGCTCAAAAATACATTGAGGACTCTTAATGCTCATAAGTGCAATTTTTTTGGCCAATATTACATCATCACATTAAGTTAGAGATAGTTCTAACACTCTTACCTTTTGAAGAGGCTTGTGTTCTCTTTGCTCTTGTTCGTAGTCCTGTTGTGTACACTGGACTTCTCTTTTTCCTCTTCACACCAGCTGTCATTCCTGTTGTTCTAATATAACCCAGGGCATCTGCAACTGTGTGTAATTCTGCTGCTGCGCTCTCAACATTGACCTGAAATAAGACTTGATGATGTGTTGAGAATACCAGCTACTCATGCTTGCCTTTCCTGTTAGCTGAAATAATTTTCACCAGTGACCTGATGGAAACAGATTTATTTAGATGGCAAAAACAGTATTAAATCACTCTTATTGATGCAATAATAATGAAGGTGGTGAAACACAATTGATGTTGGACCTAACACTGAAGAACTACTCTTGCACATATCCTTTTCTAGCCAATAAACTGGCTGGGGCTTTGGGCTATTTTTAGAAGCAGTGAGGAATCTTGCTGCAAAATTTCCTTTCATTTTCTGGCTGTAAAGTCACAGCCCTAACACTAACATATTTTTATAATTAAATTCTATGAATAGTGAGTAGCAGAACTGTCAATTTCTGTTCTGCTTCATTGAACAGTGATAATTAGGCAGTAAAGTAGCACAGAAGACAGTGTAAGCTTTTTGGTTTATATTGGTCATTACAATTGTGCTGTAAATTAAAATGGGAAGTTGGGATTATGGAGAAAGATCCTACAGACATCTTTTTCTCATTTGTTGAAAACATTAAATGCAAATATGTACAAGCAAATTTTTTGGTTTAGTTGCCCTGCTGAGAACTCAATCCTGAGGAGCTAATTAGCGTTAAGAGATTGCAATTTGTATTTACCGCAATTTACTGTGTACATTTTATTAACTGAATGTGTGTATATATAACTGAAATAATGTAGCCTCATTTATATTTTCTGCACACAAATCAAGTACTCCATAGGATATTTTGTGGGTTCTTTAGGACTTTAATATTCATGAATACTTACAGTAGATTAATAGCAGAAAACAATTACTTTGCTGAAGCAATTAAATGTTCTTTAGCCATCATTAAGACTTCTGTTCTCAGTCAACTACATATTAAAACAATTGAAGTTAGACAATTATTTAAATAGCTGTTAGGAATCTCAGTTTTGTAAAAGTGACGCAGAAAATAACTTTAAAAATTATCTAGATCAAAGAATAAAATATAATAAAAAGCCGGTAAAGTAAATAATCATTCTTGTTTCTGTAGCTGTGAAAGAGAACATAATAATCTAGTCAAGCTACAAGTAAGAAACAGTGACATGGTGCATGAATAGCATTTTAAAATAGGTATTATTCCATAATCCAACTTCTACAATTATAATAACTTTCATAAACAGTGCAGTTCTAACTGAAAAAAAAAGGTATTGCCACTAATAATAACTTAGTGAAGAGAGCATGCTTCTCAGATGAGGTATGAAGTGCTGCGAGGAGAAAAAGGACTTCCTCAGCCACACTGACATCTCGGAGTGGTGACCCGGTAAAGCTGCAGAGAAAACCAACAGAGCTTAGTGATAGCAAGATGCAGCTGGGGTAGGGGGATTCTCTGTGAAGGCTTCCTGGGCAGGGATCACTGCCAGGTACAAGATGGAGCAGCCAGGAGGCTGGCGAATCCTTGGGAAAGGATGTATTGAAGTTGGCTTCAGCTAGAGACCCAATCAACTGCTTTGTAATTTATGGGTGAGACTTCAGAGATATTCTAAAGCAGAAGGAACACGAAATAAGTCTTAAGTGATAAAATAGATGTCAGAGTAGACCAGATTGCAGGTAACATTATCAAGCTCTCCAGAAGTCAGGCTTGTGCACCTTTATTACTGAATAATCGCTAACTTAGCCTATGGAAGATAGCATATCAAAACCATTTGTCATGCTGTTCTGGAAACAAATGATGCAGTGTGCATGCCACAGTACGCCAGTGTGGCTTCTCTAAGCTTGTCTATGCAAACTTGCATGTCTTAACAGATGATACTAATATCTATTCAGTACCTTGGTGAAAATACGTTCTGGGTTGTTCCTGGTAGATTTGTTAATTTCCGTAGTTTAATGTTATTCTAGATTTTATCTCTTAAACAGAACAAGCAAGAAAATAATGTAACAAAGTTAATAGGATAATTGAAATAATTTCACATTAAATAAGACATCACCTGTGTCCCTCGCCACTGGTTGGTGTTGACCTGAGCTTTGTGATTAAAAGCAGAGATCCAGAAAGTTCATTACAGGCAGTGAATGTAGCACATAATATAGAATCATAAAATCATTAAGGTTGGAAAAGACCTCAAGGATCATTAAGTCCAACCATCAACCCACACCACCTAACTCACTCTAGTTAGCAACACTGGATTTTGAGTGCAGAATCAATACTCAAAATTTTTGATTCACATGCATGAGGAAAGGTTACTTTGCTTAGAGCAATTATAATCCTCATAAGGCCAAAATATGATAACAATATGGTAACCATTGCTGTATGAGGGTATTGAGACCATTACCAGTTCTGTAGAAATGGCTGACGTTGTTTGTATTACATCTAAGCGATGCTGTGAGACATCTAATGTTTGAATTGCAGAAGCCAATTAAGCTATCTCTAATTCTATCTGGAAATGTTCCTCTAAGCTAGGAAAACTATTGTTAGCCATCTTTTTCATTAGAAGTTGCTCAGAGCCTTGCTGAGCATTGGTCTGCATGTGGGAGGTGGTGAGTTACTGCCTTTGGTTTTTTGGTGGGTTTTGTTTGTTTGTTTTCTTTCTCTTTCCTTCCCTTCTTAAATTGTCTTATTGCCTTTGCTCCTCCCTTACACAGTTCGCATAAAGGTTTGTTTTAATTTAATTCTGTGTACACTGATCATAAGTGGTCATTTTTTGCTTGTCACCACTGCAAATTAAGGGTCAGGGAAAATTGGATGTACTATCTGTAATTTCCTGTGTTTCAACTTATTTGGAAGTCTTGCAAATTTTATTTGGACTTTCCTGATTTAACACTGGAAGACAATTACCATTTACCTTAAGATACATGATATTTGCTCCCAACATTTAATGCCATTCTAACAAAGATTTCTCTTGCAATTAATTAGCATGTAACTCAGTAGCACTTCCAGCCTACAGTGAATACACATAGATGATCGATGTTCTGCAGATTAATCCTATGAATCATGAGCCATCTGTAAGAATGGATCAAATACAAAAAAAATATACTTTTATATAAATAATTTGGTGACTGTTACCAGTATTTGCTGAATAAATTACTTCACTGGAGGGAAGGGATGCCATCCAAAGAGTCCTTGACATGCTAGAGAGGTGGGCCAATGTAAACCTCATGAAATTCCACAAGGCCAAGTGCAAGGTCCTGCATACAGGTCAGTACAATCACAAGTGCAAATACAGGCTGGGCAGAGAATGGCTTGAAAGCAGCCTTGAGGAAAAGGACTTGGGGGTGTTGGTTGATGAAAAGCTCAACATGAGCCAGCAGTGTCCACTTGTAGCCCAGAAAGCCAACCATATCTTGGGCTGCATCAAAAGAACCATTAGCAGCAGGTCAAAGGAGGTGATTCTCCCCTCTACTCTGCTTTCGTGAGACACCACCTGGAGTACTGCATCCAGCTCTGAGGCCCCAACACAGAAAAGACATGGACCTGTTAGTGCAAATCCAGAGGAGAGCCACGAAGATGGTCAGAGGGCTGGAGCACCTCCCATATGAGGCTGAGAGAGTTGGGGTTGTTCAGCCTGAAGAACAGAAGGCTCCAAGGAGACCTAATAGCAGCCTTCCAGTACTTAAAGGGGCCTACAGGAGAGATGGGGAGGGACTCTTTATCAGGGAGTGTAGTGAAAGGAGAAGGGGTAACGGGTATAAGCTGAAAGAGGGTAGATTTAGACTAGACATTAGGAAGAAATTTTTCACTGTGAGGGTGGTGAGACACTGGAACAGGTTGCCCAGGGAAGTTGTGGATGCCCCATCCCTGGAGGTGTTCAAGGCCAGTCTGGATGAGGCTTTGAGCAACCTGGTCTAGTGGAGGTTGTCCCTGCACATGTCAGGGGTGTTGGAACTTGATGATCTTGAAGGTCCTTTCCAACCGTAACCATTCTGTGATTCTATGATTCTATGAACATTACTCAGTCAGCCATCAAGATGGTTAAATAACTTACTTGAATAACTTAATGACATTTAGTAAAAAGAGACAGCATGCATCTAGTTTTTGAATTCTTCATGGTATTCTCCAGAATGATTTAGCTCTGCAGATAGCCAGTACTCCAACCAGGTGAGCCAAATTATTGCTTTCTTTACACTTCCATTAGATTATATTAATAATAATTTTTGAGGTTTTGATAAGAGAAAAAATCATTCATTTCAACAAGAAATCCACCCTCAGACTGTAAAAGACATTCAGACTATGGTCTGGTCTTCTTAAATTGTGTGTGAAATAGCCCTGGAGATGCACTGCAGGAAGCTTGGGATTCTTAAATATATCTTCTTAACAGAGATTCTCTTTTATATTCCTGTTCTAATAGATTGTGTAGATTATAGTAGCTTCAGTCTTTAGACTTTGTTACTACCAGTGCTAGTGGTAGAATTGTTCCAAATTTGATATAATAAACTGCACTGCCTTAAACATGGGAAGAGTTCCTCCGATTTGGGAAATTTTGACCCATCTTTTAGGCAAGTAAGTACAGTTTGGAAGTGAAATATTCTGTCACAATTATATGTTCATCTGTAGATGACCTTTCAAATTCTGTCTCACTCCTCTGCACCATACCAGAACAGTCTGAAATGTGATCCATCTTCTCCTTTGCTGAAACATATCCGACCTGGAAATCCAGAGCAGCAGATTCGAGGCACTTGTACAGATTCTGAACTCGATTGATAGTCTCGCTGCATTTTTCTTATTGGTTAGAATAGCTGTTGTAGTTAAGCAGTAAAGCCTTATCCTTAAAGAAAATGCTTATGGCTTCAGCAGCATTTGAAAAGTTAGTATTTTGCCCTTGGAATTTAAATATTCCAGTAAAATAGACATTGCAGGTGTGTAAGGTTTTCTGAAAATTGTGGAATTCTCAGTTGTCTTGGAAATTACTGACTTCTAGGTGATTCTGGTGCTAAACAAACCACGAACCCAAGTTATGTCGACAGTTACAGTAACTCTTTTCCATTTGTGTAACACTTGTTTCCCCTTCAGCAGAAAATGCTGAACTAAAAGAGTCTTTCTTTCATAAAATTAGTACATAAATGCACAATATTTTCACAATGCCTGTCTCTAACTGCCTTGGATGATAGCACATGATTTAGAATTAATAGACTATCATAGTTCAAGATCATGAACTAAGGTGGGGTGTTTTTGTTGTTATTGCTGGTTTGTTTGGTTTTTTTTCTTCTTCTAGCTTGATGGATCCTGTCTAAAGGGTTCATGTGATAGTGTCCACAACCTTTTCACCATTGAACCTAGTGAGTTTCCATCAGAGAAAGAGCAATCTCTCCTGCCACAGAACCACACCTGGCACAGGCTACAGCAGCAACAGAATAGGTGGCTTTCTTCACCAAGTCAAGCCACAGACTTTTTTTTTTTTTTACACAAAACATACAATCTGGGATATTTGTATAGCATACAGGAAATTAGCCAAAGGTTATTACTACCCAGAAAGCTATATCAGTCTTCTGATGCTGAATGTAAATGAAACTGAGAGGTGGCGTAGCCTACCACTTTTGTTCAAATCCCACTTCAACCAGTTACTAACACTATAGACAGTAAGGTTACAATATGTATGGATTTCATGAACAGAAGTGATTTTTAGTAACTTGATACTCAGTTTAAGTCATTGGCTGAAACACCGATCAGATCCTTTCTCTGACCTTGAAGTGATCAATGAGACATGCACACAGTGAATATGACCCTGAGGTTAAATTTTCTTTCAAATAAATTGTTCATCTGGTGTACTAAAGAAAGATAAAGCATTTAATCTTGTACTGAAGTTAATAAAACAATTAGCTAACTTTGGAGAGAGATTTACTTTTCTTAAATGATGACTTTATCTTTAGATATAAGTTACAGATGTTGGTCCATGTCACACCTGCTTTTGCTGGATTTTATCTTTACAGACAGTAGAGTTACTAGATCATTTCACAGTATTAAATAAGATTGAGAATAAAGATGAGCTAATCTGCCTGTTTTACACAGGAATAATGTTCAATTTAAATTAGATTTTTATTTTAGCAGAATAGAAATGAAAGTTTAAAAAATTATGCATGCATGGTAAAATATCTGTTAAGATCTTACACTTACTGATCTTGTTTGAATAAGGCAATTCATTCAGATGTAAAATCAGTACTGCCAATTTTAGAGGTTTTAAAAAATGTTTATTTAAAAATACACAGCAAAAATGTCACCTATTCTTTAAACATTAGCACAGAAAAGTATATATTCAGTCACCAAAATACTTGTTAAAACCAGTTGTCTAACAAGAAGCACCACAATTAAGAGATTCTTAAGGTGATGAGATTGTAGAGCTGTAAGTATATGCAGCCTATATGTGAAACAGCATAAATGCTGTGTGAGTACCTGGCAGAGAACAAAGCCTGTGCCAAAGCATTTACAGTGTAATGATCTGAATCTTCTTCCTATTAAATAGCTGCAACATCAATGCAAAACTGCTTGCAATGATGTCCCTTAAATATATTTTAGCAATGACAGGGTAACAATTAGAACAGGAAGGAGCATATGAAAGATAACAAAGGTAAACATCATTCATTCAGACTTCCTCAGTGACAAATAAAAAATTGATATTTAACAAAATAAAGTCAGAGCGCCACTTTAATATCCTTTTTATTCTCTTCTCTATGTTGTCATAAGTATGAGATGACTGTAGAGAAAGTTCGAGATGAAGAAGGTTGACTGCTTTTCCCTATGGCCTTTGTAGTGCATTACCTAGTCCATAATTAATTGGCAGAATGCAAGAAATAGCTAGACAAATATACGCACTATTCTCTGGAGGTAGTTGATGGCATTTATGCTATGTGAAAATTTGTTACCATTTGTATGGATAACGTTACTCCTCTCAATAGGCCAAGTCTGCTTGGCATACTGACATACTCATCAGCAAAGCAGCAGCAGAGCTCTCAAACTCGAACAAGCAAATGGACCACAAAGCCAGGCATGTCATAAGCTGGACGGTTAACTAAGTGCTTGAGGGAAAAACTCTTGAGCTTTCAGGTTGACTGTTGCACTGATTTCCAGATTGATTTGAGACTATACACAACCTTTCTGACCTTTTGTTTCCTTGGATGAAAAATCACACTGATAGCTGTAGTGGTTATATCTAGAAATTATTGTTCTAAGGATTAAGTTAGTTTTAACTGGGAGATGAATTACATTAATCACAACTGTTGTTGTAGTTATAAATCTTTATGACTTGAAGCAGGAGAGAAAGGTGATCCTACAAGCCGTGTCTCTGTAGTTCAACACAGCATGATGCAAAAGCCTAGCACCAACAAACCTGTGCTAGAACCACAAGATGCATGGCTCTGTGATTGCAGTGCTGTGCCAGATATGTGGAAAGGCAGATCTTGGGAATCTGGAAATATCACTTATTTAACGTGACTGTGCTGCTTTGAGGCTGCAAAGTCATAGTCTGGTGTGTACCATGTATGTGTGCACTACGTACATGCACTATGTTCTGGATAAAAAACAAATCACTTGTATGAATATGTTTTAATAGACCTGCATCATACCGTATTTTTTATTAAGTCTTCTCTTCAAGTTTTGCCTTGGAAGCTAAAAAAAAACAAACCAAAAACAAAACTGCAAACCATGAAAAGACCTTTTCCTAGATGTCATTTCATGAAAATGCTAAAGACTTGGAATAAAGGCCTTCTTTCAAGAGTTAAAGTGATATATTTTGAAAGAAAAATGACTGAAAGGTCTGCATAATTACACTTCGGTTTTCAGTGACCAAAATTCTGTTTGAGGACACAAATCAAACATGGGAGATAGACTGCAGTATAGCCTTCATATGCATAGAAATAATGCTTCTTAAGAATGGATAGATGAGATGTGTAGTAAGAATAGGAATCATACCCAGTAAGAATCAAGTACTCAAGCATTACAAGACATGACACAGAAACATATGCTCCATTCCTAGAGACCAGTTATAAACAGAAAGCAAAGAGTGTCATTTTCAATTTACAGATATACTCATCAAACTAAAGACTTCACATGAAGGTGCAATTCTCTTGTGTATGCTCAGAGTCCTTTTCTCTTAGTTTTGTTCATAATTTTAATGCAAAAATTCCACCATTTGATAATACCATTATTAACAGTACCAGAGCTGCAATTAAATCCTACAGTATAAAGCCGAGGCATTTATATTGCACTATGAAATAATTACCTTTGAGCAACATAAAGACCTATGGGGCTTGCTAAATAAAAAAGGAATTTTAGATCAGCCAGGAGGCTCCATTTCTTGTCTTTGTTATTCCTGGTCCTGAATAAAGTTAAATGTGATTTCAGTTCTCTGTGTTCCAGGAGTGCAATTCTCATTCTGTATTGTTCCAGTACCTTACATAGAAAAGGATAAATATCTTTTTAAATCAATGTAGCATGGTAAATCACTATCAAATTTTCAAGGTATTTAATCACTGGGGTTTTTTTCTATATCTCTGTTCATTATTTTCAGACACAATCAATGCAGTGGATGTATGAAATCAATGGACTGCCTCCACAGACCGTAGCACCTACAAGGCCAGCAAAAGTTGTTTCTACCAGAAGTTACATAAGATCAGCCACAGTTCAACCGCGCAATTTTATACGTGAAAATCTGAAACTTACTACCACAGGAGTATCCTCACCAATCAAGGGGGCACCATTGGTCCCAAGGACAAAATAGAGAAAGTTATGATCAGTTATTTTTTTCGTGAGGGAGGACACTATTGTCAAATAAATTCTGCAGATTAAAAGATGATATGTTTTGGGGGTTTTTTGTTTTGTTTTGTTCGTTTGTTCTTTTAAAGCAGATATGATATGCAATTGTTGTATGCTTTATTTGGAAGATTCAGGGTGCCTGAGCTCCAGAATATTCCTGTTTTTCTAAGAGGGATTTTAGGTGCTTATGTAATAGGTTATGTACATCATACAGATGTCAGCAAGTTCTAATGAGAAAAAACTTTGAGTTGAAAAAATATACTTGAAAATTGGGGAGTTTCAATTAATGCTTTGCTTTCTAAGGGATATTATTTAGTAAGACTTTAATAGGGAGCTTTAATGAATGTTCTGTCTGATGTTCCACATATTACACCCATGCAAACCAAGCAAGCAAACCAATCCCTGATCACTTTGATGCTAAAATCCCTACCCAAAGTTTGCAGTATTTGCTAAGGTGACACATGTTTACATGTCGTATGTCCAGATCTTGAATGACTTTCAGTTTCTCTTGCTTGGGTAACTTTCATTAATTATAACATCTTTGCTTTGTCTAAAATGAGAATCCTGATTTATTCATCCCATAACACTTAAAAACTTAGATAATGATACATAACACAGAATGAAAATAAAATGTCCTCCCTCAGTGTTTTTGTGTTGAGTACATTTTAGACAGTGTTTTAAATTATTGAAATGTAGAAGGCTATGAAAAGTCATTGTGGAATGCAGCCAGATTTTGCTTTTTTTCCCCTAAAATAAACAAACCAGAGGTGTCATTCATGTGCTTCCATTTCCATTCTTCCCATCCACAGGTGACTTTAAGTGGGTGTTCAGACTTCGTTTGCTCTTGATGTAATGTGGAAAAACAGATCTATGCAGACATGCTTTATAAGATCGCTGGATGGGTAACTCCTGCCTTCTTCATCTAAATTGTTTTTTTCCTGATTTTCTTAATACAATGTAAATTGTATTTGTGCCTTTATTTGGATGTCAGAGTGTACTTTTTAAAAAAATGGCTTGGCACAGATTAAGTTCTTTCTTAGAACAAATACAGAATGAACATCATTGTTGAGGAATGGGGAGCCTGAGAACAACCTGTGTAGGTCAGTGTAAATGAGCACCAATAAAACCACTTTACCACAATGTGCTTGAGGATTTTGTTTATACAAAATTATTTATGGATCAGAAATATGCAATGTTTTCAAAACTCATTATTGGTCTTGGTGTTCAGGAAATATTTCACTAGTAACTTTTCTTTGTAAAAGCTTTATTTTCTTTGTTTCACTTTTCTAAAGTTTTGCTTTCCTATTTAAAATTACTCCTGTTTGCAAGATGCTCAAAACTTTGCAATTCCACCAGAGATGGATTAGCAGGTGCCATACAGGTGAATTACTCAACAATTAAATGATGCTCACTCCAGAAATTTTATTTCACAATTTGCTTGCCTGCACTTGCTATTACTTCTAGCAGATTTTCAAATTCTGTTATACATTCAAAACTTTAAAAAATCCGTAGGCAAATATTATGCAATAAGAAAATATCAGAGGGGAGTTTTCAAAGATGCAGTTTAATTATATTATCTGTCTCAAAAGGAAAGCATAATCTATGCTTTCTGGACCAAATTAGATTTTTTTCAATGTTTAAGCTCACTTATGCAAGATATGTGTTCATCAGTTGAATCCGTACCTATTATTAAAAATGTATTACGTTTTCTTATTTCTTACAGAGTTTAAACAGGACTAAAAATATTTTTTCAGATATTAAGAACATAGTTGCAAAAGTAATTTAAATAAAGACCATTGTATCCATGTGGTTGTAAGATCCACGGTATTTTACATATTAGCATTATGCATTTATGGATTACACTAGCTATATACACTGTCTGTTAAAAATTAATTCCTTTTTGCTTCCTAGCTTGATGCTTTGCACTTCCATCAGTGATGTCACTGTATTCTTTATAACACAAGGACTAATTCTAAGTATATCTCCTAAAAAAATAGTTTCTATGCAGCAGCACTGAAACAATTCCAGAGTTATCGGTTTTATTCATTACTTGATCCTGCCTTTTTGCTAGCATTATTGAGCCATATTAAAAATCTTTCTTCTAAAGTTTCAACTTGTGGGAGAAAGAACTGGCATGAGAAAATATTATAAAATACTGGTTTTGTTATTTAAACTTAGAGAATTCACTCCAAAGCTTTTGGACCCACCATTAAATCCAAGCTTCAGAACAGCAGGGCAAGCTGCTTGCCATCACCCCACACCTTAAAAATGTAATCTGCAGAGGAGCTTAACTATTGGAGATAGGTCTAAACACAATTGTTGCAGGTAGGACTCAAGGCTGAAAAAGGAAGTCCAAGTAGTTTAGCTTAGAATTTATTCTAAATTACCATTTATTATAATAATCTTCTCACAAGAAAATGGGAGAAAATGAACAAAGCCTCAAGGTTATGGCTTTTGAAGAAGACCTCACAGTGTTTTCTATGCCTTCATGCCACACAAGACCAGCCACTAAGAGAAACTGGATGAGAAAAAAAAAATAGCTTTGTTTCTCCACATTAGAGCACCCTTCAGGATCCCCCTTTTTTTTTTTTTTTTTTTTTTTTTTTTTTTTTTTTTTTTTTTTTTCTGAAAGGAGTATCTACCTTCTTTTATATTAATCTATTTGCAGGTACAGCAGAATCTCAGGGAAATGGTGGAATGGTAGCTATTACTGAAAATAATAGGTCTTAATTTCTAATTACTAATTTTGATTAGAGATCTAAAATTACTTGTACTGACCCGAATTATGTATTTTGATACACATAAATATCAAAATCACAAAATAAGTGTTTCAAAACCAATATGACACTTAAGTCCAATGTCTTAATCATAGTCTTTCATGACATGAAAGTCAACTGTACATCTGCTTGTTACTGGCTTACAGGAAATGCTAGTGGGCTGACCAGTGTAGTCACCACCTGTTTATTTATATTTCTGCCTTCTTTGTCTCTCTATAATGATTAATCTTTCAGAGTAATTTAAATATCAATTAAAACTTTGTGAAGCAACATTATTGTGTAATGTAGAACTGGTTACTTTGGGAATGGGGTCTCTATTTATGTTTATTAGTAAAGTACCATGCAGCTTGTGCAACTATTGAGCTCCTGTTTTTATGTGACGTGTCCAGTAGTGGGAACAATATGCCCTACAGGGTTGCAGGACTGTACAGTCAGAGCACTAGCTTCAATACAGTACAAAAGCAATCAAACTTTCTAACTGTCTAATGTTTGGCTGAGGTTTATTTCGCACAACACTGCATAGGAGAATGACACAAGAATAACATGGAAACGTGTTTAGGATGCCTGCCACTTGCAGCTCAGCTTGGAGTGGGTTTTGCCACTCCAAGAAGATTTCATGATTGCTTGTTCTACTCATGTCTTCTAGCCATGGTATCAATGACACTCTAAGACTTTTTTTATACCTGATCTCACCAGTTACAAAAAGCTTTTAGAATATCAAACTTGCCCTTCAAGAATAATAGAGCCTAACATTAGCTCCTGTGTCACTGCAGATTTTGTTGGAGTCAGGAGACTTGAGAGATAAAGCCTGCCTTAAGCACAGAAAGTAATCATGACCAGGTAAAGAGACCACTGGGGCACAGGGCCACATACATTTCTCCTGCTAGCTGCAAGGAAAGGTATTATTTTAAGCCAGCTCTTTGGGACTGAAGACAGGTTAGCAGAGGACATAATGCCGAACCAACAATAAAATAACATGGCAGCAGCCAAATCTGAGCATGCAGGTTTTTTTCCTCTTTGATCACAAACCCAAACTATCTGAAGAAATGGAAACTTCAGACTCATCCTGCATATAGCAAATAAGAAAACAAAATTATTTCTATATTAACAAATATTCCTAGGAGGAAGGCTTAATATCTAGAATAAGAAAGAAAATCCCTGGTTTTGCCTCACTATGTATTTGCTTGTGAGATGTTTAATTTCTCCCTGTGGTGACTATTCATTCTAAAATAAATGACTGAACAGTGCTTTACTGCTGACACAGATCACAGTTTGTTGCTAATGGAATGTTAACTGCTTTTTAAGTAACTCTGAATAAACCTGCTGATCCATAGAATATTCATCTAAAAAGGAATCCAATTAATCTACTAGCTTTTCTGCTTCCACTGACATTAAACTTATTCTTCTGCAGTTTACTGCAGTTATTGTAGTACTGATAGTGTCAAATTTCCAGTAGTAGGATATTTTACATTTTGAGACCATGGAGAGATGACAATGTGGTGAGGTCATGGCAGGACACGGATGTCAAGGTCACTGCACAGAAGTCTGTCCAAAAAAGACTGCTCGGTGGATAGAGAAATAATGGGAAAGACATGAGGCAAGGAGAATCTTTGGGTTTTTTTTCTCTTTATTCTAGGATTTACCTCTTTTCTGCAAAGTATCCAGTTTCTCATGGTCAAAAAAAAAATAAAATCAGTGGAAAACCTGATAACTCACTGGTCATCCCACCATAGGAGTACACAGCAGATGACATCAAATCAGTCTGGTGCAAGTCTAAGTGACAAAAGAGTATCAGATGTATAGAGAAGGGTAAAGGCAACAAAGTAAAATCCTGCCACTTATTAAATGAATAGTGTTGGTGTTCATCACATGAGATCCAATGTACCAATCTATACAAAAAATCAAAGGCTTGGTTCTTCCATTAATGATAATGTATTTGCAGGTTTGCAGTATTTTTGCTGTAGCCTGATACTATGCATGTAAGGTGTAAAGGGTAGCTGCGTCCTCATTCTACATCTCCTCAGTCCTGGTTACTTTATATAATATTGAAGTGTCAAATGTACATTGCAAATCAATGAAAACTTGCAATTGTCATTCTCAAAAGAAGACATAACCAACAACTTCTTTCACCCACAAGCTTCTCAAAGAGCAGGAGATCAGAAGACAAGTTTTCATTTTGAAGAAACCAGTCAATGAAAAAAACATTTCCTGATGACCTGAAAATAAACAGACTTCAGGGTGGGGTGTGAAACATCCATATTCTTTGTTAAGTATAGAGTGCATTTTTATACTACTGTTTAGGTTTAGGTATCATAACTAACACCTAGGATCCAGCATTTAATATACTGGGCACCCTTTCCAACAATCTGAAACAATTTTGACTGCTTTATATCAATGGAGAAAACAAACACAAAACACCAGATCACCAATGTGTATTGCCAGCACCCAAAGTCCTTTTACAAATGGTTCTCTCTAATGTGTGGTATATATTATGGAGTTAACATATATACATCTAATGTAAGAATAGAATAGTGATTATTTTTATTCTTTGAAAAGTAAAGTAAATCCATACTCGTGAAACTGTGTGCTTGAAAAGTCAAGCTGAATGTGCAGGCAGTCAGGTGTGTGCTTCAAAATTTGGAACATACATGCAGGTAGTGGTTTGAATACATGGTAAATATGTGGACAGCACTGACTCAGTGGGCTTGCATTGCTCGTGGCATCAACTGTTGCAATCCAATCTAAAACCTTTGATTTCAGAATGCTTTCCTGAGCCATGCAGCTACCTGGCTAGTATTAATTGGTACTTGCATTTCATTTATCATTGTCTTATTTCTGCCTTAATGTTTGCTATCTTAAAAAAATAAATAAAAAACCCCAACCCAAACCAAAAAACCTAAACCCCAAAAAAGCTACCCTGATCAGGTCTGAGTCTTACTCTGCTCAGCTATCAGTTATTCATTATTGTAAAACAGTTCTTAGTAAACCTGAATCTAAATTGCATAGAACAGGTAGTATGAAGAGGAGACACAGGCAAGCCAGTTCACAGCTACAAAATTAAATCTTTGTCATAAAGACATCATAATGTATAGAAATTATTTATAAGGAAACCTCTTTTCCCCTAGAGGACAGTACCTAAACACAGAGGCTATGATCATTTCCCTATCAGGGATTACTGGCTAGATGACAAGATGTTACTGTACTGAGACACATATTGGCTGCAGGATCACTAGATTAGCTCATTTAAAATATTATTAAGTTGGGAGTGCAACATCTGTAAGAGCTGTTTGGTCATTTGCAGGTCACAGAAGTCAAACTCCTCTAGTCTATTGGCAGGAGATATCTGGATTATGGTACCAACCAGTGCTCCTACATTGGATGGTAGAGGACAAAAGGCTTCAATGAAGCTGCCTGTAGGTTCCCTCCCCCTTGTTCCCCCCTTGTGCTGTGGTGCTACAGCTGCCAAGACCAGTAGCAGTGTATTAGCCAGAGCTGTGCTGCTGTAAATGAGGAAACAGCTGGGTGATATTGCCACTGGGGGTCTCATGGCTTTAAATATAATGAGTCCATGGCCTGATATAATGCTTATCTTAACTTTCAGAGCATGCTACAAATTATCTCTGCACCCCTTTCCCAGGTTTGTATTAACAGGAATAAATTACAAAGAGGAAATCTGCATTTAGCTTACTGATGATAGGTGATAGTGAATTGTGGTGGTGCTCTTGGGGAGATATTTTTACCTATCATCTAGTGCATCTAGAATGGTGCTTGGCTGCAGTTCCTATCAGTTCTCAAAATGTAAAGAAATAAACAACTTGCTTATTAACAGAGAAGGTAATGACAGAATTAGCTAGGTATATTGTCAGTGTCTGAAGTAGTGAATTAAAAGCAGCATGGAGAGGGAAAATATGAATGTAGAGGGGTCACTGGAATTATTTGGGAAGAGAAAGCTTGTAAGTGAGGAATGACTCCACTTTAAAGAAAGTAGGACAAGACAGCTGGCATGGAAAACTGACAAGGTTATGAAGGATTATTTAAACTAGAAACAGGAGACAAAGATCAGCAGGTGTTATGGAACACTTGGGACAGTTACAAACATCTGCTAGGACTGTCAGTACTATGACAGTATCTCTGTCACAATGTAAAAAAGAGAAATTATGGTAAAACTGGGGAAAGTAACAGTGCAGATCCCAGTAGTGCATCAAGGAAAATCAGCCAAATAAATTATCCAACAATAAAAATTAATAAATACCAAACCTAGTCCAAATCTCTTACAGAAAGAAACAAAATGAAAACCATATTTCCAGGGAACAGTAGCTTGAGAGGAGGACTATTGTAATTCTGGCTGTAATCCAGAAGAGACAGAATAGCCCTTAACTGCAGTGTAATTCTGTGACAGTGGCATAGTTTCATAAAAATTGATTGAGAAAGTGTTTGGAGGGAAGGAGGCCAATGAAGAGTAGTGAAGGATGAAGTCAGGATGAGGGGCGAGTGGATGGTTCCCAAGAATGAAAGCACACTAGCAGTGTAACACTACCAGCTCAAAAGAAACAACGCTGTATTCATAATGTTGAAGAGGAGCAATTAAAAAAAAACAAATACTCCCCACCTTAAATCAAATCAACCTATATCTGATAAATTTCTATTTAGTAATGTCACTTGATGGACAAAAGACAGTCAGGTGGTTAAGAACTCAGTTCCCCAGAAAATTTCAGTGTTTGATTCCTTTCCAGGAAGTATACAACGCGATTAAAGCCCATTTCAGGATAAACTTAGTAAGGCTGTATCTTGGCACACTATGTAATTGTGTCTAGGAAAAGTATTTCACGAGCATTCAAGAGAGTACTATTTTTAACATAATGTGAAGGTGACATAAAGAAATCACTGGTGTTGAACTTGTGAGCAGAAAACTATCATCATTTAAATAAGTTAAAAATGATAAATCTTCACTCTGTAATGTTCAATAAAACCTGAAGAAGCAGCAGAACTTTCTCCCCAGATGCCAGTCGCAGTTATCAATACGAATGCCACCTTCCATCCCTCACTCTTCTCCTTTACATAAATATTGCATATATTGAAACATTAGCATATACATACACTCTGACATATTTCTTTGCTTCTTACCCCAGGCAAAAGAATCTCTTTGAGGAAGAAGAATGTGGGTGTACAGAAGGAACCTGAAAGTTAACCAATAGTTTTCAACCTTTCCCATAACTAAAGCATACTCAACCAGAAGTGATGCAGTGCACGTGTGGTCAGGTCATACAACCACAGTTTTTGGCTGAGAAGAATACAAGCAAGTGCTGATGAACTAGTGACTGAATGAAGAAGAGTTGGTCTTGCCTGGACAAAACAACCAGGATTGTACATTTGGAAACCCAGCAGCAGTTGCAATCTAAAAAACTGGCATTGATTAAATGGTCTTTCAGTTAATAAATAGCAACTGATGAACATGCGCAGTGGAGATGATCATCAGCTGTGGGTGCCAGAGTGGTCAGCATGCTTAGTGTAATCTTGTAGTACTTTCTGCTTGAGGTAGTGAAGATCACAGGCACAATTTCACACAAAAAGAAAGAAAGAAAGAAAACCACCCTGGACTTTGTCAGAATTCAGTAACTCATATTTCTGTAGGATTTGATGAGTGGTTCATTTCTCAGTGTCATGTAAGAATAAACACCACCATATCCTCATCTAATTCAATTATAAAATAAAATGTCCTGAACGTCAGGTAGAAAACTATAGATGCTAAGACTATAGAGACACCCTTTTTAACTTTGCCTTAATTTACTCTCATCTACCAACAAGTGCTTAATACTTTTGTTTGTTATCTCCAAAGCAATGGCCTAATGCAACATTTACTGACACACCTACTTTCATTACAAGGTCGAACCAGAGGCCAAAGAACTGCCTCAACTTACTGGGAAAATGATAACTACATTTCGTTTGTTGGCAAAGCATGTTTGACGACAGCCTATTCTGTTTTAGTAATGGTCCTGAGCTACATCAGCAAGTGATTTTTTGCTGCTGGGAACAGCACTGGGTCACACGAAGGGCCATGCTTTTCACCTCTGCTGGCAAGCTTGATGTTTTCAAGTATCTAAAACATAATTGCTCATCTAGAAAACTAGCTGGCAAACTGAAACCAACAAAAAGAAAAGACACCTGAGTAGGAAGACATAACATTTCCCTACCGTTTTTTCCCCCTCCTGGAGTTATCTGTGGTGGCAATCCCTGAACATTTTCCATTTTGAAAGGACTGTAATTTTAAATTAAGAAAAGAAAGCCAAACCAAACTAGACTTCTAAAAAGGTTGAGGAACAAAGTGTAAGAGTGCTGAAAACAGGGAGGCAGAAGAGGGCTCTCCAAATGTGTTTCCCATGTACAACACCACAGTGAGGCAATACAAGATGCTATCAAGTAATTTGCCAGGCATGCAAGTTGTGTTGCAGCTGCTGAGCTCAAATGACTGACCAGCACCTGACTGCAAATGGGAAAATAGGTTCCTATTGAACCTGTTAAAACTGGAGGTCAAGGGAGAAGAGAAAGAACCGTTATCCTTCATTTAAGAAGTAGCTGTAAAGAAGCATTAACTTATTACATGCAATGTTACTGTGTGTGAAGGATTGCTCACACTAAAGGCACACCTGGCTGAGAAAAGCCCATGTAAACTACGGACAAGCTGTGTGAGCCAGCCTCTGTGGAAAGCGCGACACGGCAAAAACAGATTCATTGGCAGGGAAATATGGACTGAGTCCCTGGGGATGGGGGTCCTGGCTGAAACAGGGCATAAGGATCTGATATCCTGTCTCCTGCTGTCTTCAGAGAAATTAGGTTTCATGTCACAGATGTCTGTCTTCATCATCAATTTCTCCTCTTATCAGAAAAACTGCAAGTCCCTGTATTTTGGTTAGCTGCCTAGGTGTGGAGGCTCTTCCGCTTCAATCTCTGTTAAGTGGCAACTAGAAGTGAAGCAGAGGAAGAGCTGCTGTAAGGATCCCTTTGGGTGTCAAGACAGACTTGTAGGAATCATAGAATCATAGAATCATAGAATGATTAGGGTTGGAAGGGACCTTAAACATCATCAAGTTCCAACCCCCCTGCCATGGGCAGGGACACCTCCCACTAGACCAGGTTGCCCAAAGCCACATCCAGCCTGGCCTTGAACACTTCCAGGGATGGGGCATCCACAACCTCCCTGGGCAACCTGTTCCAGTGTCTCACCACCCTCATAATGAAAAACTTCTTCCTAATGTCTAACCTAAATTTACCCTCTTTCAGCTTATACCCATTACCCCTTGTCCTCTCACTACACTCCCTGATAAAGAGTGCCTCCCCATCTCTCCTGTAGGCCCCCTTCAGGTACTGGAAGGCTGCTATCAAGTCCCCTCGGAG
>WKFP01015280.1:195301-258561 GCA_011057875.1 Pterocles orientalis | reverse complement strand
CCCCAAGTCCTTCTCCTCAGAGCTGCTCTCTAACCACTCTCCGCCCAGCCTGTATTTGTGCTTGGGATTGCCTCGACCCACGTGCAGGACCTTGCACTTGGCCTTGTTAAATTTCATGAGGTTTGCATTGGCCCACCTCTCCAGCCTGTCAAGGTCCCTCTGGATGGCATCCCTTCCCTCCAGCGTGTCCACCACACCACACAGCTTGGTGTCATTGGCAAACCTGCTGAGGGTGCACTCCATCCCACTGTCTATGTCTCCAACAAAGATGTTAAACAACACTGGTCCCAGTACCAACCCCTGCGGAACACCACTGGTCACCGGTCTCCACTTGGACATTGAGCCATTGACCACAACTCTTTGAGTGCGGCCGTCCAGCCAATTCTTTATCCAGCGAGTGGTCCTTCCCTCAAGGAAGCTGGTAAAAATGTCACAGTTCCTGTGAATTGACAGCATGTGTGACTTAAGGCCTTAGACTAGTTTATTACCTGTAGATTTAGGGAACCTAACAAGTCCAGGCTCATTCTCATTCTTTTTGACAGCAACAGGCTGCAGTTAGACTCTGGAGGAGTCAACATGTAATCACTGGCCAGGAAGATTAACAGCCAATGAATTGTAGCCTCATGGACAAAAAAATATATTTTTGTGATTTAATATCTGTGGACATTTGTTATAGGAAGCAGCCACTAAGTTCTTGTCACTGCTTAGCACCATGGAGCTGTGTTTCAGTGGCAGATGGAGCACTCTGCCCTGGTAATTTTACACCGACTGAGGACCTGGTCCTTTTGGCGTGTCTTTGTGTGAGTCTTTGTGCAGGGTTAAACAAGGATCATAGAGGCTGTGGTTTTCAAAGTCCAAGAGAAAGAAATCCAAATCTTGAGGACTGAAGTGCACCCAAAGCTCCTAGACTTTGCCAATTTAAGCCACTATGGCCGCAGATTTTAACAGCACTTCACATGTACCATTGATGCAGGGGAGCCACAGGGAGTCATCTCTAAACTCAAGCATGGCATCTTTTCTCTGTGCTTTGTACTTCTCAAAGTTAAAAAGAAACAAAAATAGCTTAAGTTGCATAAGTTAGCCTTATGGCTCCTGCATAAGGACAAGGAAGAGACGTGAAGAACTCTTTTTTGAGATATTGCAACAAGCATGTGAGTAAAATGGCAATTTATTTTTAATCACTGAAATGCTTAACAGGTAAATCTCTCTCGTTTATGTGCACAGCCCATGAGACAGCCAGAGCACATGAATGTAGTGAGCTCTCCACTCTGTGTTGTGAGGTTTTTTGGCTTCAGAGCTCAAGGTTTTGGGATAAGTTGGTCACTGACTGCCTTCAGCTCAGGATGTCATTCTACCAAGTGTGGCCATCCAGAAGGTACCCTGTCAGTAGATCAGCTGTCCCACAAAGGCAGCCAGGCAGAGGCCAGGAGGGGAGAGCTTTAGGTACCTCACCCTGACAGCCAGCCCGAGGCAAGTTTTCCCCACCTCTGAGTTGGATCCCTAAATAGCAAAGGCAGGCTCAACCAAACTGATGGCTGCTGAGCCCGACTCTTCAGTAGCCATGAAAAAAAACCACAAGAAGGAGAAGTGAAAAACTGCTTTAATCACTGGACTAGAGAAATGTGCTCCCCTGCTCTGTGCTGCATGGTTTCTGAAGGAGGTGTACAGAAACCATGCTGACATGCTAGTCTCTCGCTTGGCCGTAGTGCCTCAGGCTCTGTTTTGGGTGAGATGGATTTTGCTATGACAGATGTGCTCTAAAAAGCTGTCCATCTTCACAGCCCAACCTGGCCCCACCACCATCTTTTACTTCTGCCTTTTAAAAGCGCAGAAACTCATAAATTTCTCAAAGGAGCAGGATGGGTGGGTTTGCCCAGCAGGAGCAGACTCTGCTAAGCTGGTGCCCACCTGCTGGCTGCCAGAAGTCACGGGCAGAGCAGAGTCGATGCCAAAGCTGGTGGTACCAGGAGAGCTGTGACAGGCCAGGAGCAGAGCCATGTGCTAAATATGACTTACCTGCAGGCTGAGGTGCAATGCTAGGGGGACAATGCTGCTTTGTTTCTGAGCCTGATCCTCAGTGCTCATGCAGGACATACGGCAGCTTTAGGATAGCTTTCTGTCCTGTTGCATACCAAAATGTGCTTACGAAGTGACCTGCCCACCCTTGCTCTTAAATTACAGACTCTAGCTTAACAACAACTGCAGTTGTACTTTTTTTTCTCTGAAGAGGTTCAGGCTGACTCTTTCACACCAGGCAGTTCAGGAACAGAAAGTGAAAGTGAAAAAATACAGATGAAATATTTAAAATACAGAAGACTTAAGTACTTCTGGCATTTTACAAGCACTGTGTATCCAAGAAAATGAGCAGAACAATTAAGATCGCCGGTTCAAACACCCCATTTCACAGCAGCCTCAACTGGAGTCAATCACAAATGACATCCTGGTTGGTCATACCATAGTTTGTCTGCTGAGCCTAACCACTTCCTCTGCTGAAGGCTGGTTTGAGCCACACTTCAAAATATTTATGTTATTCTTACTGTGTAAATAAACAGCTTGAGAATCTCACTGCAACACCCTTCACTAGCATTGACATTCATGAAAGAATAAACAAAAACCAGGCAGACCTCAGTCTTTGACCTATCAACACGTTTAGAAGGCCATCCATCAGAGACGCCTGTGCAATGCAGTCATTACCGAATGAGCAAAAGCATTTACAGAAAAATCCATGACACCCAGCCCTGTTTCAACTGCTGTAGCAGGGAAGTGGCAGGTGACATCCTTGCTCTTTGGGGCAGACTTGCTGTACTCCAGAAGGCACTTCAGAAAACTTCTGTAAGTGTCCCTTTTAAGGAAGTGCATAAAACAGCTGTGGATATCTCAGTGATAAAAGGGCCTCATTCACACAAATATTTAAATTGAAGTTGTTACAAAGTGGGACTTGAAGCAGTCTCTGCAGAATTGTATCCGAGCGTAGAAAGCCAGCCCCAAGCCCACTCCTTCGAGAGCCACAGGGCTCGCAATGAGATGGCTCTCTGGCAGCTGCCTCCCCTTCCCTGTGCAGCATCCCTGGCTCAGCTCCCCCCACAGCCTGATGTCATTGTTTTCTCACTTGTGTCCAACACTGGCAGATTAATTGACAGCTTGCTGCTATTTTTACCTTATAGCTTCTTTACTCAGCTGTCTCAGTCAGCTGCTGCTTTGTTTTTCCTCTCCCTCTGCCTGCAAAATAGAAGGCTGGAGGCTCTCAAGTCCTGCTTCTGTTCCCACTCTCCTTGAAGGCTTCTCTGTAAGACTTCCATTAAAGTCAGCCTCTTCTTTCTCCATCCCAAACCTTCAACAACCAAGGCATGACGCATTTGTCTTCTTGTATCTGTCTCTTCCAGCATAACTGTGATAGAAAAATGCCAGTTTCTGATGCTTGTTCACAGCCCAAGCAAAGACAGAGAGCAGGCCCTCATTTCTCAAGACACCAGCTAGGAACCTTAAATAAGCTGAGGGAAGAAAATGATTCAGCAGTAACAGGAGGTCTCAGTAACAGATGGCAGAGTAGACAAGCTTGCTTGTATTTGCTTGCACAGTGAGGCCTTTTGTGACAGTCTTCTGGAGGGGCTGCTTCGTGTGAGCAGTAATTTTACTGTCTGGCAGGACAACGCTTGAATGAGAGCAAGTCTTTAGTGCATACATCTTCACAACACTCACAGCTGCCTGTGAGTCATTTTCACACTTCTGAAATATTTCAAGTAGATAAGCGTGTTTTTGATGAAGATTTTTCACGTCAAGAAAAACTAATATAGTTGTTCCTGCAGTTGTGCTTTATGATATTTAATTGCTAAGGCTCTTTTCTCAGAGCAAACTTAAAATTAAGCTGTTTCAAAACGGAACACTCCTATGCAGATACTTGGTTTAAAGCATGGCTTCATATCCTTCATCAGACAAGCCATTAATAGGACTTAGAAGCCAGTGACCTCTAACTTCTCTTCTATGATTTAAAGAAACCAAAGAAAAATTAATTTTCACAGGTTCTAGGCAACAAAAAAAGCTATTGGATGTTGAACAACACAAACTACGTGACTAGAAGCAAGGTGTAGGGTTAGTGGTTTTCTTGTTGAGCTGTGACTGCTAGATCACCATATATCCCAGTTCTAAGATATCACCTAGATTAGTAAACAGGAATAGAATACTTCAGTAGCTCTTAAAATACTGGGTTTTTTCAGGTGCTATCTCTGACCTTTGTCCAAACTGGAGATCCCCTCTCTGAGGCAAGCAAGGTAGTGGCAGGAACCACTGCCAGACCACTGCTGCCATGTCATTGTCCTTGCGCTCTGTGCAAACAACCCTTAATTCTCCCAGAGCTGCGCAGGATACAAGGCGAATTTGAGTGTGTAAAACTCATTACAGACTCTCATTGGAAATCTTATAATCCACCAGTTGTTAAAAAGGGAAGATGCTTTAATAAATGATCTGCCAGATGCAGGATAATACGCCAAGCTTTCTCTTCTGTGTGCTGTTGCAGACAGCCGTGTTGTAGACATACACATAGGCTTAACACTTCCAAGCTAAAACCAGACAGGTCTATTTTCTTCCAACCTGGGATGCTAAGGGTTGCTTCTGTCTCACTGTGGCTTGTCCATCCAGTGTTACAGTCTTGTGAAATGGCTGAGAACTGTCTCTCATGCCACTCTCCTCTGCTAAGTGGGATTCCTTTTGGCCCGTGTTACAGAAAGGTGTTTAAATCAAATAAATACCTGGGGGCTTGAGTCTCTATAGCTCCATGTGGAACAGGTATAATCTTTCTTCCTTGTTCTAATGATCCTTTTTGCCCATATGATCTACACTAGCAGAGTTTTTAAGAACAGGTATCAACAGGTATGTCTGCTTTTATAGTTCCTATTTAAAATGTACATGTTTTTCTTCTGCGCAAAAGCAATAGCATGTTTTCATGGTTTTACTGCTTTACAAAGAAATATTTTTGAGATTGTCTGAAGGATATACTCTTCACTGAGTTGTGAATATATAAAATGTCAATTTCAGATGCTTGCCCACTTTTAAAAATATCCTGTCCTTGAAGGCAAAGAAAAAGCAAAATCAAATCAGAAGATGATGCTGGGAAGGCCATAAAGCCTTCTTTTATCAAGTATCTGATGTGCACTTTTAGGAGAAGTTTTTGTTGAAATACTCTGATTATGAAAACCCAACTTTGAGGTTAAGTTGACTTAGTCAACAAAACCTAGGACACTCTGTGTGCCTGGGTAGGAAACAGAAGCAGAACAAATTCAATGTGTATGCAGGAGTGACAGCTGCCTCTATTAGAGAACAGAGGACTTAGACCATGTGTTAGGTTTAGATTTTAGGGCTAAGATGAAAAGGACCCTTGCCACACTCTTATCTTGATAACCCAGCCCTGCATGTATCCCACTCAGGGCACGGTTATGATGACATTTCAAGACGCTGAAAGGCATTTTAGTGGTGAACAGACTTTCAGTTTTCTAGTTTCCCTTGAAGTGAGCAGTGTACCAGTGTGAAGGTCTTGGGGCAGTACATAAGACTCACAGTCAGAGTTTTGTGCAAGCAATAGTGTGTCTCAACACTTGGTTCAGTTTACATGCACAAAAGAGTGCTATAGCCTTCTCTCAGGCTTCTTCCTAAGAATGAAATAGCATAATGGGGTGCTGTTCTGTTTCCAGACACTCACGTCTGTGTGCACAGACCAAACATGGAACATTTGAGTACCAAAAGGAGTCTGTGCTGGAAAATTATAAGTCTGTGAAAATAGGGAGCTCCAACACATAGTGATTTGCAGCCTTAACTACAGCAGTTGCAAAAGGTGACAGCTGTAATGATTAAGAAATACAGACGACCAAAAGAGTGCATTTTCCAGGAGTGACATGAGACATAAAGCTGATAAAAAATCCTCTAGGTATCTACTATCTGTAGTGTTTTACTGCTATTATGAAACATTATTCTTCAATAAAATTAAAAGACAGGGCTATTAATTTAGAAGGCAGTGTGATTGATATAGCTTACATTGGTAATAGTCAATCCCAAAATCTCTGTGTTCAAACCCATTTCAATTAGCCTTTGCAAATTGTCATTTGCCATTACTATCTCTAACTTAGATGCTACTAACTTAGCCAATGTATTTATTCTATTAAAAAGTCATCAACAAAGTAACAAAGACAGAGATAATCAAAGACTTTACAAGCAGAGATTGTTTTTTCACAACATATAAATTGCTCATATCAATGTATGAAGTCGCACTTGCAAAACAAATCAAATAATGTTTGCATAACCATTAACTTAAAAAAAAAATCTATATTTGAACAGCCACCAGAGGCTGCTAGAGACTGAACCTTGTACCTATTGCCCTCCCCTTTAAGTTTGTTGGTCTCCATTGCAGTGTTCCTTGTCTTTGACAGCCAGAAGGTCTGTAGTGCCTGTTTTTCCTATGTGACAACTAGGATCATAATTAATGAACCATACTTTTCTGCTATATCTCTTAAGGAGATTTACCAGAAAAATAATATGAAATATGGATTAAATTCTGCTTTGAACCATGCCAGTTAAAACTTAGCTATTCTAAATATGCACAACTGAGAAAGCACTGGAGTCCTTTGACCATATTATTATTTTTTTAAATCATATGAAAAAGCATGCAGGATATTTTACCAAGGAGATAAAATTTCTACTCCAAAGACCTTACAGTCTACAAAGGTCCAAGAAGACACAGGTACATTGGCTACAGGCTAAAGGACTCATTTGCTGAAGGTGCATGGTAATGCAAGAAAATCAGATTTCACATATTATTAAACACGGTCTCCAGTCTCCTGTTCTAACTATGAAACCCTCTAGCATTTGAGGCTCTGGAGCTGCTAATGTTTTTCTGACTGGGAAGGGGACTAGGGGCTGTGGCTATACCAGGGTGTGCATTTTTTCCTCCCTCTCTCTGTACTCCTTCCTCTTTAAATCCCATATTCAAAGGGAGAGAGCAGGTTCTGTCTGGTTAAAGTCAAACCACTCACACATCAGTTAAGAAAGTCTGAGACCTTGGTCTGTCCAGACAGCAGGACAGCCAAGGCTACCCCAGCCCCAGTAAACTTTTCTTGGTTGGGGCAAAGTTTTGATGTACCATCAGGGATACAAAGAAAAATCATTTGGGGAATGAATGCAAAGGGTAGATGGCCTCCAGGTTTTTGTCACAATGTAGGAAGAGCAATAAAGAGTGGGCTGCCTGTGGGATTCTCATATCAGAAACATTCCTTCAGAGGTTAGATTTGTATTCATGATGTGATGAGGTGCTGGTTTCTGAGAATTATCACTCTAAGCCATATGCTATTGACTTTTGAGTATCTAAGAAGTTATATAGCAGCTTGATTTTAAGCTTCTATTAATCATCTACATTTTTCTTCTTCTAGATACCAGCAGATATATACAATAACACTTCAGAGCTTTCTTTTTAATGACCCTTTAGAGCTTTCTTTTGAGCTCTAGGATAGTTTCTCCATCTGTAGTACAATAAAATAATCATAGAATCATAGAATGGCTAGGGTTGGAATGGACCCTAAAGATCATCTAGTTCCAACCACCCTGCCATGGGCAGGGACACCTCCCTCTAGACCAGGTTGCTCAAAGCCTCATCCAGCCTGGCCTCGAACACCTCCAGGGAAGGGGCATCCACAACTTCCCTGGACAACCTGTTCCAGTGTCTCACCACACTCATAATGAAAAACTTCTTCCTAATGTCTAGTCTAAATCTACCCTCTTTCAGCTTATACCTGTTACCCCTTGTCCTATCACTACACTCCCTGATAAAGAGTGCCTCCCCATCTCTCCTGTAGACCCCCTTCAGGTACTGGAAGGCTGCTATCAAGTCCCCTCGGAGCCTTCTCTTCTCCAGGCTGAACAACCCCAATTCTTTCAGCCTGTCCTCATAGAGGAGGTGCTCCAGCCCTCTGACCAATTTTGTGTCTCTCCTCTGGACTCTCTCCAACAGGTCCATGTCTTTTTTATGTTGGGGGCCCCACATCTGAACACAGTACTCAAGGTGAGGTCTCATGAGAGCAGAGTAGAGGGGGAGAATCACCTCTTTCGACCTGCTGCTAATGCTTCTTTTGATGCAGCCCAGGAGCCCAGGACACGGTTGGCTTTCTGGGCTGCAAGCGCACACTGCCGGCTCATGTTGAGCTTCTCATCCACCAATACCCCCAAGTCCTTCTCCTCAGGGCTGCTCTCTATCCACTCTCCGCCCAGCCTGTATTTGTGCTTGGGATTGCCTCGACCCACGTGCAGGACCTTGCACTTGGCCTTCTTAAACTTCATGAGGTTTGCATTGGCCCACCTCTCAAACCTGTGAAAGTCCCTCTGGATGGCATCCTTTCCCTCCAGTATGTCCACCACACCACACATCTTGGTGTCATCAGCAAACTCGCTGAGGGTGCACTCGATCCCGCTGTCCGTGTCTCCAACAAAGATGTTAAACAACACTGGTCCCAGTACTGACCCCTGTGGAACACCACTTGTCACCGGTCTCCACTTGGACATTGAGCCATTGACCACAACTCTCTAAGTGCGGCCATCTAGCCAGTTCCTTATCCAGCGAGTGGTCCTTCTGTTAAATCCGTGTCCCTCAAACTTAGAGACAAGGATGTTGTGTGGGACAGTGTCAAAGGCTTTGCACAAGTCCAGATAGATGATGTCAGTTGCCCTTCCTCTATCCACCAGCGCTGTGGCCCTGTCGTAGAAGGCCACCAAATCCATCAGGCATGATTTTCCCTTGGTAATGTAAATAAATAATGTAACCAAATAACAGCAGATTCATTGAAAGTGGCATAGCCTAGGCTAGGTTATTAGCATAGCTTAAAAGATCTTTACTGTTGCTGAAAATGTCACTGTTTTATTCTGAACAGTTTTTTTCCAGATCAATGCAGAATTACTTAATTTTATTTTAAACAAGTGGCAGCACTTCCTGTTGGTCTAAACGATAAATGACAATAACAAAAATAAAACATTGTCTCACAGGATGGGATACAGGTTATGTTGATATACCGCTAATGGCTGTGCATCAGCATAAAATTGTCTGCTCTCCTGTCTCAGTTCATAAAAGCTTAAAAAAAATCAAGTCTACCAACTAGAGTTTTGTTAGCTTGGCTATTGAAGTCAGAAAGAAAGAAGTGCTGTTTATCTTAAGAATGTCAGAACCCTCAGAATCTTGATTTAAGCAGTTTAACAAATATGAGTTTAAATAAATATGATAAAGGAAAAAGGAGAAGACACATTAAGAGCATACACAAAGTTTTATTAGATAAAAGCATTTTCAAAGCAACATTATCAGAATAAAAGCAATGCAATATTGGTGTCCTTGGCTGGATTGCCCTTCTGAGACCTACTGCCCTCCATCTGACTGTCCATCCCTGGGCAAAGCACGGGCTCCAGGCAAGGAGTGAGGGGTTTCTGTATCCCCCACGATTGGCCAGGCAGGGATCAATGGTTGTTAACAGTCCTGACGGGCCTGCCTAAAGTTGTGGGGCGTGTAGTTCCTCCTTCTGCCCAAGGAGGATCAGCTATTCCCCTACCAGTCCTGGCAAGGTGCTGTCCCACCAGTTCTTTCAAAGGGGTTTCCACAACTTTCTCAGACAACTGGTCCTGACTTTCACCCTTAGAAACCTTCCTTAATGACACTTGGGAATATGTCCTCTTGCAATTTAAGATCTATTTGTCCTCCCCATTCTGAACATGGAGAAGAGATGATTCCCTTCTCCTCTAAAGCAACCTGTTATGTATTTAAAGACTTCTAATCCTCATGTGGAGTTTTCTTCTTCAGACTAGATAACCATCCATCTTTCCTCAGAGCCAAGCTTCCTCAAATCTCTGGGTATTCTTACCTCTAATATTTCAACAGCTGTTCAGAACTGCAAAGCTGAAAACCAGAAGCATCCGAAATATGGCCATATCAGTACTACGTATAGCAGGAGACACATTTCATATGACACACGAGCTTGACTTTTGTCTCTGCATTCCAGTCAGCTATTGCAGCAACCCGACATTGCAGATCAAACAGAATATGAGTCAGAAATAACCAAATTATACCATTTTGCAATTCTTTTATGTATATTTATGTAGCTATTTTCTCCTAAATGTAAAACCCTATATTTGTCCCTGCATCATACTTTTTCATATAAAAGTGTCAAGAACATTTTGAACTCTAGATCTGGCATTCAGCAGAGTGGCGGGTGCCTGCTTAGTCCCATTGTTCCCTTTTGATGTTGTCTGCAAATTTAATTTGAATGCCCTGTCCAGCCTTCTAGAACAGTAAAGAAAATATTAATACTACCAGACTCCAGAGAGTCTGCTCAGAACACCCTTTCATTTTGGCAGTGTCTCATGAACAACTACAGTTTGATTACAGTTTTCCACATACCTTTGATCTCACCCTCTTGTGGTTCCCCTAGTTTGATGATGAACTTGTCATTCAAAACACTACTAAAAGCCAAAATGTGACATCTTTTGCTTCCCTTCTATGGCAGTGTTTCCATGTTACATAAGGCAATTAGATTTGGCAAGAGAAAGACTTGTCAGACTAATCCATGTTTCCTTTTGCGCTCTTTTTTTTTAATATTTTTTTTTTTTGTAAATGCTGGATGCCTAAAAATAGCTGGCTTGATGCTTTCCTTCCCCACAGTTTTTCTGAAATTGAAACTAAGCCAACACCTTTGCAACTCTCTGGCTCCTTCTTTTTCCTCCCTTTTTTTCAGAAATATGGGCAGTGCATTTTCCTTCTTTAATTACCTGTCATTCACCCATCTTCTGCTAAATCAACAAGATAATTAGTGATGACTTGTGAGATTCCTGCCAGCCAGCTTTGGAAGCAAACCAAGGGTGAAGTTCATCATACTAAGTAGATATTGAATACTGTACTTATCTAACCATTTTACCTGACTGAGGGCTGAAGTCTTGCCTCTTTGTCCAGCTGTATCTAGTACTCAGGAATCAAAGATATTTTTTTTCTAATGTATCATATTAATTTCAAAAGTATGTAAGAAAGAAAGAAAGAAAGAAAATAACATCTAGTGTTTTATAATGATGAAGAAAAAACAACCAAAACAAGTCATGGCTGCTGTATTGTCACCTCCAGAGAAAAAATTGTCACAACAGACACTCTTTAGTCTTTCATTGTGCATCCTGCTCAATACGCAGAGGTCAGACTCGCTCCATTAAAAGAGAAAGAGGTGCTACTGAACAAGGGACACCTCCCTGTTCTCACAGTGAGTTGCACACACTCTTACTGTGCAGTTAAGCTGTTTGGTTGTCAGCCTCCGTAATGTTGCCTTTTTTATGAATATTGTTAAAATATTGACTGTCCCTTTTTATTGTTAATAATTCAAAATCTGATTTTAAGCTTTCTCCCTGTTCCAGCTGCAGCTATTTTTCACTAGAAAGCTCAAGTATATTTCTGCATGGGGTTTATCTCCCGGACAAATTTCTATTGCTAACTGGAGAACTGTTCAGAAAAATGGTTTAGAGCAGGAAAAGTGTATTAAAAAATAGGTTACTTTTTCACAAAAACCATATATATTTATGCAAAGGCCACACATGAAAGAATGTCAGCCTGAAAGGAAGCTGCAAGGAATACAACAAAGCAGTTATAATAGGGAACTTTAGCTCTTGCAACAGCACTTATTTAACTACATCATAATGCTCCCAATTTCCTTTCAGCATTATGGCCCCAGAGATCTAAACAAACACTCATTTAAACAGTCTCCTTGCTCTAAAAATCTTTCCTTTAACTGTTGTTTAAAAACTACAGAAAAGAATGCTAGAGGAATGCAATCACAAAGAAAAAGTGCCCCTGAGCTTGCTGGCTATTACAAGTCCATCACTGTATTGTTTATTCCTCTTTTAACACACACCTTGGGGATAGTGTGGGTCCAGACCCACCAGAAGTTTAAAAACTATCTGAAAACTCTTTCAGAATATTATTTTCCTCCTGCACTGAGCATGAGTGATGCGTATGATCACATCAAGCCCAGAAGCACGAATGGACCTGGAATTACATACTGTAACAGGATGTAACATGCAGCATCCTTGCAATAACCCTCACTATGTCTGAGATGGATTCCCACCAGCAAAAAAAGTGTTTAAGCACCACTGCGTGCAGCCATAGGCTATCCTTAAAAGCTACCACTGTTTCCTTAAAAATGTCATTCAAAAATAAAAACAAAAAAACCCAACCCCCCCCAAAAACCAAACAAAAAATGCCTCCCCACTCCAAATAATGAGTTTTTTCACTGTAGTGATAAACAGCAGTCTCAACAGGGTTACCTGTCATTGTGTGAAATTCTACATGTATGTCTGTAGATCTAAACACATACTTGCATACATATATATAGATATTTATGCACAGTTTTCTCAGTTCTCAAACTGAATGATGGAGAAAGACAAACTGCAGAAGAGGGCACCCGGATGTGGAATCATCTGCCTGTGAGTGCAGAGCAGGTGGGTACTAGAAATAGAAATACACCCACATCTGTAGATTACAGTTGTTGCTTCAGACTTTACTACACCTCTTTTCTTCTGCCTTCAGGACATGGCTGAAGTTTGCCACATCTCTACAAACATGTGTACCCATATTTGCATTTGGTATAAAGTGTTAGTATAGAAAGATGGAAATATAAGGAGGGCTGGTGTAGACCTACCTCTCACCCACACTTTGGATCTAGAAGTGACTAGGTATATACACAAACTGAGGCTCCAGTAAAGCCATCCCAGGTCCAGCAATTTTCCTTTTCTAGAGCTTTGCCAATCCTTACAGAGCCTGTCCTGGTTGGTGTTGGAAGATGTCCTGGTGACTTTCCTACTGTCCTGTTTAACACTCCAGGATATACCAGATAGAGAAAAGCAGGAAAATTCTTAGTTCTAATTGTGCTTTAAATAGTCTGCAAATTCAGTGCTATCGAGACATTGTTGGGACTACCCACTACCACCTCTACCATTCTCTGAAACACAAACAGTGTTCAGGGAAGTATGCATGACCTGTGTGTCCCCAAAGTCTTATCAGACAAAAGAGTGGGTTGAAACTGGATTTGGTTAACTTTCTGTCCTTATCCCTCCTGCCACGGTACATAATTTTTGCAGGCAAACAGAAAATAAAGTATCTGCAGAGTTATAACTAAGAGAGAATATGTCCCAGAACTTTGTCAGCTGTCAAAGTAATGATCCCATTTTCTATGAAAACAAGCTTGTTACTGTCTCTTTGGAACAAGAATAGTATGTGTGTTCCAGGGAAAAAAAAGAGAGGCCAAGAAAGGTTACATGCCCAGTGCTAAGGGAAAGCACATTTGCACATTATATGCTGGAGACATTCAAGAACAGTTCATTTTGATCTAGTGGCAGGTCCTGTACTATTGCCAAGGACAGTGTAAACTGGTGGTCTCCTAGACTGGAGCTGACATAGAGCAGTATTTCTCATAAGTAAATAACTTCATTGTGTAGCACAGAAAAAAAACCATCATAAAGCCACTAATAAATGTAGGCTAGACGTTGACATTTTGTAAGCCTTCTAAACAAGGTGGGAAGCTTAAAAATAGGCCTTCAATAGGCTCAAAAATAGGCACTTCCCCCACATACATATTTTTTTTTTTTTTCTGCTTGTCATATGGTCATTTCAGTCTGCTCAAAGGAACTTTCAAAGTGTCCACAGGTGCTGCTTTTTCTGGCCTCTGCAGAGTGCTAATAGGCAATGTTATAAAAACAGAATGAAGAAATCTCTAGCACTTTGAGTTCAATAACTGTAGTAAAATATATAGCTGTGAAGGACTGGGGGAAATATCTCAAAATAAGGTTTGTTCAAAGTTCTCAGATGTTTTCTGTGCAGAGCTTTATGTTAGATTGAAACTTACATTAGCTGCTATATTTTAAAGTTACTTAAGCTATTTCGGCACCACTAGATTGATGAGTCAGTTATATGCAATGGCTATGGTGAATGGAATACAGATTTCTGAAAGCTGCTCAAAATTTAGTGAAAGTTTCCAATCAAATCTTTTTTATCAAAAAAAAATGCCTCTATATACAACTCTGATGTCTGGTTGCATAGGGAAGTATTTATATATTTCAACCTGCAATCATTGTATGAGTAGTAAGTATAAGCACCATAAAGAAAATGGCAAGACTGAAAAATGAGCCTCTCTTATACAGATGCAAATCCAGGGCACTGCCTTAGAAATCAGAGCATGTTACTTGTGAATATTGCACTTGTTCTTTGTTATTTGTTGATAATATTAAGATGAATGTTTCAGCTTTACACTGAGTTTCATTACTGAACAATCTTACCCTATATTGCTTCCTTAAATCACAGGAGAAAGAAGCAGCACAGTGCTCTACTCCAGAACAGAGATAAGGTGGCTATAGACCTTCAGGTTTTAAGACGGGTATGAAACTCTAACCTGTGCCTGCAATCAGACTCTGTAGAACACTTTCATAATAGGCAGAGTTATTTACTGCTTGCTAAAGAAACAAGGGAATAATAGAAGAAATAGTAAAATTGCTGTGAAGCAATTTATTGACTCTTGTGAAAATAATAGGAGGTAAGAAAAGCAGGAAGGTATGAGAGAATGGAAGAGGAGAATAGGAGATGGAAAATAATTTTAACTTATGTATGTAATAATTTCCTGAGCTATAATGTTGTCTGGAGGGAGAGGGGGTTGAACTGGATCTGATTCATGTCTAGTAGATTTTTTATGCTTTGGACTTGGCCTAAGCGGTGATTTGAACAGCACAATATTAAGGTAGCATCACCTCCTGAGAGGTTATAGATAGCATGGCTTGGACAAAAGATAGGAGTTCCCATCAGTTCAGCATATCCAGAGATGTGTATCACATTTATGACTTAAAGCACTGGTATGGGAAATTCTACATTGTGGCATATTCAGTTTCCTTTGTAAGCTCATTTGATTTAAATATATGAAGGCAGAATCCAGCTGTTTGGCTTTGTGGTGAGCAGAGAATTAACTTTCTGAAAAATTTCTGGTGGATGGATTGATTTGCTTGAAAGTTAAGGAAAATATCCTCTTAAGAAATTCAGCACCTACTGTCAGATGTCTTGTTCGCTTAAATTATGTTAACAATTAAAAGGAGATATGGATGGTTCCAAATCCCTTGAAGACCAGCCCCATGAATTTCTGTGCCTGCTAGGACATGTGAGTCCACTTTTGTTCTTACTCCATAAACATGGGAGGTTCTCTTCATTTAAAGTAGATAACTTTTCACTGTGTGGGTTTGCATTTACACGCATCTCAGAACGGCTGCTGTGGACTATTGCTCTGGGTGCATTACTGGGTAAACCATGGCGACTTTGAGCCTGTGGGTGGTTGGATCCCTGGTAAGGGTGCCAAATAAGGAAAATAGCCTCAAGGATGGGTGTGTGTTCCTGCCCAAAAGGAGGAGATGCAAATCTGTCTTGTGTTTGGGAGGAGCTGGGATGGAAGCCCGCAGCTGAATAACATGAAGAAGAAAGGAAGGAAGGCAGGCACTGAGAATGCTGTCTGGACCCCTCACCTCACAGCAGGTGACCAAGATCCTGGCAAAACCACTTTTGGTACTGCCTGGATAATTCACGGTCACTTTAAACATATCAGAAACGAAGGCCACATAGAAACTGAATGCTTTGGCCGAACAGACAACAGCGTTGAGATGGAGTGGGAGCCAGGCTTGGGATGTGCTGCAGGATGTTGGGGATTATTTGGGCTGCAAGAGGTGGCCTTGGGTCCTCTGCCTTTGCTTGAGGGAATCGGTTCCACGGGTCTTGGGTCTTCTGTCTTCCATCAGCTTTGGGTCCTGTGCCTTTGCTTGAAGGAGTCAGTTCTTGAGCGGTAAACAGCAAAAAGCAGAAGTTTTGCTTGCGTGTTTGAGGGACTTCTTCATTTTTCTTAATGTGCTACCTCTTCTTGATGAGTAAAATTGATTGGGATTTGGGAAGCAGAAGTATTACAACAAATTTGTCTGGGGAACAGCTTTCATCACCAACCACCCTAGGAAATGGGTTGGTTAATGGAGAGGAGAATGAGAGTTTTACTATTGAGTTCTGTAATGGGGCAATACTCTGTTTTTGCAGCAGATTGGTTGAGCAGGCTTATTTTTTCCCTGAAATGGGTTTGAATTGTGGTTGGATAGAATTCCTTATGCTACAGTGGAAAATATGAATGAAAGACTCATGTAGAGAAAAGAGAAATGAAGTGTTGATTTCTGTTGCTAGCCTTTCCTTTGTCTTGGTGCAATCTAGTTATTTACGTTCATGCAATTCTGTAGTCTAGTCTACTGCTTTGTCAAAAGTCATAAACAAGTTATCCATCCTCACTTATTTTGGTGAAATTTTAGCTAGAAATCGGATGCCCTATGCATAGATCAGCTTTCCTCAAAAGAATCATTTTCCTGTACCGAAACTAACTTGAGCACTTGGTATGTAAATTACATATAAATATTTGTATATCTGAAAAATCTTTCAGGAGAGAGATAATTTAACTGTACAACAGTTCCCTTGTCAGGGTTATTTTAGGATTCATATGATCGAGATGGCCTTACTGATGTGTATCTACTGATCAGGAAATTTGTTTTCACGTGGAACATAAATTTTTAGAGAAATTCTAACCAGCTCTTTCATAAAAATTAAGAGCTGCTTTTAGTTAAAAACATTATATTTGCATGTGACAGATCATTAAAAATCAGAAGAAAAGCAAGACTTATGTCTTTCAATCCCTCTCTTTTTGATAAAATTCCCTTTTGTTTTTTTTCTTGCTATCGCCTTTATTTCCGTTTTTTTTTAAAGAATCTATTTATTTTCTTAAGGTGTGATTATTTTTAAAAACTTTCTTCATAGAAATTACCTACCACTTCTGTTTTCTGCAGTGACCTTGGTCAGTTGCTTAGGTTGTGCATACAGGCATTAACACAGCAGGTAAAAGTTTAAGTAGTACTAAGAGTTTAAAGCTTTTCAATCAGTAAAATCATAGTCACTCAGTGACTCTAGAGAGAGCAGGCTGCTTTGAAGTATAGTAATTAATTGTGTGCAATCTAACATGCTCCTTAGCAGACACAGGATCCTTTTTAAGCTTTGGTAGGAATGGAACATGTTATCTTCTGCTGAAAGAGTAGATCAAGAATCAAATTTTTGGTTTAGTTTCCTGATAAGACTTTCACCCTCTAAAGATTGCATGCACAAGATCTTTAAGTGTAAATGGACTCAAAACTAAATGATGTGCCAAAATAATTCCAATAGTAATCCACCATATACTCCTATATTATGTTGTTAAAGGAAAATATAATAAATTGGGTGTAGACTATCTCATGACTCCATTGTAAGCACAAGAAGGAAGTATAAGCACTCTTATCATGAGTCCAAGTTTAGCAGTGAGGGAAGATGCTTGTCAAGGAAAGATGTGGAATGGATTTATGACAAATATAAAGATCACTGTACAGCCCAAGGCAAGTTATCACATTGTAGTTCAATACCCTACCACTTAAAACAATTGTGCATTTTAACATACAGAGTGAAACTTCAGTTTTAGTCTTTACAATTATGTTGACCTTCCACTTACAAGATCAGGGATTGGTATCTTTATTACAGAAAAGGTTTTTTACCTTTGTGTGTCTGTACAGATTGAACAGTCTCTCTTCATTCTCTAATATAACTTTTTCACATTCATAATGCCATTTTACCATTTTGCTACTGTTCTGTTACATTTGGTAGACTGATGTGTCACCATTCATTATTTATCAAGCTCTGTGTGAAGAAAACTTTGCAGGTAAAAAGTCTTTATTTATCGTTGTATAAAAGTCTGTATGCCACCAGTATATTTAAATGCCCCGGCTGTATAAAACAGACAACATGGAGGCTTGGAGTCAGTTCACATCTATTTGCCACCAGAAGTAGAACATTAACGTATGTGAAAGATAACTGCTGTGCTGCTTTCTCACTTGCTGTAGTGTCTCTATAGTCTCTTGCTACAGGCTAATTTCCATGTCTTCCAGCTGAGCCATTCTATTTCAGAGCTGCAGCGGCAAAAATTAAAAATCAGCTTCAACTGCCTTTTTTGTTTACTTAAACAGGCAAAACATAAAAATAAAGAGTATTTTTCTCCTCCTAGCAAAGCACTCAAATGCAAGTTTGCTTTACATTGACCTCAATGAGCCTTAGAAATTCTTAAGAGTTTCGATTCAGAGCCTCAGTTCCTAATCCTGGTTGAATGTGAATTTCTCATTGACTGGAGTGGTGTGGGAGACAGCTTTTAATCACTTATGAAAATATTACAGAAATAGCCTGAAACAGTGTAGAAAGCTGTTCTGTGCTTGTACAGCTGTATTATTTTGGACCATTACTTTAAAACACGGCAGTGTTTTGCTTTTATATTGGAAGCTACAGAAGCAGCTGTGTATATTGCTCATATAAATGGAAAATAATTCTGAGTAGTATTGTGTCTTTGTTCTGCTGATTCTCTGGATTAGTTACCTCTACTTTCAGGCTAAAAAACTTGAGGATTATTCCAAATTAACATATATTTCTTGGTATTTTTGATTCTTTAATTGTGAATCGGATCTTAACCCAAATGTTTAATCATATTTTGGATATTGGTGCAGTACAGTAAACATGACTTTGACATGCCTAGATCAAAAATCTAACACTGTCAAAGAAAGGATCTAATAGTAGAGTGAATAAACACCTTGTATGATCCTACTAAATGTAGGAACATATAGCATGATCCTGAAGGGCCTTGAGCATGCCTTAGTTAGCCTTGTCACCAACAGTAGTGCACAACTGCAAACAATGTGATTACTCAATGCTTAAAGCTGGAACATTTTCAATTATTCACCATGCTATGGAAGAAGAATACCTGACTGAATCTGCATTTTTCTTTAAAGTGGCTGCACAGTTTCAAAGCAAGTTCCCTAGATGTCCCCACTTCCTGGGGAAGTGGGTTGCTTCGTTCAGCAGGGCTCTTCTGGTGCCTGGGAGCTAGTCTTCAGAGGGAACTAAACAAATTCTGTTCCAGGTGTGCACCCTGGTGCACTTCTAGTCCTCCTGAAATTATAAAGTTTTCAACTAGTGAGTGCTAATTTGGACTGCTTGGTCACATGAATGGAGAGAGGATGTTACATACAGGCTGGGGGTTGAAGAGACTGAGAGCAGCCCTGCAGAAGAAAGGCCTGGGTGTCCTGGTGGATGGGAAGTTGGACATGAGCCAGCAATGTGCACTTGCAGCCCAGAAAACCAACTGTATCCTGGGCTGCATCAAAAGAAGTGTGGTCAGCAGGTCAAGAGAGGTGATTCTCCCCCTCTACTCTGCTCTGGTGAAACCACACCTGGAGTACTGCATCCAGCTCTGGAGCCCTCAGCACATGAAGGACATGGACCTGTTGGAGTGGGTACAGAGGAGGGCCATGAAAATGATCAAAGGCATGGAACTCCTCCCCTGTGCGGAGAGGCTGAGAGAGTTGGGGTTGTTCAGCTTGGAGAAGGGAAGACTTCAAGGAGACCTGATTGCAGCCTTTCAGTACCTAAAGTGGGCTTATAAGAAAGATGGGGATAAACTTTTTAACAGGGCCTGTAGCAATAGGACAAGGGGTAATGGTTTTAAACTAAAAGAAGAGAGGTTTAGACTAGATATAAGGAAGATATATTTTACACTAAGGATGGTGAAACACTCAAACAGGTTCCTTGGGGGGGGTGGTAGATGCCCCGACCCTGAAAATATTCAAGGCCAGGTTGGATGGGGCTCTGGGCAACCAGAGATACTGGAAGATATCTCTGCTTACTACAGGGGGGTTGGACTAGATGACCTCCATGATCCCTTCCAACTCAAACTATTCTATGATTCTATATTCAGTCCTGATGGCTAGTCTAAACCTAATATGAAGTAACAGTTGAAAGTGTGTCTAGTGAAGACATAGGGTCCTCTGCACCAATAGCTTCCATCTGCTGATCCTTTTCTATTGTGCTGGTTGATTTGCTAATGTAGGCATAGCCTTGTTAAGGCTTTAAGTTTGTTGAAAGCGTTTCTTCCACAAGTATCAAATATCTGTAATTTTTTGCATTTTTGTGGGGAAAAAAGAATCACTTGAAATGAGAGAGTAGATACTTGATGTGAAAAACTTCACTGACAAAACAAATTAAATGGAGCACAGTGAGGAAGTAATGGAATATTATTTTCTAATGGCTATGTTCATGGCATTTGGCCTTCTCATGCTCTTTTATTAAAAAAAAAACAAAACCAACCAAGCCTGTATTTAACACATTAAACTGCCTAGCAAGTCACGGAAAGTAATTACAGACAATGAATTAATATGGCATCTCAGTTCGCATCTTGACCTAGTTATTCATACTCTCTTGCAGGGCTGCTCTCCTGGAATAGAGGTCTACAGGCCTTTGGCCTGTCTTACCCTACTTACATGGAGATTCAGAAAAGGAAAGCTCTTGTATTCTGTATAATCAACAAATCTGAATTTTTTGAAAAGGCTTGTACATCACCATTGTAAGAATTTAGAAATATTCAGATTAAGGAAATGAAAAGCTTCTGATATAGATAATACTATTTCATAATTTTGATCACTACCATATGTTCTTTACATTGAAATATAAGATAAATCAAAGTCTGAAGTCTTCTGAAATAAGTGATATAGGAGTCGTCTGCTCTAGCCTGAATGAGATGTGCTACAGGCTTTATGCAGTCCTTCTGTCTAGCTTTGCATGCACTTGCCATTTCTGCCTGCCATTTTGTGGTCTCACCATCTTGGATATGTTTTGTTGAAATACCAATTAAACAAGGTGCTGAGACCAGACTCTCAAATATATTGAGTGCCTAAATCAGTAGAAGTTGACCTCTTAAGTACTTACAAGTCTAGTTCACAGTGCCTGCAAATATCATAGAAGGGATTAAGTAGACTGTCAATACCAAAGACGGACAAAATTAAGTTTTCCTCTAATACTTCACACAAGTCCCAGGAAGCAGTAGAATTAAGTCAGATCTTTGCCTCTCTTTGCTCAAAGACCTGCTTTGAGCTGGAGCTGAGGAAGAGAAATAGTTGCAGCGTACTGTGTTCTGATGTTTCCTAATATGTGTGTGTTCCCAGTCATACTTAGCAAGTGTAAACTAAACGAGTCTCATGGGTAATCCAGTGTCAAAAGCAGGGCTGGGAGCCATAATCAGAAGTCTTTGCTGTGTGCAGGAAAGATTCTGCTCATGACAGGTGCGTGCTCCTCAGGAAGCTTAAAAATGCGTTGGAAAAATTCTTTGAGCATCAGAGTGGATTAATGCCACTTGTTATTGATTTTCTTGTTACGTTTTTATTGTTGAGTGTTTCTTCCATTTTGAACCTTTACTGAACTATATGACAAATGAGAATATGTGACAATGTCATAGGAAAAATAGCACAGCCAAAGCTTTTTTCAGTGTATTATTTTGTTCACTGAAACGTGAACCAATCCCACCTTGATATAACTTGCATGTTGGAGAGTATCTAGTTTGCTGTATCCAGTTTGGGGCCCCAGTAAAGGAGAACTAAGTCCAAGGAAGCCTCCAGGATGGTCAGGGCAGGAGCAGCAGCCCTTTGAGGAGGTGCTGGTGGAGTAGGGCTTGCTCAGCCCAAAGAATAGTAGTTGCAGGGCCCCAACAGCTGCCTGTCTCCACCCAGTGGGAGGTTGCCTGGTTGACCACTGAGGAGGTTGACCACAGACCTTAGCTCAAAGAGGGTCAGGCTGGATCTCAGGAGGAGCATCCCCTGGAGAGAGGCTGCCCAGCAAGGCTGTGTGCTCCCCAGAGCATGAGCCTCAAAGAAACCTGGGTTAAAAAAAAAAAAAAATCACCTTACAAAGTTATGTATGAGAATACCAGGATGGGAGTAGCATTATCATTATTATTATTCTGTTTTGTCAGGCAATGTAACTAAATTTTCAGGTGCCCTTTGGCAGCCTTGGCCTAGACAGTCGTGAGCTCTTCATAGTAACTATTTTGGGTTGTGAACACTATTTGGGTTAGTTAATATGTTAGGTAACTTTATAGAAGACTATTGCTTTTCATCATCCCTTGAGGAAATGTTCATAGACCACCAAATTGCTACCTGAAATAGTTATAGCTTAATGGATGAATTGATAGAAGTATCTTACATGTTACATACTGTTTTGAGCATACAAGAATATCTGTATTAATGTCAAGGTCCTGGGAAGTTTTTAACTGTTATAAAATTGAACTGAGAGAAGAAAAGCTTTGAAATACTGTTCATAACACTACAATATAATAAACTTCATACACTAACCCTCAGCACATATTCAACTCTAAAAAACAAAAAAAAAAAACAAAAAAAACAAAACCTTGGAAGAGAGATATTCAAAGGCATAAAGGGTGACTTTGTTAGAAGCCTGTCTAAATTTCTGTTTCTGCCCCTGAATGTCTCCATGCTGCTAGCACAATGATACATGTGCACATGCTTGGGGCAGACAGGCATATCACTAAAAGCCTTGATTTGATCCTGAACCATTTACCTTTGTCTGAATTTGGCCTTTAGAGAGGATTTTAACTAAATACAGGAGAGAACTGCACTGATGCTTGTGTAACTGCAGCATAGGAAGGCTCTACAGTGGAGCTATAAAAATCCAAGCTTCCTGATGAGCTGTGTTTTCCTTTTCATTTATCCTATGTAGCTTAATTTAGAAATTACAATATTTAATCAGACTTTTCTTACTTTCCTGTCTAATTCTACTAATTTATCCTCTTTGGGACTTGAGCATGTCATTGGATATGATTTTTTTACCTTATCAAGTGTTTTCTCTGCCTCCAGTCATTCTTGGATTTTCTGCGTTCCTTTTTTTTCACATAAACATTCACAGAAACATGATGAATGTGAGGTGATCAAATGTCCCAGATTCAGAGACAAAGTTTTTTCACTGTGAGGTCTTCATATCTCACAGAATTTATGAAGATCACTTTTATGTACCTATTTTTTTTATTGAGCATTAACAGTCCAAAGTCAGTTCTAAAAAATTATTTTCACCAATCTAGTTGCTAATAAAGCTTGCAGTTACTGTACCTATTAAATCAATATCTAATGATGTTACAAAACAGGACATTAAATATGGCACAGCTTTAAGTGTATAACAAAATATAAATACATTTTTATGTATCTGGTATAACTTATTGTTTTAAATTCAGTCTCAACTTGTTATCATTGTGAGCACCCTAAGGATTGTGCCTGCTAGTTCTACTTACTATATCCCAGAAATATGCAGCTACATTAGCAATCGTGTAGGTATATGGAACATATATAAACATTGAAATCTAATGGACAGTTTACTGTAGCCTAGCCTGGCAATATTAGTAAATCAATTGATTGCTCTTTGCCTGGTTTTCCCCTTCCCAGCTTTTGAGCAAAGGGCTCCCTCTTCCTGTGTGTTTGAGTGCTGGAGACCTTGGGTGTTACATGAGTATGTACTATGTACATCTTCCAATGGATGTATAAAGAGAAAAGTCTTTAAGTAGAAGAAAAAGAGCACATAGGTAAACTCGGTGATGATAGATAAATCAGTAGTGTAGTCTTAGTGTATGTATTTTCTGCTTTCCTACCTGAAAATAATATAGCAGAATTGGAATAGGTTTGGGGATGACAAAGAAAATAAAAAATGAGTCAATGAAAACAGCCAGAGTGGAGTTTTAGATTAAGATTGATTGATTTAAAAAAAAACCAATAACAAGCGTGAAAAAATACATATAGAATGACAAATTACATGGTGAAAGGAAAGTAGGAGCTTTGTTTCTTCGATGCTCACTGTACACAAAAAAAGGTGAAAGACCCGTTAGATGAAAAGAAGGAAATTCAGCATGATAAAAGCAAACACATCTCCGTATAGTATGCAACTAAAGTGGGGAACCATTACCACAGGAAATTAAGGTTGAAGCCTTTGTTGAAGCAATCAGTACAGGTATATAGGTAACAAGAGTATAATGATAACATTTTAGAAAAGGATATTAATCCTCTTCTGTCAGGACATAAGACACTGGAGTGGTACCTAGTAAGATTTCCACACTATTCCTGCTGCATATTTCTTTTGCTTCCTTATGCAGTGTGATCCTTCAAGAATCTGAAGGCCCATATTGTGAGGTCTGACAGAAAGCCAACGTTCTGTAGTGAGTGTATTTTTATTTTTCTATTGTTTGGGACTTATTGCTCATGTAAATGCACCTCATTGTTGCAGAGATGCAGTACAACCAGCTGCCTTTCATAGTGGTGCTAATTCACCAGCATTGTACTGAAGAAGTGTTCTGCTGCTGCTTAACCTGCATGCTACAAAAATGAATCTGTTTTGCAATGGGTGACTGTCCTGATCAAATCTCAGATCATCTGATTGTTTTGAAGCCATATGCCTAAGGCTGTACACAAATGTGGATTTTGGATTTTTTCTGAATGTCCAGAAATATGTCTTGTATTTAATTTTCTTCTCACTTGTTCCTTGCTGTATTTATACATTTCCCAGAAGATTGTAGTTTGCTTTCTGTGTGCTATGTGCTGAAAGTCATGAGGAAGAGTTTGCACATGGTTTGCTCTTAATGGTGTTTCAGTTTCTAGAAGTAGAAAAACATTCACTACCGAGGGGACACAAACATGCCCTCTTTGCTGTGTGAGTGTCATAATCTTGACTCCATGACTGGAAAATTATTCACATTTTTTCCAAAGTCTGTCTCTGATTTAAATTTTGTGCAGTTTAACTAATTAGTATTTAAATATTTTATACAAAGTACAAGTGTTACATGAGGGACACATGAAAATCACTTGCAGAACAGCCCTGCATATTTTCCTGTTTTATTCTGCTGTCTCTGAGCTACTGTTTCACTGTCTTGATCTGATGCCTGTATACACAATTTCAAGTTTATATAAATAAACACAATTACTTCCCACCCACTTTTTTTCTGACGTTTGTAGAAACAAATTATTTAGGATCTGAATTTGTTGCATGCAAGCAGTATGGGAAAAATTGCTATCCTTGGTGAGTCAGTAGGATCAACACCTGCTAGAAGAAAGGATTGTTTCTAGCAAACATTGCAGGCTTCCTAGAATACTACAGAAATGTGAATTATGTGTTATTGTAATAATTTTTAATTTATTTGCTTTCTGTAGTCTTCCTGGGGGTAATCTTGTGCTGTACTTCTTCCTTGTAAGGTACAACCTGAAATGTCTGTTGCAGGAGAAAAATAAAATAGTTGTCAAGCTACCCAGTTTATCAATGGATGTTCCTGGTATGTTGTGCAGGGCTGTCACAACTACTTGAGGTAGCTAAGTGTTCCTATAAATTCAGTCGTAGCAGAAATACACACAGTCTTTATTTGAAGATTGACTGCCAAGAAAAACATTTAATGGCTGTATAGTTTTCCATCTGACAGTCAATTGCAATGCAAAAAGAGCACACACAATGGCATCAGATGTGCAGAGTGGTGATATATTAGGAGCAGTATGACAATAACAACATATTGGACAGATTTTTATTTGTAAGACTTATGCCAGTGCAAGGGTAGAAACAAACTACCAAGAAAGAAGCCTACAGTATAGATGACTATGACTTCAAAAAAATCTGATAAAGCAGAATTGTAGATGGAATTTGATATGTGAAGCGTACAATGCAACCACTTATTCTCCAGTAAAATCTTCTGCTGTAAGTGGAGCATAAAATATTGGGTAGAATAAGGTCATAAAGATCTTAACAAACCATATCTGTACAGTAACAATTTAAGATGTCAGGGGGAAGAATTCTGTTTCCCAGTGTAAAAAAAAAATAAAATGTACGTCTGTCATATGTGAACAGTAGAATGCTATATTGGAATAGATAAAGCCAAAGGGCAGAAATACAGACCTTGACAGGTTTTCTGGTGTGCACTTTTATTGTCTTGTTTTTCAAGTCATCCTGATGAATGATTTTTTTCAGATACATGAAAATTTACTGGAGTCAGAAAAATACATGAGTTCAATGAGAACTAACCCTTGTGCTGAGAAAGCATGTTGATTTTGGTCTGAGTTTTTAGAACAGACTCATGTTAGTTTTCATCACTTGGTGATAATTAGAAAACAGGTAGATGAAGCTAAGTTCTTCATCTGGAAAAACAGAGGAACAGCTCTTTTTGCTTCAGAGTGCACATGATCTTATCAGCTGTGGGGAAAGAACATCTCCAGTGTTGCTTAAAAAATTCACATTTTAGTTGAGTGCATATCTAACATTTATGTTCCTGAAGTAAGGGCTCTATGATCTGGAAAAAAGTTGGTGATCTCATCCTTCTAATAATAAACTTCAAATACTAAATTATGCATCATTTCCTTCTGATTATGAATTTCAAAGAATATGCTTCTTTGTTGTGTTTGTGTTTATTATGTTACATTGCATTCCCCTGAGTACTTAGCAAGCAAGCTATAAAGTCAACTATGAATTATTAGTATTGTAATTGAGTTTCATTATGATTACTCTAATATCTTGGAGAATGTAATGGGTAGCAAAAAATGGGACTGAGTATAGATCCAAAGTCCAACACAGGTAGATGTTACTGTGTCGTCTGAAAACAATTTCTTTTTGGTGGCTGGCTGCCACTTTCACCACATCTTGCAAATTAAGGAAGTGTATAAATCAGCATGAGTGTGGTTGTGTTGTTAAAACGTAAGAAGAACACATTGTGTTTGTTCTATCCCAATATTTTGCTGCTTCTAATCCCTCCTGCTCCCATCTCCTCTCATAAATGTACAAGTGAGAATGTCTAAAATCTGTTCAGGATGAAAGGCTTTGAGTTGCTGCATCTGTTATGTTTGGGTATTGTCTCTGCCTTTGCTTTCTTAGTCTACTAAAAACATTCCTTATTCTATATGGTGTAAAATGTGAAGAGCCTACTCTTTCAGAAGATAAACTGGAAAGGGGTGCATTTTAATTTTGCAAATGCCTAAACTTTAATTTTCTTAAAGCACACTGCTTTCAGTGGATAAAGTCATTAAAGAGTTCAGAAAAATAAAATTGAAAAACAGACAACCAAATATCAGAAGCTACTCTGAAAATTCCAGTCATCCAAAATGACTATAAAAAACACTAGTTTGGGCATGGTAGTCAAGTCTCCGTGTATTCCCTTGACATCTTGCCCTAGAAAGCTTTTTGAGATCTTTGCAGAACAGTCTGAATTTCTTTGGCACTCTGGTACAGGGGAAGAAAGGGTCTGTAACTACCACAGCTGTGCTAGTGTCTAAGGATGTCATGGAAGAAACATACAGATCAACACAGTACCTCTTATTAGAACAACTTTAGTCATTGGAAAACCTTTTATGTAACAAGGAGATTCAAAGTGAGATATGGATAAGAGGACTGTTGAATAAAATGTGAATAATAAGCATGACTACGGTATTCCTTAATTTGCTATTAATTTGTTGTGATGACTATACCTTTTACCTTAATGTTTAATTACTTGAATGTAAAATATAATACAAAATTAAATATTTTCAGGAAGTAAACATAGTCTATGGGTGCCTATTTATTTTTTTTTAATAAAATGCAAGTGAAAAAAGAATGGATGATTTGGCATTCAAAAAGCAGCACCTGTGGCAGGTATATGCCTGCCTGCTCTGCTTATCAAAGCTTCAGAATACTACCACTTGTTTGAAATGCACCAACTTCTCAATCTTCTTGTAGCTCGGAGCTCGGTGGAAAATGTGAGCTTATGCCAAAGGCAAGATACTGCTGAAGAATGACACCTGCCTCTGAGGTCACACCAGTTAAACCTATGTGTAGAAAGCTGAGAGAAATTAAAAGCAGAGGGGAAGGGAGGAGGAGTTGTGTGAAAGAAAGGAACTGAGCCCTAGATTGCTCTTAAACACAGTTTTCTTCAACTAAACAGAGTTTTCTTCAAACAAGCAAGTGTTTTTGGTGTGTCTATTGATTTCTGAAACAATCAAAATCTAGCACCTAAGAACATGTTCTCAGGAAAGCTGATGTGTGGCCTGATGTGGATTCACTGCAATGCAGGTAGAAATCCATATCTGACAGTGTGAAAATCACAGGTGCTTGCCCCCCCCAAAAAAAAGAACTTTTGCTGTGCTCACGGCCCTTGGTTCTTCCACAGCAATTTTTGTCCCAACATACCTTACAGGTACAATTTTCACCCGTTTTCCTTCCTTGTTCTTTCTATGACCCTGCTGCATCAGGGACGCAAAAGGGACCCCAGACCTGCTTCCTTGCAGAGAATATCTCTGGAGAGCCCTTGTGAGAGGACTGGGGATGCAGCCCCATGTGAGTTCGTGTACTGGGTGGGTGACATCATGTGGCCTCTCAAGTGGGAAAGAGCAAGAACACCACTAAGTACAGGGCAAAAGGGAGCCTGTAGAATCGTACTCTGAGGTCCCAGATTGTCTGAGACCTTCAAGACCTCTTTGAAGTCCCACAGTGTGGCATCATGCTCTGTTCAGGGTGAAAGAAAGGCTAAATACAGTGTAGGAGTAACAATTGCTGTATGTTTGAGGGTAACAATAAGCAGTGGGATTACATCTGACTCTCATATAGGTATTATTTTTCATGATTATTATTGACAGGACAAGTAAGGAACCATGGCAACCAAGGGCAGCTTATCGAAAGCTATTTTTGTCTGTGTTGTGATTTCCACCCCCTCTCCTCTTTTCTTTCTGAAAACATATATAACCTTTTCCAGCACAATTGATTCCTCTGGATCAATCTCCTCCTCATACCTCATAGTGCCTTAGTAACCTAATCAGCCAAGAGCTTTTCCTGCATTTTATGCATCATAATCTGTCTGTGCTCCTAGATCATTTTCTGCAAGAAATAAAAGATAAAATAAATCTGAAAATATGTTTATCTTCTGAAGATTTTGTATGAAAAAAAGTGTTCTCATAGTGGCATAGTATGATTGTCTATTTATGCTTGTGGAGTTATTTATGAGCAGCCTGGAGAGTTTTCCTTTGATGTGTAACAGTATTTTGGTGTGAGAAATCTTCCAAAGTGGACACAAGAGTGTGAATGACATAACTCTTGATTTAGGGAGGAAACATGAAAGCAGAATATGATCCAGTTTGCTTAAATTTGTGTAAGTGATGAGAAGAAATCCCTGTGCTGCCTTGGGCTTGATAAGGAAATGGAGTGCTAAGTGCCAGCTGAGCTTCTGAGCTCAGTGGGTTTGAGCACAGAGGGTATTGGAGGGGGGGGCTACTGGTTAGGAGGGTCCATCAAAGAAGGCCATTCAGGGACCTCTGCTTACAAATGCTACAACAGTCCAGGCACTGTGGGTGAGGGGAGGAAAATAAAAAATTCCATTGGCTTTTACTCTGATAAAATTTTACGATGGAGTTTAAGCTCTAGATTTAAACTAAAGAGACACATACCTAGCTCTGCAGAGCTGCAGAATTGTCTGTGCCTGCCAAATCCCTCCCCACACCCCTTAACCAGGCACGCTTGCACTGCCCAGCGCTGAGGCTGCGTGCTGGTGCTCTGCCTGCATGTGAACTCCACATCTGCTTCCAAAGTGCTTGAGAATGCCTCTGGGTGATGAGTGGAAGATAAATTGTATTTCTATTGATGTTTTCTTCCTAGCCAAGGGACTTCTTGTGAAGTATTATCTAGGCTGGATATGAAAAGTTTTAATCTTTCATATTATAAGTTGATAGACAAACTCTTTGCTCAGTGAGAAAAGCTAAACTAGAGCTGAAATGGTACTTGAAGGACAAGACAGTACAGAAAACAGTTCCCACCAAGTGAAACAGCTTAATTTTGCCTATTTGGCCTCTCTGCTTCTGAAATAGGATATATCTATTATTGTTCACAGATTTGAATACATAAATATTATCTGATGACTGAGAAAGGAAATTGCTTTTGGTAGAGCGAGTAAATAGAAAATGGTAGTGAAGAAAAAGGGTTACCAACTGATATAATGGGAATGGGGCCTTGCTGTGAGTATGCAGGAGGAACTACTTAACAAAACAAACAGAAAAAAGAGTTTTATACCAAGATTCCCGTGTCACTGGAAGTGGACACACTGAAAGAGGGTGCTGGGAGAAACTGGATCTGTGTTCAGCAAGAAAACTATGCACAGGCTGAAACCGTATTCAGCCTGGATAAACAAAGCTTTAAGGCTAAGGACAGGTGCAAAGAGTGGGGTGACATTGCTGGGTGGAAAGAGATCATATATACCATTGCGTTTCATCAGAATAGTCAGAAGACATCAAAGGGTCAAAAGTCCATTATGAAAGTTATATAGACAAAGGTGTGTACCATGGATTCAGCATAAAGGTCAGATTAAAGGTTAATTCTTAAAAACGCTGCAAAAGAAGAAATAAAAATTATTGGAACTGGAAAGTGATAGAAAAGAACTGGAAAGTGATAGAAAAGAAGGAGCTGAAAAATAAAGGGAGACTGCAAGCACAGGTAAGAGCTTTATTATGAGTCATGGAGGGGGAAAAAGGCTTACAAATCAAGACTTACATTTGTGCATGTGCATTAATGCTGTTTTATTCTATTAGATCCTTAAAGGCCCAGTATGTGAACAAACAGCTTTCTATAATTAATAAAATAAACAAAAAATAAAGAACTGCAGTACTTCAGCTGACTATCAATGTGTGGCATCTTATCTTATCTTATCTTATCTTATCTTATCTTATCTTATCTTATCTTATCTTATCTTATCTTATCTTATCTTATCTTATCTTATCTTATCTTATCTTATCTTATCTTGATTTGCATAGGTTAGATTATATACTAATAATTGAAACCATACCAGGGCAAGCAACATGACAACGTATGCTGTTCAGATATTACAGGAGTAGCCAGTATGGTTTGAGCTGATGGCCATCCTACTTTGGAGAGTGTTTAGTGCACACAGGCCATTCCATCCCAGTTGGCCCCAGGGCCAGAGAATGGTCCCTGGTATACTCATGTAGGTATAGCCAGGGTAGCCATGGTGCAGACAGCTTAATGCATAGTAGTTTTTTGCTACTCATGCTCACTTCAGCTATTATGTTATAACAGTGTATTTAGTTTGCTGCAAATTACTTCCAGAGGACTCCTGGGGAAGGTAGAAAAGTTTACTGCTGGGTTGATGGTGTGAAGTGTTAAGAAATAATGGCTTAAATTACAATAAAGGTGGGTTAAATGTCAGGGAAAAATTTCTAAAGGTAAACAGACCAGGTAGATCACATTAGAAAAGGCAGAGGAAAGCTCCTCACCTGGGATTTTTTTTAGTATGCTGGATATGTATTTGTCAAGGACAGCTGATTCTGTCCTCAGACAGAGACAGATGACTTCTAGATGTCTATTCTACTCTGCGGACAGCAAGCCCATACATAAATATTAAGCAGAAAAGGCAGGGATGTGCCCTCAAATATCCCTAATGTACCAACAAACTGGGGGAGGATGAAATGAAAGTTACCAGAGTGTGACCAGGCTCATGCTTTCCTTACACTGCTTGTCTCACTGTCACTGCAGTGTGTACAATGCAGCATGACAGACTGTTCATGTGACCCAGGAGGGCATTTCTTGGTTTGTATATTCTATCACTATGTTGAAGAAAACCCATGGCTTCTAGAGGAGATATGGATAAAGTGAAACAGAAAAACAGTATATGATCATATAAGTAAATACTATTTCATCATTTACAAGCTGGATGTATATGGTATCTTCTGAAAGCTTGATTTAGCAACCTTAACAATCTTTTCCAGATTGTACTTTAATATGGTTTCCTAAATTTATCCATAATTTAATCTTGCATAAGAAATCGTCCAAAATCTTTAAATTTTATTTACCTCTCCAACTATGATTACCAGTTTAATGATACAAAGCTGGTAATAGACAAGATAATGAGTGGATCTTGTGGACTCAGGGGCTCCATGCCTACTTGGTGAACGCAGGAACAGAAAAACCTCAAACTTGCTTTGTAACTCTAAGTTAAAATCACCCAATGATTACACACTTCTGTGTTTCTGGTAGAGTCCTGTGTTCTACCTGGTTGCTGCTTTTCTTCTCTTGTCCATCTTGTTAGCTCTTACTTGCTTACTTCCCATATTTCAACTCCCTCTGGCTCCTCATTTTATTTCTCTCTTCTTTCTCATTATTTCACTGCTGCGTTGTCATGTTATTAATTCTTATTTCCTCCATGATTTTTCCTACTCCCATTTCCACTTATGCTCTTATAGCCTTCACATTTTTATTTGTTTCATGTGGGTAATATGCGCAAAGCATGTTTTCTCCTTTTTTGTCCACGTACAGGCAAAATATATTTTGTAGTCCTTTCTAGGACTGCTAGTATGATCTGCCACTACTTAAAAAGCATTCTATATCAGCTGATACTGTCTAAGCAGCTGGAAATAGTCATAACAGGTACAATGGCATTGGCAGTTCTGCCTATGAAAATATAATTCTTCTAGACAATCCTTTTGAGAAAGTATGCTAGTAGAAGTCCAGAATCTCCAAAGTGATGTTTATCTGCAGAACAGGCAACATATTCCATCAACATCTAGAGTTTAGTCTCTAGAGAGCTACGATTAGTCTAATCCAGGTATGGATTTACTGTGAAGGATGGGTCAAAAAGGGCAAAGCCCTGTACTGTGGCAGTGCTGGCACCACATGTATTTACATTTGTGCATTGGAGTTGTAGCTGTGTGCTACCCTTGCATTTCTTTCAGGGTTAACTTACATTTGCCTCAGGTTTGGATGAACACTTCACACATTATTTCTTTCATAAGACTACAGAGAAAGCATGTCACCTGTGACTGCAGCCTGCAGCAGGCCTCCAGTCTGGAAGGGAGATGAAGGCACCTCTAAAAGCAGGCAAGTGAGCAAAGGGTGGCAAACTCCGTATCAAAAGTTAGGTGATACATGTCAAAGCACTTTGCTGGGCTGAGCCAACACCTCATCTCACAAAGGTTAGAGAATGAGCATCAGTTTGCAGAAAAACTTGAGCACTGATTTTGTGTGGTATTTCAAAAAGTGACTTAAAGGCAAATGCTTCCCTGTTTCGTTAATGGTCCTGGTCCTATGAGGAATCCATCTTGGTCCTATGAGGATGGAAGTTTCTCTTCCATCGTTTTGCAACCTGTCATAGCATAACAGCAAGACTCGAAGAAAATCCTTGGGGAAAGCAGTCTACTCTTATTTCTTAAAGATTTGTGCATTCAAACAGAAGGTGGAAAACAAGCACAAGCAATTTTAGTCTGTCACTTTAGATATTATGTCAAATGTTTACAGTCAGATTTTTCAAGGGCCTTTATGTCGTAAAGAAACAGAGTTGAGCCTGAAAGACAGATTAAGCTCACCTGACAACTAATATCTGGCCTCTAACTCTGCCTTTTGATGTTTGATGCAACATAGTAAAAAGATATATGCTGGAATCATAAAACAGCTTTCACCATCAATGAAGTTTTAAAGAAAATTTCACCTTTCCATTTACAAATTCAACTTACTTAGAATTTTTCCCCCCACTTTTCATCTTATAGAGGCCCTTGTCTTGTGAAACCATGTGCTACAAACTAAGGTTTTCTGAAATACCGGCACTCATTATTGAAAACCTAGGCTGTGGCAAAAAAATCTTTCCTCTCTTCTGAAATGGTTAATGGAATTAAAAATAGTGAGCTATACTTCCTCCTTCAAAAGATATTAACTGTCTCTTGGAAAAGCCAGTTTTCTAATGTTATTCAAGGAAATTATGTTGTAAAACTTTCTGATTATGGAATTCTTCACTGATTCTGGATTTCTTCACTGGTTTTCTTTGCAGACGTTGTGCAAGATTACTTGTGAAGATTTTTCTTTTGAAAGTAACCATGTAAAAATTGTGCTGTCTGATTCAGATGCAGTTTGCAGCTGATTACAGTGACATAGATCAGCCTTTTTCATTGATTGTTTGACTTATTGGACTTGCCAAGCTAGCATTGATTAGGAGAGACTGAACATTTTTTTTCTTACATATAATTGCCAATATTATTTATGCATTTCAGTGAGCTCATTTAGACAAGACTGTAAAGGTGTAGTATTAACATACTCTGATATCAAGAGAACAATAGTGTCTATAGTTCAGCCTTGAGAATGCTTTAGTACTAGCTGAGGAAGGAAGGAGAGCTAGTTAATGCTTGAGCTTCAAACCGAAATTGGGTCTTGTTGAAATTTCTCTCCTTCCACCTCTTACTGCATGCAAGGAAAACCTTCAGACAGTGAGAGAACGTGTGGCATGCCATAACAATGCCGCTTCTGCAAAATGGAAAAGCAGCATTGAGAAAAGATGAATGCAGGCTCTCAAAATTCTCTTCATTATTTGCAGTTCGTGTTTTTCTAAGTGTGAAATATGCCTATGTGCATAGGCCTCCCACAAATCTGTCCACCTCTTGAATAGCGAAAATAGATCTTCTGAGGTATTTTGATATAGGACACTAGTCTTCTAAGCTGTGGGGCAGTGGAAAGGTAGCGTATCACTTAAAATGGAAACTCCCTCAGGTATCCTATAAAGAAAAAGATGCATTTAAAATGTAAGTGCTCTTTTTTGCTGCTGTCCTATATCTGACCTGTTCAAAGTAATTCATGCTGTCTTTTAAGTTATTACCAGCCTCAGCAAGCAGTTTAGAGAGACCAAATAATCCGGTGGCACAAATCTGGATAGCATTGCTGAAGAACAGTTCACTGTCTGGCTACAGCATTTGAAATGTGTTATATTAGCAAATAGGAAAGTCACATTCTGCTTTTAATCAGAGCAGCTAATAGAAACGCAAATAGCAGTGTTAATGGACAATAAATTAATTATGCTCATAAGTGAATAAATAATGAAATGAGGAATTAATTCGATTTTTTAATGATGATCATCTTAAATGTTTCACTTGTGTTATCATTTTGTTTCGCAATTTCCCACTGTGGTCAGGACTTCCTTTCCACGCACATGAATGACTACACAGCCCCACACCTTGAGCACAGCCTTCAAGATTTAGATAAGATCTTAATCTAAGAAAATGTTAGCTTTTCTTTTTAAGTGCATTTCACATTGCAAGGCTCATAAGAGATTCGTATTGTACAGTTTAATGATATCTAGTGGGAATACTTCACAGTAGACAAGTTTTCCCTCAGGTTTTTCATCCATGTTCAGTCTCTTTTTTTTTCTGACATGTTGCTTATTTCATTGCATCCAGAATGTCAGTCGGTTCTATTGGCAGAGTAAAGACAAACCACCCGTGAGTCACCTAAAATGAAAATCAGTAGAAAAAAACCCCAATTATTTATGCAATAATTAAAAGAAAATTAAAACCAAGGTGAGACCAAGGCAAGAAACCCGAAAGGAAATACCCTCCTTTCCAGCTTGGCTGTTAATACCTTGCAGTTGCTAGTTGTGCAGGAAGCTCCCTGCTTGAATCTGTGTGAATCTGTCCATTTCAGTGATGTTTCCCTGCATCCCATTGACTCATTAAGATTCTTGCAATGGCTGAAAAAGCAAAAGAATCAACAACATTTGAGCATACTAAAGACCTTCTGAGTTGCAGAAACAGATGTCTAATGTCTTGCTTCTGAAGTTCAAGTCTAGTAAATCGGGTTTAGTTAAACCCCAAGGCTCACGTTACCATAGCATCTGTAAACAGAGGAGACACATGATTCTTGCCATCAGTAGATAGCCTTATTTATAAATTATCAGGATGGACAGGTAATTCTGAAAATGGCTTCCATTTATGTGTGTTTAGATGGACTTCTTTTTTTCAGACTCATCAACACTCTGACAGTGATTGTGTTGTTTAGGAATGCCAGTCCTATCCATTATAACCCACATTCAGTGGTGAGTTGTCACACTGTCAACATGCTATTAGCTTATGAGGCAAGATATGTTTGGGTTTTTTTTTCTTCCCTTAAAGACAAAAAGAACCCTGAAGGGATTCAAGTTTTCTGAATTACATGATTGTCCATGACAGCTGCCGGAACAGTAAAAGTTAATAACCAATGCTAAGCAATCAATCTGTCAGCTTTCGGTGAAGTAAATTAAAACAAAACAGAAGTCAACAGCCACTATAGCATGTTTTTCCAGAGGTGCAATATTCTAATGTGGAGGATATGCTGCTGGTTGTCATCCACAAACTAGGATAGCTGCTTTTATTCCTTCAGCAGTAGCATTGCACCTCCTTCACCATCTTAAACCCAGGGCACACAGGCAAGATGTTCTGTTCATTGTAGCAAATGGCATGTGCCTCTAAACACAGAGTCCCTCCAAACATGGAGTCCCTCCTTGCCTTTCCAATTCCCCTGTCAAAAAAACCTGTTCCTTGCACTCCTAAGTTCCTGCCATAGTCAGAGCACATCCACTAGAAATGCTTGACAAACTTTATCCATTTCAGGAAAACAGATAATCTATCAAGAAAGTTGTGTGAGCCTGTAGTAAACCTTAGTAGCCTGTCCTTATAAAGTAATTTTTAAATGCTTTATCCTGGTTTCTGTTTTGCTTTTATTTCTGATTTGCTGGATGAAAAACTGAGGCCTGCAGGCCAAAAGTTTTAGAGAAAACGACATATTTTTTAGCAGATAATTGTGAGGAAAAAATAAGAGTTTGAACTCTTTTTAAGCTTGTTAATCTACTTAAATTCATCTTGTTAGAAGTAGAAGACAAATGCACATTAAAAACCATCATATCTTTTTACCTTCTCTTGAAAAAGCATCTTAGCTGGATCTCTGTGGCTCACTTCTCCTGCTGCCAAAAAACATCAGTTTCCATTGCCTCTGACTTTTCTAAGGGGATGTTGCTATTGATACCTTGTGTATTTTGGAACTTGATTCCCTGACCTCTATCTTTCTTGCCACTTTTGTACTTAACAATCTAGCTGGGTAAAAACCACTGGAAAATCATTTAATAATTCTCCTGTACTTTGATTTTTGTATTTCCTTCCAAACCAGCTTGCACATGTTGCCATTTTTCATACTTTCCTTCTGCCAGGGAGATGCAGAGAAGGACAGATTCAAGCTCTAATGATGTTGCCAATGGCACTTCACTGGATGGCCTTGAGGAAGAAAGCAATGTATTCATGAGTTGCCAAATTTCCTCTTGAAGTAACTGTTACGTACTTACTCTTCAAGTGCACAAAGAATGGGGCCAAAGTCCATACTAAAACTCACTTTCCTTCTGAATCAACTGCCATTCATTCTGTAGACAAGACAAATTATTGTGGTTGGGATCATCAGCTTAACAGAAGCCAATTCAGACACAAGGAGTTACTCTAGGTACAAATGGAGCCCTTGTATTTTCACAACATCAAAGAATCATGTTTACAGTGGATCATCTTCAGGGCTAATTTTTGGACAGAATCAATTTATATAGCATAGCTAAAATATTTTTCATCTGTCAGCTGAACCAGCCTTGCCGTATCTGCCCTCAAACTTGCCCCAGCTAGTGTTGATGCTCAGTATTGCTCTGGATTCAGAATTCAACCTTTCTTATTTCGTTGGAATTAAGATATATGTTCCATATGTGTGTTTGCATACCTGTATGTCTGTGCTTTAATTAAAATAGAGGAGTTGAAATGAAAGAAAGTAAGAAATATCCACTTAGGAAATAATATAACACAAAAATTTAATGTAAGTGGTGTCCTTTGCCCAAGGAGTTTCTCATTATCCCTGTCTCTTTAGCTTTGGTGCTTGAGACAGAGCACTATGTTTAATTATTTACTGGTTGCTATAGCAGTGTTAAATGAACCTTTGAGACTGTCACATGGCAGTTAGAGCAGTCACCTCACAAATACTAAAAAAGACCTGCAGCAATTTAAGTTTCCACAGATTCAAGAAGCCCCATATTCCAATTTTCAGAAGGCAGTCAAGAAGGGGAAAAAACTCAAACCCTGCACTCTGAGTTTAATGATCAAGGAAGCTCACAGAAAGTGAGCTGTTTCCCTTAGAACAGTTTCTCTTTTCCTACTCCCTGCCGTTACACATTGCTTCAGTGTATAAAAATGAGTTTACAGGCTCTCAGATGCTGAGGCTGTTAACTTACCAAATCTCTCTGTATGCAGACAAGTTCAATCTGTATAAAGAACACAATGATGCATAAAAAAGTTACATCGCATTATTCATCAGTCTGATTTATTTTGTGAAATATATAAAAAAATGAGCAAATATATTTTGATGCCACAGTCATGAACATTGTAGGCTTACAGTAATTCGGCATGACTGATTGAGTTGAAACTCGTTGTGAGGTGTGAGTTGATGAGTTAGCAGTGTAAGATGTTTTGGATGTCCAGATGGTAATTCTATGAAAGGATACAAAAATTACTGAAAGACAAAAAGAGAAAAGAGAAGGCAAAAAAAAAAAAAAGGAAGGAAAAAAGTATGTAAACTAAAATAATCTCTGCAGAAAATCCAAGACTTTTTTGCACTGAAGAAGTTTCTGGTATCTGCCAAGAAGCAACAAATGGATTTCATTTGGAGTTGTCATTCTCCTTCATAAAAGTAACCACTTTATCTTTCCCTTGTTTATGCAAAAGTACTTTAACAAGACATATACTCACACCTTTTTTTTTTTAAGTAATACCATGTGACTAACTTGTCTAGGAAAAAAAGTCAAGAATTCAGACTCGCTTTCCATCCCCTTCAGAGAATATTATTGTTGTTGGGTGGGGGGAGGGAAAGAGAAGAAAAACAGAAAAAAAGGTTGAAGATCCATATAGGTGAGACTACAGGTAGTGTCCCGATTCAAAAATATTCTATGACAGTCAGTCATTGAGTCAACAAGGAGAGGTATCACTCTACTGGAAACAGTAAAAGGATTTTTCTATAAAGTTGTGCTTTTAATATTGTGTCTTGGGTGTTTTAAATTCCAATGATGTCTGTGGAGGTTCTGAATAAAAACAAAATAGGAGCTTTGTGACTGGAGATGATTATAGAATAACCTGGAAAAGGAGGTAATTACAGTCAAGAGAGACAAGTTGACAAGCACAATTCAGTGACAAATGTACAGCCAAGCAGCTGAGGCAGCTTTACATCAGGATACAGCACTTGTGCGCAGGGGACCTGTCCCAGATCCACTGAAGCTATTAAATGCAAGGTTGAGAAAATGAGGGGAGAACTCTGTACTCCTGACCTAAGAAAAAAAAAATGAATTCATGTCCTGAAATATTTTCCCTTGACAAAAAAAAAAATCATAAATATTGCAGAAAAATCTGTAGGATTGCCAGCAACTTGTCCAGTCGCTGCAGTGCTGATTTTATTTATGAGTGCCCTAATAGGTCTTATTCCCTTCTGCTTTAGCGCATAAAGCTCTATCGGTGAGTAGGCAAATGGAAGAGAAACACTGGCTAGGTATAACCAGATAGCTGATAGGCAACATCTGTGCATTTCCTATTCGCTTTTTGTGTAGACCTTTTAATTTGAAAAATATACTGTGCCACTAGCTTGAGCACTCAAACCTAAATTAAAATCCATGTTGAGTAACACGCTTAGTGCAATTAAGGCAGTGAATTATTGAATAAACAGTATCTGTAACTCAGCCTACTGACATGTAGTAAGCCGGAGCTGCCAGAGCGTGGGGCATGGCTTGCACTCCTCCAGTATCCAGAGAGTTTTTCTGTGTCAGTACCTTGCATAGGACAGGGTGAAACAATTCTTAGTTTTCGTCAAGGCCTTCATTTTATAGATCTAAAATTAAGTAAATCTGCAATTTACTGGAATGGACCTCCTGATAACTTTCAATAAATTTTTGTCATTTATTCCATTGGAAAACTGTTTCAAAGGCTTTAAGTGTGAGCTCAGGCAAATGGTAATAAGGATGGAAAAATATTAAAGAAACAAACCTGAAGTATTTCAGGTTCCAAAGTGTCAAAGTTACCTGGGAGTGTAAGTTGCACCAATGACATTAATTAGTTCCACTTTAAGATAAAACTTAAATCCTTTGAACAGATTACAAAAGCAACTTTTACTTTTTCTGCACATATACAATTTCTCACATTATATAAGCATAGATTTGTTAATATGTGGCCATCCTTTAAGATGGAAAAAATTCATACATTTTTCAGTGGTTCTGCAAGGTATCCTCTATCTATGACCATCAGAAATGCACGAACATGGGGTCAGTTACAGATTTCTGTCTATATATAAATGTATATAAGTTTCTTTTGCGTTCATAGATTTGAAGTCCTTTAGGAACCATTTAATAATCTAACTCTAACTGATGACATTTGTAGTCATGTCTCAGAACATGATGGGCATCGAATGCACCCTCAGTAAGTTTGCAGATGACACCAAATTGGCTGGCAGTGTGGATCTGCCTGGGGGTAGCGAGGCCCTACAGAGGGATCTGGACAGGCTGGAGAGCTGGGCTGAAGCCGATGGGATGAGGTTCAACAAGACCAAATGCCAGGTCCTGCACTTTGGCTACAACAACCCCGGGCGATGCTACAGGCTTGGGGCAGAGTGGCTGGAAGACTGCGTAGAGGAAATGGACCTGGGGGTATTCGTTGATGCTCGTCTGAACATGAGCCGACAGTGTGCCCAGGTGGCCAAGAAGGCCAATGGCATCCTGGCTTGTTTCAGAAACAGTGTTGCCAGCAGGAACAGAGAGGTGATTGTTCCCCTGTACTCAGCACTAGTGAGGCCGCACCTTGAGTACTGTGTCCAGTTTTGGGCCCCTCTGCAAGAAAGACATTGAGGCCCTGGAGCGCGTTCAGAGGAGGGCAACAAAACTGGTGAGGGGTCTGGAGCACAGGCCTTATGAGGAGAGGCTGAGGGAGCTGGGAATGTTCAGCCTGGAGAAGAGGAGGCTCAGGGGAGACCTCATTGCTCTCTATAACTTCCTGAAGGGAGGTTGTAGTGAGCTGGGGGTCGCTCTCTTCTCTCATGTCATTAGTGATAGGACCAGAGGGAATGGTTTCAAGCTACGGCAGGGGAGAATCAAGCTGGACATTAGGAAGTATTACTTCTCAGAAAGGTGGTCAGGCACTGGAATGGACTGCCCAGGGAGGTGGTGGAGTCACCGACCCTGGGTGTGTTCAAGGAAAGACTGGATGTTGTGTTGAGGGACGTGGTTTAGTGGGAGCTATTGATAATAGGTGAATGGTTGGACTGGATGATCTTTTAGGTCTTTTCCAACCTTGGTGATTCTATGATTCTATGATTCTATGATTCTATGACATTTGTAGTCATGTCTCAGAAACAGCTAAATCATTTGAGCACCATTCCTTTAACCACTAGATGACCCTCTATTTTCAAAGTTCAGAATACGCTGGATAACCCTGGTAAACGATCTGTGGATAGGAAGGACTGTCTTGCTTCCCTGAAATCTTTGCAATGTATTCTGGTTCATTAAAGACATCCCAGAAACTGCAAGTAACACCAAAACATTATATATCATATTTCAGCCTTCAATGACAGTGACACAATTCTAAGATGGGAAAAAATAAACTCAAAAGAGTACAAAGCAAATTAGAAGCGAAATTGTTTTGGTCAGAAATCTTAAGTTTATACCAAATTCTCTTGTCTCCCAATGAAATTCAGACACATGGGCTACAGAAGTCTTTTAGATTGTTATTTTCTTGACTTGTGTCCCTTACAGTCAAATTATTTTGAATTTTATTTATTATATTGCTGCAGATAATAAATAGATCTGATGGAGACTGACAAGTTGGCTTTCTATAAAGAGAGCTCAAGGAGAGATTCAGTTACAGCATTTGGAGAGTAACTCCTCTAGAGAACATATCTGTAAGCAATCTAATTGCTGTCATTATTTATCAGGCAGCACTGCATCAGCTAGTATTTTTTATACAGGTGAGCAGAGCAAGACTTTTGAATGAAGGATTAAACTTTGTATATCAAAGGAAAATCAAGCTTTTTCAGCATAAAAAAACTCTAATGTAGCTGTTCTCAGATACATATTTATGGGTACTGATTCTTTAACCTCCTGTGGGTCCACTTTCCCTAGGCAAAATGAAGCATTGCAGGTGTACAATGCCATAGCTCTTATTTGCACACTGCTTGAGCAGCACAAGCCCTCCAGCGTTGGGCTCTCTTGACGCCTGAACACAGCACTGAAGAAAATGAATAGCTTCCTGTATGACACTGGTGGAATTGTTCTCATACTGAAAATCTTAAGGTGTAATTGTTATAGCTATCATATACTGACAATGCATTCGCACATTCCTGCAGAGTAGAGAGGTAATGAAGAAACTCGGTTAACAGCTCCCAGTGTCACTTTGGTCCACCAGCACTGTGGGACTGTTCATCTTAAACACTGTTTGGCTGAATCCAGCTGTTGTGCTGAGACAAGTAGGGAAGGTAAGCGTTTATAAAAGTGGTCAAAGAAGTATAACCACCTTTTCTTCCCACTACTGGTCCCCTGCTGCAGTCATGTTGTGCTTATGTTGTAGGGTCCCAGGCACACAGCTGAGCTGTCCTGGCTGTTCAGTCTGCAACTTCCCTGACCCAGAGCAGGGGGAGTGGGAGCAAACACACGCAGGATCGGGGCCAAAAGACAACTTTGCACAGTTTACCCCTCTGGTGCAGAGGCAGGACTGTACTTCACGGCACCCTAGAGACTTCCACAGGGTTTCACTGAGAGGCAAAACCACCTGAGCCAGGGCCAGTCTGCCAAGCAGAGGCATCCAGGAGAACAGCAGTTCTCCTGTGATTTCTACTAGCATGACTGAAAGTGCCCCATTTGCAGGCAAATCCCCATCTTCCCATATTAGAGTGTAGTAAGACTCTTGTTAAATGGGGGGTTTGGTTTTGGGACTACTTTTCTTTGATACTACTGGAATAAGAGAAGACTTTCTGCTCATCCAATTGGCTTTCAGGGAGACAAGACAGTTAAGAGAGGGATTGCACAGTCTATCTTAAATAACTTGATTTGTGGGCTGACTTCTTTCATAAGTGTTCTCTTCTGGTTCCTTTCTTTGCTTCTTTTTTTCTTTCTTTTTTTTTTTTTTCCCTGGCTGTTAATCCAGATTTAAATGCATCCATTGTGTACAAATGTGGATAGCCTTCCCTTTGAAAATACAGAAAGACCACAAATGCTGTAATAATCCATGGATTTCTTGGTGTTTTAGTCACATGGCTAAGTAAATGGATTTTTCTGGCCTGAAAACAACTTTATGACTGATAAGTCTGCTTTTTCTAAAATTTGGAACTGTTTGCTTAGTTTTAACAGCTTCATCATTCTTAGGATCACAAAATTAAGAAAACGCATTTCTTTCTCTTACAACAGTCAGAAGTCACAACAGGGCGATATCCTGAAAATGGCCAGTGTTACAACCTCAGCGTTGTGACAGAGTGCTTGTGCTATCCTGTGTGAGGTCTTAATGAGGTCATACGAAAGACTCTTCTTCCCTCTTTCATCTTGTGCACTGAGTCAGGGCAAATATGTTAGTGCATTTGAGTCCAGCCACAGATGAGAGTAGCAGCTCATCAAGGGGATAGAGAAGGACAAAGCTATAGCTTCATCATCTCTGTATAGCAAAAGAGCTCGATGGACTTACAGAGAAAGCAGTGCATCCTTTCAAAGGCTACTGGAAAGGACTTCTGATACTTTCATACAATGTTTTTGAGGCTTAGAGTATCCAATCATTTTTCATAGTTGGGCTGTTTCTTTACATTGTATGGTATGCAGAGGCAGTAGCTATCTTTTGTTATCTGTGTGTATGGTACGAAAGCACCTGTCTTTAAAGATCCATTGTCTCTAGCGTATCATATCTAACAGTGAGGATTCCCAAATGTAAATTATTTGGGAGGCAACTATCAGGCTTGACAAATTTCTCAGTCTTCAGCTTTCACAGGAAATTGTAATTTCTTCAGGATTTTATTTATTTTTGGTTTTTGTTTGTTTGTTTTGGCTGGGGGCTGCAGCTTTGTACATTTTTGTAAAACAGTAAATGTAATCCAACAATGTTTTCACTTGGAATGATTTTTTTGTTTTTTTCCAGGACTACCTGGAAATATAGGCTATGCTCTAAGAGTAAGGTATTTCTTCTGAAGTGGAAAAAATAAGTCTTTGGCTTTTGGAAGGATTTGACATTTTAGATTCATCTGTTTCATTTTTGGTATCCTTATCATAGGCACTGTGGGATCAAGAGATTTCTAGAAGTAGCCTATTGCAAAAGTCCTCAAAACACAAATGGGTTCAAAACCACAGACATTGTGAAAAAAACCAAACCAAACCAAAACAAACAAAACAAAACCAAACCCATAAGAGCTAATAAGATACTGTTTCTCTTTAAAGTTCCTTTTGCAGGTTAGAGCAGTCCTCCCTACAGTGCATGTAGCAGAAGTAGAGATTTATTCAGCTAGACCACTGTGCTATGAGACTGTAAATCTAAGGTGTATTCCCAGCTCTGTCTTGGAGTCTGTCTTTGCTACCTAAGGCAAGTCACAGTCTCTGTACCCCAACATTGATCTGAAAAATGTCAATGATAACTTGTGTAATTTTCTGCAGCCATGTTGAGATTAAATTATATGAGATTGTAGTGTACATTTCAGATTCTTGTGTGGCTTGGTGGATGAATGGAGTAACAGGCGGATTGCATTCTTAGTACATGCGGACTTGGGGAAAATCACTTATTTGTCTCCAGTGAGTGGACATCATAAAGATATTAGAAATTGTTCCTCTCTGGTATATGAATACACATACATGAGATACTCGTGGACTTATTTTAAGTGCTTCTGACTAAAAATTAGTGGAAATATGTGGATATTGGTGAATACATGATCACAGAAGCAAGTTGTTGTACTGATCATGTTATGGCAGCTAATAAAAAATTCATGTGTAAAAATACCTGCTGCAAAGATGATATCAGGGGAAAATTATCCTAATATGTATTTAAAATGATGAGTTTACAAGAACAAAATGGTATAGTTGTGACAGGCAGAATAAGACTGATGTACTGACCATTTGACTGTGTGGTAAAGTACTTTAATTTGGTTGTGCTCAGTCTGCCAGTGATCTTATTTTGCATCATGCAGGAGGGTGAAGAAGAGACTTGTTTGCTAATTAATGTTATGATTTGAGATGCACAGCTGTAATGAGGCATGAAACGGCAGTCACAAATGATATTTCTGCAACCCTTGTATGTCAGCCTGATGAGATGGTTCCACTTTGTCAATATCAGCAGGTAGAAAGTCCCAGAAGAAAAATACTAGATCAAGTGCAAAAGGGGTTATTTAATAGAGGGCAATTAAAGAGAGTGATAGTCCTAATTACACATGCAAGTGCAGAAACTAGTTAGGTTTTTAGTACTGTGGTGACAAGACTTATAGTCTGCACTGCCTTCTGACTTTTAAGCATGCTGCAGGGGAAACATGTTAATTCAGAGCATCACAGAGCATTAGAAAATCCCCACAAAGTAACAGCAATGGTGAGAACCTCACCAACCAGATCTGATGTTGTTCAGTGAATTACGTTATAGAAAGTACTGGTATGAGTCCACCACAAGCTATGAAACCACTGCTTCATAAACACATCTGGGGTCATGTAATCACACTAATTTGTAGGTGTAGTCAAAACCTTTATTGCCAGCAGTGAATGTAGCTTTCAGAAAGAGTACAGCAAAAGAGCACAAAAGGGAGCATGGACTCTGGTTATAGCTAGTGGTTGCCTGAAAGTGTATCTGTATCTCTGAACATTTTTGTTTCTTCAGAGAAGTGCATTTTGAAATCAGTCTTACTTATCAAGCATATATAGCTGATGAAAAGCATTATTTAATTTACTGTTCTTCTATGTACAGACTTCTTGAGAGGTGTAAGACACTGAAGTTCATAGGCTGAGCCATGAAGGAAGTCACACACTTGTGAAATGATTATTTCTGACTTTAAAACTTTACATTAATTTATACTTATTCTAAAAAACTCCCCACTTTTCTGGTCTTCCTCCAGAGTTTGAAGTAGATTTACCAAGTCTGATCTCTGACATGCCAGTTATTTTCTCATTTGATTCAGTTGTGCCTGATATTATCACTATTAACCTTGTCTGCTCTGAGACCCACATGCAGCTGAAAGCCATGTCAGAACAGTTTATTACAGTTCGTTAAAAGCCATTCTTGTTTTTTTTTTTCTTTTTCCATGCCTTCAGTAATGGATAATTTTACAGTCCCTTTCTTAGATAGTGTTTCATTAGTAACATATTACCATATATAAGGGAATCTATTAAACTTGGTGTAATCACACGATACATGCCATATTTGACTTTTATCTATGTGATCTGCATCTGGAAATAACAGTGTATCCTTATTCTGGGCAGCTGTGGAAAATCAGCAGGGGGACATATGGTCTCAACTCATACCTAAACATTTTTCATGTGAGATAAGGGTTTTTTTGCAATTCTTGATTAAATTTGACAATTACCACCAAAAAAATCACTTCAGTGATTTGGAGTGTGTTCTTCCTGTCACGATCTCTCTTTTTCTGACCCTGAACTCATTGGACTACATCCGTTCAGGGCAAACTGCTGTACCTAGCTATATTTTAATCACAGGATGTTGTAACAAATGTTTTTAATGACTAGTCTTTTCTTTAGCTTAAAATATACAAGATAAAAAAACAATGAACTTCATTTATTTCTTTTTTTTTCTACTCCAGTTCTTAAAAGCTGTGTAAATTCAATCTTAATTCTACTTATTTACTTTGAAAGTATACATGGAGTACTTGATTCTCGATCATAACTACAGAGAACAAATTAAGATCTAATGGCACTTGAACAGATCAAATCCCTTCGGTTTTGAATTTGAATTTTATCTTTGAATTAAGCTGCATTACAACACTTTTCTTTACAATTAAATGTGTAAGTTAAATTGGGACCTTAGTAGTTAAGAAAATTTATCTAGGGATCCACTCTAAACTTCATATTTTCAATGCATTTTAAGCCCAGTTTCCGTTACTTTTTGAATATGAAAATTTTGTTGGGGATATAGGTGTTGCTTTAGTTTAATTCACCACTCCACATAACTAGCTTTATCCCCTTTTCTTCTCCCCCAATCCACCAAGGGAGGACTTCAGAAATATAATGAAAATTCGTTAGTGGTACACGTTACTAAATGTACTGGCTGGAGAAGCCATTATTTACTAAGGTATGCTAGCTACCTAACGAAAAAATTGTAATTCAAAGGCTCCTAAGAAAATATTCTATAGGGAAATGAACTTGATTTTTAGAGGGAGTAGCATAAAATGTATTTATAAAGGAGCCACTTAAAAGCAAAGCTAAAATATAGAATTTACAATGACACATGGGAATCTGATGACATGACAGGAAAAAAAAAGGTGAAACATCATTTAAGAACCTCTATTTATAGCTGAAACACTTCATATTATCCAGATGATAAAGTAGATCCCAAAGGAAATGTAAGAAAGAGGAGTCTTCTGTTAAACTTCGCATTTGTTGCCCTGTGTACAGTAAAACCCATCTTAGAAAATGCGGTCTTTACAGTAATATGAGAACTTGTAACCATGACTGACACAAATAAAAAAATGTTTACTGTTATCACAACTGTTACTTTTTAGTTTTTTCTCTGTACACATCTTTCTTCCTTTTTGTATATTGGTCAGGCAAGATTATTTACTAGCATAAGGACAAGAAAAATTGAAATCATCTTTTGACTGAATTCAGAAACCACATCTTGTCTAACACTAAAGAGATTTTTAAAAGCATTACATTCCCAACTCAGAGTTCAAATAGTTTTAGGTGACAAATTCCCATAAGCTCATAATAAAGTTGTCATCTTAGTCTTTAGGTGTACACGGGCTAGATGAACCTATTGTTTGCTCACGGAATTTACTCAAGGTTGTCAACCAAATTAAGTTTTCGAGTTCCATCCCTCATCATTATTTCCTAGAAAACATACATTTGAGGTGTATGATTTCTTTGATGAAGGACAAATCTCTGTAGCACTTTTCTCTTTTAGAGAGCTACATTTAATGCAGGACAAAAACCTGTTCATTCTGGAGTTCAACATATTCTACTTAAATATAATTTTATACAGTCTTCTGAATATAAATATAGTCAAGTGTCCTGTTTTCAGCTGGGACAGAGTTAAATTTTCTTCATAGTAGCTAGTGTGAGGCTGTGTTTTGGGTTTGTATTGATGACATACTGATGTTTATAGTTGTTGCCAGGACAGTCAAGGACTTTCCAGCTTGCCTGCTTTGCCAGTGTCTGCAGGTGCAGGAGAAGCTATGAGGGAGTATAGCTCACAATTACTGGTTTAGGATTCAACCTTAGGTTTAGCATTTAGGGTTAAATTGCTCAATAGTCTATTCCATATCATGCACGTCATGCCCAATATATAGATGCGAGTCTGTCTGCAAGTTTAGCCCCTCCATCTCCTTCTCTCAGGGTTGTCTCTCTCTTAGTCATCTCTCAGGCTCTTATCTCTTTTCTGGGCTGTGATTTCAGGACTCTGTCTGCTCTGGGATTGTTAGCCAGGAATGGGCTGAGCCTTGGTCATTGGGTGGTGATCAGTATCACTGTGTATCGCCCATTTGTATATTTGTATATACTATTATTTTCAATATTATTGTGGTTTAGTTATTAAATTGTTCATATCTTAACCTATGAGTTTCTTTTCCCTTTACCCCTTTAATTCTCTCCCCCATCCCCAGGATGGAGGAGGGTGAGTAAGAGGCTGCATGGTGTTTGACTGCCAGCCAGGGTTAAACTGCAACAATAGGAAATACAGTTGCAACTCTTGCGACAGGTAGAAAGGAACTCTAGGTAGCAGGCATGAAAACATAGAGTCAAGAAATAGAAATATGATTACTTCCAGGATAGCAGGACACTAACAATCCATACAGCATACCTTGTCTTGCAAAGTTGGTGAGGAAACTCTTAGATTAACATATGGAAATTAAACACAGACTCCGCTTTTGCTACTTACAACATATATTTAACATTAAAATAGATCACAGACCTCAATTCAATTAGCACAACCTCAGATTCAGTTGAAATATTTTAGGGCAGTTGCCATAAAGACAGAAATATTAGCTGTGAAGTCTGCGGTTAATCTCACATACAGTTTAAGTAAGAGGCATCAATGAATCTTCTGTAGAGTACATGCTTTAATAGTTATAAATGCAAATCCATCAATTATGTCTCTTGCTCTGGTAAGCTAGCTCATGTGACCTAGCATGCTCTTCTGCCTGAAACTTTAAACCTAATCAGAGGTTCTTTTTAGGGATTTCCATTTTTCCAGTCTGTCAATGGGTCTCTCAGTGGAGACACACTCATATGATCTATCAAGCACTCTGCCTAACTTTGTGTTGTCTTCAAATCTGCTGAGGGTGCACTCTGCCCTATCATACAGGTCACTAAGGTGTTAAACAATATTTGCCCCAGCACAAAACTGTGGGGCACGCTGCTGGTGACTGGCCTCCAGCTGGACATTGGGCTGCTGATCAACCCTTTGCAGTTGGCAGCTCAGACTCATTTCAGTCCACCAGATTGTCCATTTATCTATTTTGTACTTTATCAGTGTGTCTGAGTGCTGAGAGCCTTGCTAAAGATAAACTGTTCTTCTCTTGTCTACCAAGATAGTAATCTCACTGAGGAAGGCTATCTGATTGGTCAGGAATGGCTTCCTTTTTGTAAATCCATGATGACTTCTCCTAATTGCTTTCTTGTCCTTATTTGTTCAGAGATGCTTTCCGAGATAAATTGCTCCATCACCTTCCCAGGCACCAAGGTGAGCCAGACCAGCCTGTAGTTCCCTGAATACTTCTTGCCTCTCTTGAAAATAAAAATGGCATTTGCTTTCTTCTAGTCCTCAGGTACCTCCCACCATCACCATGACCTTTCCAAGATTATCTATAGTGGCCTCACAATGGGATGGTTCAGCTCACTCAGCTATTTTGGATGCATCCCATCCTGTCATGTACTTGTGTTTGTCCCATCAGCACTTGTGTTCTTCCTGTGTGTTTAGATGTCCCCCAACACAATCCTCATCTACTGAGGGCAACTCTACCTTCCACCAGACTTTCACACTGGTCTCGGAGGCATGGGATTGCTCAGTGCCAATCTCACCAATAAAGACCGAAGCAAAGAAGGCATTGAGTACCTCAGGGCCATATATGTCCTTTATTGCCAGGTCCCCGCCCTGCTTGTTTAGCAGTAGGTCCACCTTAACCTTGTCTTCCTTTACTGCTGATGTATTGCGGAAGCCTGCAAATGCCATAAAGGCAATTTCTTATACTACAGACCATATGGTTAGGGCTTGTTAATGAAGAGTGGGAGTTTTTTGTGAGGTCCTTAAGGTAACCTGTCTTACAGCCCTTTTGCCTGAGCCCTGCCTGGGCCAGGCTATCAAAATGAGGCAGTTTCAAGGGGGAAAAGTAGGTTCAGATGTTGGTAAGGAAAAGTGCATTCCAGTCTAGTTTGGGTGTGGTTTATAGTCATGGCAGAAATTTCTTTAAATGGTTTTGTGTAGGTATTAGCTATGTTTCCATTAGTGAGCTAGTTCAGAGCCATGGTGAGTAGCCTCAGTTTCCAGAGTGGTTTTAGTATGTTGGAACTCAGTTCCTTTTGGAGGAAAACAAACAAAAGCTCTTTTCAAAAAGTGCTCCAATGCTTAATGGGGAAATTAAGATCCAAACCATGGGGTGGGCTGCGCTATGACTAACCCCTCCAGTATGTGCTACTGCTTCTTCACTTCAGGAAGCTTTGCAACACAAGTAGTTGAAATGCTCTCATCGAAAGACAAAATCCAATCTGAAATAAATTCTCAGCGCCCCATGTAACAGAACATGTGAGAGGCTCAGCACAACCTGCTTCGGTCTACCAATCCACACATTTGCAGCAAATTGCTTGCTAAATTCAGCCTAGCTGTCATGGAAATTATAAATGAATCACAGTAACATAAAGAAGCCAGTGAGTTAGGCTGGGGCTTATTAGAGCAGAGATATGAAATGAAGACTGTGGAATATCTTTGCTGAGTTTCTTTGCTCAGCTCAGGAGCAACAAATAATGACAGAAGAAGATTATAAAGGGAGATTTACCAGTTTGCTAGACTTAAACTGCTGTTTTGCTGAATTTTTCTGAAACAAGTTGATAAAAGCCACCAGCCTTATTCCACTTTTTTTCCAGCCGGAGTAGAGGAATGTTTTATTCAAAGATACGCATCTTTATTTGATTTGTGTAAAATGAGGAAAGTTATAGTCAGTATAAAAGATCACACGACTGGGGATACTGGCTCAAAATCAAAACTCTTTGTTTATAAACTTTCTAGTGTTTTTTTTTTCCAAAATGTACGGCATGGAGACTTTGTACTTTATTGTTTGCATAGTACATGTGGAATATAGTAAGGCATCAACTTGTGGCCAAAATCCGATAATGAATAAAGTTTTATGTACATGAATTATTCAGAAATTCAAACATGGATTTATATTCAACTGGAGAAGCACAGTGATTGAGGGGGAGTGCCAGTGGAGCTACGAGTCAAGGAAGTCCATCCCCTGTGACATTAGAAATATTTTTCTACCTGTGCTCATTCCCTCTACTATAAAAAGGCTACAAAATATTATTTTTTTGGAGAAAAATGTAAAGATTATCTTTTATTTCCATAATTTGAAAATATAGTAGATAACATAATTCCACACATTTGATATTGTGCATGTGTTTTCAAAAACCTACTTATTCATGTATGTATATAACATGTACTTTCTGAGTGATTATTTTTTGTAATGGTATAAATCATATTATTATTACCTACAGTCAAAATAAATGGTTTGAAGAAAAGCAGATTATACTATCCACTCCCCCCTCCCCCCAAAAAAATAAAAAAGTGTGTATATATATATATATATATTTAGAGAGAGAGAGAGAGAGAGAGAGAGAGGGTTACAAAGTTGCCTAGGAAGGTAAACTCAGCAGTCAGGCACAGACAGTCAGGAACGTTTCCTCAGCCCTTACTCAGTAGTTAATTTCTCTAGTGATAACATCCCCCTCCTCATCCCATACCATCATCCATTCTTGATGGAATTCTGTCCAAAACCTTCATTGCTTCAGAAAACTAGAAACCATAGTTTTCAAAACCACCTGCTTTAATATTTTCATGCAGGATAATAAGATTCTTACCATAGTTAATATGTCCCTGATAAATACATCTTCTTGATATGCAATGGTATTGTGTACTATTTTTATGTGTGTTCTAAAGTAACTGGTATTAAGAAGTGGCTTTTTATTTCTCTGTTTACTATCGTTATAATCTTCTGATGTTTTCCTCTGGTGTATCATACTAACTACAGTTTCCCATGTCAACCAACAGTGGATACAGCTTCTACCTCGTTTACCTCCTAAGCCATGGACAGATAGATTTTGGAAAATATTTAGGGGATGCATCACTACATCTTTGCCCTATTACTGTCCTCTCTACACTGGTCCTGTGCTATTGACTTACTCTGAATAAACAATATTGAATTTTACATGGACTTTTGGTCTCATCAATTGAATATAGTTGTTTCTAAGTTTACTGATGCTTTCTTTTTTCCTGTACTCTCTGTCTTTGGGGAGTTTCTTAATCTTTTTGTTTTTTTGTTTATATTGCACAAGGCAGAAAAGAGATATGAAATTCTGCCAATGTTTTTGTCAATATGTCAACTTATTTCATTTCCTGAAAAAAAAGAAAAGTATTCTAATCATTTGATCCCCTATGCAAAAACACTACTCCCAGTAGCTCAGGACAGAATCCCAGTTACCATTGCTAATTGTATCATCCTTCACTTTTTCCTTTCCTGAATCCTGATCGGATGAACATCTTCAACACCACCATTGTTGTCTTACACCATTATTGCCCTAACATTTTTGGAACCTACCCTCCTCCAGCTTGGTTGTACCTTGACTGTGGCTTCATCTTAGGATCGATCCTTTGCAGAGCTACTGCATTTTCTCAACTGTTCAACCCCTCTCCCTTAACTAAAGCACATCTGAAAACTCATTTCTTCAATGACGCATAAAGAAATCAGTTGACTTTATTGCTTACATATTAATTTTATTTAAAATATAAATGGAAGATAGGGTAAAATATAGTAGGGAAAACTTTGAGAACATTAAAAGTGAGCATGGAAATTGATGGGTGGGGGGGGGAAAGGGGAAAATACAAAAGCTGCTTAATCTGCAGAAACCCATGTGAGGAACAAGCATGCAATTAATGCATTACACATAATAATGCTTGCACCAGTGTGTGTTGCTGATTAAGACCAAACATGCAGGTAGCATCTTTGTGTAACAGGACAGAATACCTATCCTATACTGGACAAGTATAACTTTCATCCTATCTCCTTTCCAATATACCAGTAATGATGAGGCAACAGATAAAAGTGGCGTAAATTTGCATTTTGCCTTGCAGTCATTGTACATAGCTGAATAGAAAAACTGATTGCAAAATAGAGTATGGGTTTGGAACAATAATCTCTTTTCTTTTGCCTCTTTATGTATAACACATGAAGCTTTCTGCCTTCTCCCTCTGCCTCCCAGTCCCATAGATTGCCCTTTTTCACTCTTACGTTGCTCAAGTTCTGACTTATTTTAGTTTCAAGTGCACTTCTGCGGGTAAATAAATACAGAGAAATGTGGTTTTGTGGAAAATGAGTTTGGTTTAATATCCTATTTAGTGTTTTTGTTTTAACAGGTCCCTTTCTCTTGATAAGAGGGGAGAAGTTAGTCTTCACATCCTTCACTGATTTCAGGTTAGGTAATAATATTCTGACTGTAGCTTAAAATGTGTACATGCTGCCTGTAGCTCTCCCAGCAGTTCCCCTTCCACCTTAGTTTTCTGTCCTAAAATATCATTGCAAAGTGCTTCCGTACTGCCAAAGAACTGATGTGCTCTATTACACAAGTGGCTGTGTTTCAGTGACTGGCTAAGTGATTCATATCTGTATGTGTGTGTATATGAGCATGTGTAAGTACCTCTGCATATGTGTACAAGTACAGAATGTATACAAAATATACATTCCTTTGTGTAAAGATTCAAGAAGGTTTTAATTCTTGGGTTTTTTTCAGTAAAATTTTACCAAAGTTTGAACAAAACACACCCACAAAGAAATGAAAATCACATTTTTAATTTTCATTTATAGTGCCACTAAAGATATGTTTCATATCTTTCCTTCCCAATCTAGGTCAGCATTCCCAGGGAGAGTTGAAAGATGCGAATAATGTGCAGAGCAGTGAAGAAATGCCGTGGGAGTGGATAAATCTGCATGACCCTGGACATGTTCCAACTACTGCCCTGTAGTATTCTCCAGCAGCTGCTGCCAAAGCTATCGGTTGCTCCTTGAAAGTCACCTATCATTATCCTGATTCCACAGCACTACTTCATATAGCCAGTTGCTGAAGCTGCTTATGTGTTGGATATTCAGACTGGATATAGCCAGTCCAAGTTGCCTATTTCTGTGGCTGTTTGCATGGCAGCAAAACCACATGTAATCCGTAGTCAGGAAACAGACAATTTGGAAAACAGATTGCAAAGTTCAGAACAGAAAGGATAAAAATTAAGTAAGATAGTTTTTTAATAAGCAAACAGAAAAAGAAAAAAGGGGGGGGGGGGGGGGGAACCCACAAACCATGCTAACAACCAGCCCAACAAACCAGAGACAGAAAAACACAGAAAGAGATAAACAGTAAAATTAAAGAAGGCTGCAACTTTCTCAACAATGGAGATACAGGGGATGTGTAGGTCAGAATTTTTAAGAGCCTCAAATGAAGTATTAGCACAGCTAGATTCCTTTTTTGACCCTTTTCATAGGGCACTGTTCATTAATTCAAATTAAACCTCCTAAAGTAAGTACAATCCCCTGGTCTGCTGCCAGTTTGTCTCACATGAATTTGCCCTATCGGCTGAGCATTCATCAAGGCTTTCTTTTCCTAATATTACCTGCCAACTAGTCCCTCTCCAGCTTCTAATAAAATGGGGTTAACTGCTCCCTAAAATGCACAAAGCCACCCTCTTACAGATCATCATCATAGCTGTCCTGGGTTAAGAGGGAGAGAGTTAATTTTTTTTTTTCCTTCTCTTCATAAATAGCTAGCAAGAAGCTATGTTTTGGATTCCTGCTCAGCAAAACAGTTGATAAGAAGAATGTTTATAATTACAGCTAGTATTTCAAGGATAAATACTTTCACCCTCTCCCCTCTCCGCAGACAGAGTGTGGGGGGAGGTCCGGGGGCAGGGGGGAGACACAGTCCAGCTGCTAGCCTGGGATTTGCTCTTAGGTTAAGTTTGAGAACCAGACTGACCAATGGTATTCCATCCCATGCACGTCATACCCAGTATATATGTGAGGACCCTTCCGGGAGATCACTCTCTTATACTTCCCTTGGGCTCCGGATCATCTCGCTTCGGGTGCCTGCATTCGCTCTCTCAAGGGTTCCCTCCCCCCCAACAGATGCTGGTAGCTCTCAGATCTCGTTATCTCCGTTCCGTGAATTTCGGGATCCTCCCTCTCCAGGGGGATCATTAGCTGTGGCCAGGTGGTCATTTTCTCCCTCACTTCACTCAGCTCTCGGCCTGGGATGCTCTGGCTGTTATCTCCATTCCGTGAGTGCCTCTGGGAGCGGTGCACAACCCCCCCCCCACCCCCCCCCGTTTAGGGGAATCGTGAGTGCAGTATCTGGGGATCGTTAGCCGGCAACAGTCTGAGCCTTTGGTCATCGGGTTGGGGGCCAGTATCATTGTGTATCACTCATTCTCTCCCTCCTCCAGGGTCGTTGGCCGGGAGCAGGCTGGGCCTTTGGTCATCCAGTGGGGGGGGCAGTATCTCTGTATCACATTGTATATTTGTATATAGTATTATTTTCAATATTACTGTAGTTTAGTTATTAAATTGTCCTTATCTCAACCCACGAGTCCTCTTTGCCATTTACCTCTTTAATTCTCTCCCCTATGATTGGGTGGGGGCAGGGACTGTGTGAGCGGGTGTGTGTGGTTTGGCCCCCAGCCAGGGGCTAACCCGCCACAGTAGCAATCCAGCAACATGATTAATTTTGAGATCTACAGAAAATTGTTAAGAACCACCTGGTGACAAAAAATGCTAGCTGGCGGGGCTTGTTCTATATATCTGTCACACTTGGGTCTTTCTGCACCCTCATTCTGTAATTTTAAGTGTTTTTATTTAGAAGATGAAGAGCCGCAGAAAGGCATTTAAAAACATCCAGCAATATTTCTATACCAAAGGGCTTAAAGAAATAAATATCTGTTATCTTTTTAACATTATTTTTATGGCTTTTGGAGGTTTGTGTGTGTTTAGTTTTGTTTTTAACTGTCCAACACTGTCTGTATTGCCATTAAATAAAGACAGGGAGATAGACAAGATTGCAAAGCTACTGCCTGGAAGAAACTTGACACTCCTGAAGGGAGGAGGGAGGTGACCTTGAAGTGCAACTATTGCTTGTGGTGAGTGGAGTTTAATAGGGAGAAAGTTCTTATGCTATAACAGAATGTATTTCTCTGTCTCTCAAGGTTTCTTTCTTGAAAAGTAATTTATTTAGATAATTTACTTATTTCTTTTTCTGATAATCCATAAAAATATGGTGAAACTGGCACTGCACTAGAAAAGTAGGCAAAAAAGCTGAAAATATAGCTAATTTCCTATATTTGGGTGCCAGTTTTGTAAGTTTTTTTCTCTCAGAGAATAAATTTAATGGGATTTCTGGATATGTGGAGGATTTGTAGGATTTGAGCCTATCATGAACATGAAAGAAATTATAAATATTACAGATATAACCAAATTTTATGCTTTGAAGCATGAAATACTCTACTCAGCTGTCAATATTCTTGGGTTTTTTTTCTTTTTTTCTTTTGTTTGTTTCAGGTTTTTTTGTGGTTTTGGTTTTGTTTTGGTTTGTTTTTTTTCCACAGCAACTGGCCGAGACTTTTTAAAGGAATTTTCACCTCTTTCTTCGGTATTGTTACCAACCTGATATGGACTCTGGATAAAGAACGTGTTAGAAAAACATGTTGAGAAACACCTTGATCATTCCTTGGGAGAAGTAGCTATCCCATAGTAAGTGGAACAAATATGGGGAGCTATAAACTTAAGGTTTTGGAAGCAGAAAGTATAAAAAAGTAGGTTCTCTGCTTTTGTCACAATGCTCAGGATAGCAAAGGAGAAATGTAGTTTATAGTGATGTGTCAAAGTAGTTGCACTTAATTTAAGTGACAACAGGGATTCTCCAAAAGCTGGACACCATTTTTCAGCCAAAACTGTTTAAGGCAGCACTTTATGTTTAAGGACTATTAAGTAAGTAGGCTAAACCGGTTTTGTCTCAAACTGGTACAAAGTTCTCTTGGAAAATCTAGGGTCTGCTCTGCTGTAATGTGTAAAAACTTGTAATCTATTTAGCAAATAGACTCAAAATTATCTCTTCTAATAGCAAAATGTATTTGCTTGGGGTTTTTTTATATTGTACCTGCATACTTCTTAATATAGTACAGACAAAAAAAACTTACCAAAAAATTAGAAAATCTTCAACTGCAGATTAAAGTCTTTCTTCCTGTTTGTTGAGGCCTGATTTCTATCAACTTTGTTTGATAGACATACTGTACTTCTTGTACGGTGTTATGCTTTTCGGAAACATGAGGAAGTCCACAAACTCATTAGTCATGTTTGCCCAAGATGCTCACATTATAAACGTTTTTTACCTCCTTGCTTTTCCTAGTTAGCCAAAGACTAGCCCTATATCACACCATCATGCTGACTGAATTTCTTCAGTGCCTGTTTTCATACTGTCCTTAATAAACCTTTCAAAACCAAGAAGTTGTTTTCAAATGTTGCTCTGGAAATTTCCCTTTTGAGGTTTTTGAATGAGTTTCAACTGGCCTTTTAGCTACCACTTGCACTGAAAATCCAAGCATAAGGAATCCTCCAAACAGAGAAGGTGCTTATAAGAACCACAGATGAAAACATTGTCAGTAGTATATTTTAACAAATTAAGGGTTCTCAGAGACTCCCCGTTTTGTCAGAATATAGATTACCATCACCCAAGTCTACATTTTTATTCCCCATGCCTTTTGGATAGGAGCATATTGCCACAGGTGATACTTTTAATGTACTGTAGACCCTCAGTTGATACCTACAATGTTTCTTCAGTGATGGACGAACCAAATGGTGTTTTTTTTTTTTGTTAGCATGTTGGGTTTATTTCTGTCATTATGTTATTTGGGAATATTTTTCCTCTCTCCCATTTTTAGGGTTGTTACTTTATATGCAATGTTTCATGCTTAGCTCAAGCAGTTAGATTCCTTTAGCAGTTTTTCATCAGTACTGCGTGCTATCTGCAGTTTTAATCCAGAAAGATGAGACTGAATCATGCTTTACATTATCATTTGTGTGTCAAACAGGAGTGCAAAACATGGGACAATCAGTTGAATGCAATATTCTGGATCACATTGCATTCTTGAATATTCTGCAATATTCAAGAGGTCACAGTGGATGATCACAGAAATTCTTTCTGGTCGCCTTCCCCATAAACTTATGCTGTTGAGAGATTTTGCTTCAGTGACCACCGCTTTTTCTTTCCCTGTCTGAAAGTCAGGCAAGTTGGGTACTGCTGGCAAAGCGCCAGCTACTCTTGAACCAACTAGTGTCCAGTAAATTCTCATTTGAAATACTTTAAATTACTTATTCTTGGTAAGTTATGCTTGGGAAGGCAAAGGAACTTTGTCTCTTTAGACAGAAAGGGCCAAACGTTGAATGAAGTCTGTCAAGAAATCCAGAAGATAGTGTTTTTGCAGTCATGCTTTCTGTTGTTGTTGGGCTAAGGAAGGCCATGTTTGATAAGATTTTGTCTTACCTCTGTTCCATAGGGAAAACAAAACAGTCTAGCTCTGTTCCTGTAAGGGGACTACCTATTATTACTCAGGAAGTAGCAAACGATACACTTCTCTACACTTGACCTAAGTTTATAATTACTACATGCTTACTCTGAGTGGCTCTGTGAAAACTTTCCCATACAAGAATAGAAGGTAGAGATTCTTTTTCAGTAAACCTCTCTGCATAATCACAGATCCCCAAACGGTGTCCTCTTTCCCATGCACTGCTCCAGCCTCACTATTATTGAGCTTCAGCTGCTGTTTCAGCATTCTGTGCAGCATTTCTTTCAGTTATTCAATTCAGTTGAGTTCAGAATTTAACCTTGATTCACAACGCAAATAGGCACTTAGGTAGTCTTCCAGAATATCCTTAGGTAAGTGATTTTTTGAGCTACTTTGTGATAAAATAGGCAGATGTGAATGGATAAGAAGATAGAGAAAAGGATAGATATATTTACAGATATGTACCAGCTTCGCTGGTGCAAATTCATAAATGCTTAAGAGAAATAAGAGATAATTAAATACACCATCATGTCCTGTCTGTTATTCCAGGAAAGTGTTTCAGTCAGGAACAATCTTCCTATATCTCTTATTCAAATAGAAACCAATAAATTATAGTAAGCACTCTGTCAGAAAAGTTTTTTCCCCTGATATTTTAAGATGCTTCCGCTTGATGGTAGTCAAGACACTTCCATTAGTGTAGCTAACACATATTTTTGTATTTAATGTATTTCAGGATGTCTATTCCAGTTACAAGGTGAAAGGCTTGATGTCCAGTCTGACAGCCACTAAATGCATGTTATAAAGTCACGCTTTGAGCTTTTATGAGACTTTGTGTCCCATCCTGCAGTAAATGTTTGACCTCTCTTTACTGGGGCTGCATTCATAGGGCTGTCCACAAGGTCCAGTTTTTTTAGTCACTTGAAATCACTGCTCAGGAAGCTGGTGGAGAAGCAACATCTTTAAAACACCGTGGTGCCAGACAGCTGTTTGGCTTGAAGCTGGAACTGGGAAGAGAACAGTTACAAAAGAGAGGCCTCATCTTTTGCATGGAGTGCATGAAAGCAGTGTTTGGCAGCGTAGAAAAAGGGAGCAAGGCTGGGTTGGCAGAACAAGTTGAGCTGTTTTTAGGAGGAAGCTGCAGCACTTTTTATTCACTTAGAAATAGACTATTTCAAATAGTCCAGGAAAAACTGCAGTTTTTCTTCAATTCTTTTTCCGTATAAAACAGGCCAAACACAAACACACTAAAGTGAATAGACTTTGGACTCTTCAGTTAAAACATTGAATGCTTTTTGGTGTTTTAGTTTAACAAGTTTCATTCATTATCAGTGAATAGCTTCCAATTCATCATTAGTTTCTTTCTGTTGTTTTGTAGACTAATTCTTCATAGTTAAATTGCACAAGGACAGCGTGTCCCACTGATTTTAGGGAGAGGATAACATAATGTGAACAGCAGCAGAAGCAATAGTTCAGTTAGAAACACTGGCAAATTCTTTCAATGGCAACATTGCTAGAGCCTAATAGCTCACTTGCATTGAAGTGTCTCTTGTGAGGGGGAAGTGTAAAGTCCTTGGTACAGTTCTGTAGAATACCATGACAGACAACAAAATGGGTAACCAAGCTGGGAAGCTGAAAACACAGTACAAAGCTCTTGCACACTATGGGACTGTGCTGAAAGATTTTTCTCAACAAGAATAGCAAGAGTTTGCTAGGCAATGTATATTCTACTTTCTGCTTTTAGTAGATTTGCTAAAGAAAGTCTGTCTTTTTGTTAGCATTTAAGATTACTTTTTCTTTTAAACCTGTGTTTCTGTAAATGTGGGGTGGGTTTTTTTGTTGCGTTATGTTTTGGTGTGGTTTGGTTTTTTGTGAGTAGCCAAGTTTCTTTGTTTCTTATATCTCTGTTGTCATTTCCCTCTTTGCTGAATGTATAAATGAACTGTGTTTCTGGAGCAACTTCTCAACAACGCATCTCCATCAGAGATATTATTTTAAGAGTAAACACTTTTCCAAAGTTTCTTTTTATGAGGAAATATGGTTACGAACATTGGTCTCATGAAATAGAATTGATGTGCAGTAATCTATGTATATACTTCCAAACTGTATCTCTTTAATAATTAATATGTTGACATTTTACAAGGAAGGAAGGATTGTCTTTCTATAAAGCCACAGTCAGTGAAAACAATTTTAAGTTCTGTTCCCAACTCCTACTCCAGATTCCCATTGTGATGTAGTGTAGGTCAATCTTTGTGCTTCTGGTTTTTAAGCAGTGAGACATTAAGTCATTTTTAAGTTCTTTGTTGTTTAAGGTTAAGTTCATCATGTTTTTTTTTAAGTTGTCCACACAGTATAGCAAGCAGTGACAAAGAGAAGTTTTAAAACATTTTATCTCATCTCCTCAAAGTGATGAAATCATATGAAAATTCAGTTCCTCCAGGTACCCTGAAAACCATCTGAATTCTGTGCTCAGTTCTGTAACAAAGGTCTAAAATGTGGCCTACACCCACGATTTCAAACAGGAATTCCATCTGCAGAGATTCTGCAGGTTGTAGCATTTGCTTCCATAGGAAGAAGTTTGTAGGTAGGTGACATGAGTGCAAAAAGTTGTTGCTTTGGAACACTAAGGAGTTTTAATTGCTCACAAGGTGGGATCTAAAAAGTGTAATAATAAACCTTTTAACAAATGCTAGTTAGTCTTCTTTGCTCTAATTGACTATTTTCACATTTCACCAGTAGGTTTAGTTCTGCCAAATAAGTCACCAAATCAGTCATGATCTATGTCTGTTAGGATATTATCTAAGACAATACATTAACCAAATTAAAGCATATGTGAGAGAGAACAGAGTGGGCTTTTTTATTATAATTTAGGCTTTTCTAAATGGGAGATGTATTTGTTACTGAAAATTACTTTCAGACAAGATTTGGCTTTGCTTCACTGCAAGTTGAAACACAAAATACAGTACGAAGTACGGAACTGTATTATGATTGAGTCTTTCCATACAGGGTTGCATTTAACTTACCAAATTTTGCAGTTCATATTTGCTGGAATAAAACATCTAGATTTAGCAGCAGTAACTGGAAAAAGAAACTTGAGCTATGTTAATTTCCAAGAAGTATTTTCAAAAATTATTGATGTGTCTCAGATAAATGTATGTCATAATTGTGGGGTACTGATAATCCTTCTGGTAGCGACTACTGTACTGCTTTCAATATGGACTTTCAGGCAGTTATGAAGTTAAAAAAAAATCTAGAAGAAAATCAGAGTTCCATTTCCCTGTAGGAAGTTTTGTTCATTCCTTCTGATTAGGGGGCTGCAGCACATGGATTTTTTGAGATGATCGGTACTTTGAAAACTCTGTGCTGTTTTATCATCTATGCTGAGAGTCACGAAAGATTAACACTTTTACCAACACCTGAACGAAGTCAATACTTAAGGTGATGAATTCTTGCTATTTGACAGATCATGTTATTACACAGTTAAATTTTGGGGACTACATGTTTTGTAAGAGCTTATTCTGATGAACTGAGAACTACAGGTAATAAAATATTTATATTGCTTGCACAGAAGGGATTCAAATTACTCTCTTGCTCTAGGATGGATTGGGTTGAGATGTTCAGAATAACCCTTTGTGACTTAATTCACTGTGTCAGGGCACAGTTATCCCAAACAGATCCCATCTGTAATATAAAAAGGTACTGTTTACAGATACGTATTTACCAGGAAGTCAGTACTTCCTGTGATTAGGAAAAATACAGAAGATTTCTGTGGCTAAAGGTTGGGACTTAGAAACAGGAATTTTGGGTTTGAATCCTGTTTATAGGCTCAGCTTTTTAGCTAGAGGTTGGGACTTAGAAACAGGAATTTTGGGTTTGAATCCTGTTTATAGGCTCAGCTTTTTATTTCTTCCTCTAGATAATGGTGATATCAAGGCTTCTCGTCTCATGGTTCAGAAACAGACTAGAGTTTTACTCAGCGCTTACCACTGTAAGGCTTTCATCTGTGTTAGGTTTTACAGGCATTATTAAAATGACAGTTGGTTTTAGCTATCTTTCTCACTCTTGAAAGAGATCAAATAGTTTGCTATGTGTGTATCACTTACAAAGAGTTATTTTGAAAGTAAGAATTAGTATGGGATAATCTGCCTCGTGTTGACCTTCACCCCTTGTCTAGATGATTGGTTTATCTCCTTGGAGATTAATAAACTGCCACGTATGCTCGCGTGGCTCCCCATGTTCCCAAGGGCAGGTTCCAGCAAGTTTGGTCAAGAGACACTCTGAGTCCTCCTCAAAATGAAGTGCAGATATTCCTACAGTCATGAGGAATTCTACATGTGTGCAGAACATATCTGGGTACCTACATGATTTTGCCCAAACATATATTGTCTACAGTCAATTTGTTGCGGAGATTATGTCACTAAAATAATCAGAGGGAAACAAATTTTAAAAACCCCAACAATTTCAAGCTTAACTGAAATATTTTCATTGTGAACTTG